>OY294045.1:82480599-82628178 GCA_958510825.1 Brachypterus glaber | reverse complement strand
CATTTAAAAAAAAAGATCTTTCCTTGAAGAAAGAAAAAAATTTGAAAAAATTATTTTTTTCAAAAAAAAATCAAAATTATAATTTTTTAAATTTTTTTTTGCGAAAACAAAAAATAAAAAAAAATTGAAAATTATTTTTTTTGTAAGTTTAACCCTCCCATAACTTGTTTGTTTATGAGGGGATTACTTTTAAAATTGGTAGAATTGATCCATATAGAGGAAGGGTAGCAAATGTGGGCTAGGTCTTGTAATATGGGCTAGGTGGGTTTCTCAGCTATCCGATGCAGTTCTCTGCATCCGACTATCGCAAATCGTAAATGGCGAAGTTAAACTTCCACAGTAAAGATTCATTAATTAATTCATACATTCGTTGACGATTGAGAATTTATTTTTATTTTCCGTCCTTTTCAGCAAGCCACAGAACTTTTTTAGGTAAGTTTATAAATTCCGTTACCTGATAGATAACAACGTTTTCAAAACCATTTCTGCAACAAATTAAAGCCACATAATCGGGCTTTGATGTGTGCTTATTAGTTTTCTTCTAATTACTGAGTTTCAGACATAACCTCTTTTGTTGTATACACCGAGTATTTTTGCAATATGGGCCATCCCTGTGTTTCGTTTCTATTATGGGCTATATAGAACTATGTATTTAAGCCTAGAATTTTTCTAGGAGGCCAAAAAAAGATCAGCAACAGCCAAGAATAGAAGAAAATGGAACGAGGGCGATATGGAACGGGCTATAATAGCGATAAGGCAGTAAGAGATGGGTACCTTCAAAGCTTTAAAAATGTTTAATATACCACGTTCTATATTAGGAGTTATTTGATTTATTATTTCATTTTAGATATAACTTTTATACTTTTAACTTATTGCGACCAATAAGATTGATTGCCACTTCAAATCTAATATTTATTACACAATTTTGGGGGCAGCCCATATTTAGGGCCAATTTCAAATCGACACAAAAGTGTACCTTCTCACTATTTACGAAATAATGAATTTATTATTTGTTTTAATCAATATGAATTTATAACAGGTTGTGACTAATTAATATAGCTATCGTTGGGTACGTTTGGTATTGGAACTAAACTTTTATTTATTTTTTTACAAGAAAAAATAAAATGGGTAGCCCATATTTGCTTCCTTTCCTCTAATAAAACTAATTTTTCCTAAAAAGTTACGTTAATCGGAATTTTCTTTCAGCTTATTCCGGTTTTTTTAACCCCATTACTTTTTTGTTTTTGGGGGGATTACTTTCAAAAACAATAGGTATCTTACCCTCGAGGAACTTAATTTTTCTTGAAAATTTCAAGTCAATCGGATTACTCGTTCTTGAGTTATCGTGTTAACAAAAATCGTGTCATCAGACGGATGGACGGACAGACATTAAAAAAAAAGTTGCTTATTTTTTCATGAAACAGATTTATATCCAAGAATATTTTTTCTAGAAAGATTATTGAATTTTTTTGAAAATTCGAAACTACTGTATAATATTATTCTGGAGCAGGCGCTGTGAATAATATAATAATGGTAATTATCACACATTTGTGCAAAAGTATTTTTTGCCTTAAAGTGACATATACAAAGAATTTACACTGATCCCTGGTAAACTTAACCTTTCACATAAGTTTCAATTTATCAAAACTTAAAAATGTATCTAAAATTATTATTTAAAATTAATTTCAAATTATATAGTACACTGTACAATAATAGTAATAAGGTGAAAAAAGGGATAAAACTCGCAATGAAAGATAATAAGCCATAAACTTGTATTTATAATAAATCTTTGTTTTGGCATCACATAAGTTAGCTCAAGAGTCTCATAGAATCTCGTGTAGGTGAGTCAAGATATTCAAGGTCAAATGTCACAAAAACCATTTTTTTTGTAAATATCTTGTTTGCTTCAAATGACATTAGGTCAACTGCGGAATACAACACATAAGCCAATTTTTGTCGGGTCACCGGAACTAACCAGGTTACTGAAACTCGTTTTTGTGAGAATCGGTTACATACGGTAAGTGAGGGGAAGCGTTGACGTCACTAACCGGCAGTAACCGCGTCTAACACAGGTTCGGAGGTGATTTAGATACGGTTAACCGTAAAAACTTATAAATTGTTTATTTACACCATAATTTACAGGCCTGTGGAAATTTTTCTCGATTTGTATGCAAAATGTAAAAAATAGAGTAGGTAAGGTATTTCAACTTTTATTTTCTAACTTCTAAGTGTTTGCTTATGTGGTTTAAAATTAAATTCTTATATAAAAAATTATTTAAACTTATCATTGTTGTTTATTACCTTTCCCATGAGCAAATAAACTTGTGCTTTTTCATCATATATTTGCCGATTTTTTGTGGAGCAGCGGTTTCTAACCAAGTTAGGGGAATATGTATTTCTCTCTCTTTTTAACTCAAAAATTAAACAAAGAAAGAGTAACATACTGGTTAACCGGCGTTACCACAAAAAAATGACTATTATCCAAAGGAAATATAAAAAGAATATACCTTATCAGTTTTTTGGGAGAAGTTAGGTTAGGTACTTGTCAAAACCTCAAGAAAATAACCAATGGGTTTTTGTGAGAACTGCCGGTTATACGAATTTAGTGGTGGGGATAAAAATCCTACGGTTAACCGGTGTTTCCACAAAAAATTGGCTATAGTACAGTTTATAAAATTAATTATTTGCTAAAAATATTATAGTTATCATAGTTATAAACTGCACTATGCATGCATTTGAGTCCACAGTTGACCTACCATTATGAAGACTAAGCGCTCTGTCTCCAGAACGGTTAATTAATTGTAAAAAATATTGCCTAGAACCAAATTTGTAGAGAATTTTATGTTCTACAACTTTTCTAACTACATATGTTATTTGAAGCAAAGGAAACAAAATATTTATAATACGACTTTTGACCTTGAATATCTTGACTCGTGTACACGAGATTGTATGAGATTTGTGAGCTAACTTATAGAATGTAAAAACACAGATTTACACAAGTTTTTAGCTTATTATCTTTCATTCCGAGGTTGATTCCCTATTTGACTGGACTAATAGGTAATATCTTATCATTTTCTAACTTGATCGTCCACGGCGGCCTCCTGGGTCCATTTAGTTTTATCATCTTGCACCCCTATTGTTTTTTTCATGAGTTCATTAAGAGCAAACTATAAAACATTTTTATGTAAATTAAAAAAAAAATCTGCAGGACTAATCGTTTTTTATTTTAAAAAATATGCCCAGGCGACAAAAATTTTGAAATGGAGAAAATGAAAATAGGGTTTTTTTCTTACAAAATTGTTATTTATAATGTGCCTAATAAACCGCTTAGTTTTCTCCCTCGAACATGATCAGGAACCCCCCATTTTGAGGGGGGATGTTAAAAAAACAGTTTATTTTTTATTTTTCTTGGCTTATCGTTAACTTTTTGTTGAAAATAGATATTTAGCTAATTAAAGACAATTAAATTCTCTACCAAATAGATTTAATTTTTTTTTAGATTAATATTTATCGAAATAATGGCTAAGTTCGATCATTTATAGCTTTACTCCTTTTCGGGGGGTAACACGACATAAAGTTGTTTTTCAGGAATTTAAAGGCTTATATATTTTTTTTGGTAAAAATGGTTATAAAACAAATTAAAGAGAATAAAATTCTTTACAAAACTAGTGTTTTGCATTTATTTTTACAAAAAGCAAGAGGATCTTAACCCCTGCTGTCTTGTTCAAATACAATTTTTTATCCATTTACCCCCCTTACCCCACCCAGATTTTGACCAAAACAATAGGAAGCGAGAATTTGAAATTTAAAGTATTTAGCTCAAAGCGTTTCTTTATTTACTTGTTTAAGTGAATATAGTAAGGTTTTTTGAAAATATCCGAGTTATTCGGGTAAAAATTAAAAAAATATAAAGAAATTTACATAGTGAACCCATCAGTAATAAATTCTCTAGTCTCAAACTAGACCAAAAAGACCTGAATCGGTAATAAATTCATTATACCAATTTTGTAGAGAATTTTATTCTCTTTAATTTGTTGTATAACCATTATTACAACAAAAAAAATATAAGCCTTGAAAATCCTGAAAACCAATTTTATGTCGTGAAAAGGAGTAAAGCTATAAATGGTCGAACTAGGAGCGTTACGTAATACTTTAACGTTCCCTTATCTCGATAAATATTAATCTGAAAAAAAAATAAGAAGCTATTTTGTAGAGAATTTAGTTGTCTTTAATTTGTCAAATATCTGTTTAAAACAAAAAGTTAATGATAAGCCAGAAAAACTTAAAAAACTGTTTTTTTGAACAACGTTAAAATGGGGGGTTTCCGATCGGGTTCGAGGAGGTAAACTAGGGCTTTATTTAGCACATTATTAAGAAAAATTTTGTAAAAAAAAAAATTGTTTTAATTTTTTCCATTTTAAAATTTTTTGGTCTGGTCTAATACGCATATTTTATAAAATAAAAAACGATTAGTGCGGTAGATTTTTTTTTATTTATATAAAAAAATCTTGATGAATTTATGAAAAAAAAAATGGGGATTGCAAGATGAAAAAATAAATCCACCCAGGAGGGCGCCGTGCGTGGTCATCTATCCAGCGACGTCCTGTTGCCGCCTACGACCACTAGGGTTGTCAAAAAACCGCCGCTGGATTCAGTGGAAAAACTAAGCTGTACAACTCGTGTGTAATGCCCATATCGCATTCAGAAGGTTGAGCCTCAATCGCTAAGTCAATAAATGGGACAAAGCCTTTGGCATCGGCTTAATTGCCCTTGTGCGATATGGGTATTATATCCACGCATTAACGGTAGGTACCTACTACAAATTTGGCATATTTTTAATATAAATACAATACATATTTTATAATATAATCCACTATTTTCTCATCTTGCCTCTTGTTCTGTTTTTTCTGAGTAATTTCCATTTGCACCCATTTTAATAGCCTGTGCTACATCTTCGTGGTTAATAAAACCTGTACTTCTTCGATTTGATAATCTGTTTTTAGATCTACGCTTTCTCTGTGTTTCACTATCGTTAACGCTAAAATAGACAAAAACAAATCACAATCCAAGATGTATATGCCCAAAATGAACAACCCTGTATTTTATAACTCTATGATCAACGAACTAATAACTCTTCTATCTAGAATACGGTATAGTGGTGTAAATAGTCGGTAGATGGAACTACGATGACTAACTGTAATGTGGGTTGCAGGTGAAACTGTAAACACATTTCAGGGTGGATGCGAGTTCTGTTGAGGACCGTGCTTCGGAGGGCATGTAAAGATGGCGGTCCCGTCAATTAGGCCATAGCAGCGAAAAACGACGTTAAACAGTAAAACAAATCTAGAATACGCATACCATTAAAATAAAATATCGCCAACATTTCGGTTAGTTCATAAACACATAGGTATATTCAGGCCTGAACAATAACAATTACCGGTAACTGGCATTGTTGTCTCTGTTAGAACAAAGATGTGCGAGTAGGACAGAAGAATGTTTATGTTGCTGACGTTTTTGTCAAATTTTATGAATGAAATGCCTATTCTAGAGAGAAGAGTTATCAGTTCGTTGTCTATGATAAATGGCATTTGACGGCTTCGTCCGCAATGTGGCTAACTCCAATTTTGTCGAAATAAGATTTTGTTTTTAAACAGTCGATGCCGTCGATATGTCAAATAACAATGTAATTAAAACAGAAAATACATGCATGTACATTTTCGGCATATTATATACTGTATAATAAAATACGTCTCGGGTGCTCTAATAGAACACCGCTCTATAGTAGGTTATATTTTTTTATTTATAAATTAAATGCAAATAGTAGTGACTAAACAAATATTTAGGCCAAAGAGAGAAAAAAATACAAAACAACTTATAACATACAGGGTGATCAGTAACTGCCATGCCAAAATTTAAGAGGTGATTCTACATCCAAAAATATGAAAAAAAGTTTCTATAAAGGGTGGTCCGGAAATGAGCCCTACGGGAGCTACGGCCCTTCGAAGATGAGATATTGAATGTGGAACAAATAAGAGCATCAATAAAATTTTAATACTACAGGGTGATACTTCATTTAAAACTGAGCAAAAAAGTATGCTTCACCAATACACCTAAATTTAATATTAAAGGAGTAATGGCCTTTTAAAAAGTAACGTTTTTGGTGCCACAAAATGTTACTTCCTCTTAATCGCATTTTTTTAACGTTTTCTCCTACAGTATATGACATTTTTTATGTATTTTTACTCAAGAAATCTATATTTTTTACAAAAAATCCAAAAAAAAGATACTTAAAAAAGTTTGGGGTAAAAATGTGTTAAGCCTCACATATTTTGTCTCTGGATAAATTAAAAAAAAATTAACATAAACTTATTGCCCTTATTAATACTAGTATACATGCAAAAGCTCGTCGTTCTAGCTTAAAGGGTACCAGAGTTATTAATTAAAAACCTTATTTTTATTACAGTTTTAAAGGGCCGTAGGTCCCTTAGGGCTCATTTCCGGACTAACACAAAGGAAGGGAAGTTTTTTTTTGATATTTTTGGATGTAGAATCACCTCTTAAATTTTGCCATGCCAGTTATTGATCACTCTGTATAATAATAATATAAAACAAAACAGCAACTTTTATTTAAACAGTGGTAATTATTATCATATAAAATGTTAATATTAGACGTGCCACAGGACTCCTGGGTCTTGTGGCATTAGGTCATCTAATTTAGGTGGAGCTCTTAATAGGTCATTTAGGCTTTTGCGTTAACATTGTGTTACATTTTAAATGAGGGTGACAACATTGTTTCAAAGCACTGTTAGGATTTAATGGACTGCCGCCTATTTAGATTAGATAAAGAGGGAAGTTCTACAGAAAGAGATAAACGTATAATTATTATTGTTTTGAAATAAAATTAGGCATATTTTAGGTAAAAATAACATTTTATATTATATTTTAAATTACATGAAGGTAAGATATTTGTTTTTTTTTTAAGTAAAAATTTTTTTTTTTTAATTTTTACAACACAGCTATGTGTACAGTAGGTCTAAAGTTTCCTAGGGAACTTATGACCTACTCCTTAATTTGACAGTCATTGATAATACCCCGTTGTGTGTAAAGATTTTGTACTTGTTTTTGTGTTTAATAAGCTGTTTTATGTATTCTTTAATAATTTGTGCATATAATGCACATTTTTTTGTTGCACTGTGATAAAATCCAAATATAATATTTTTAGGGAATGTTCTTTTTGGGTTGGTATTGAAGTCCTAAATTTATGGTACCTACTTATTATTGCGGTTTCTCATTTTAACAGGTGGTTGATCAGCATGATTATAGTTTTCAGGAAGACCATACTGGATTTTATTACTCATTTTCACTAAAACAAAAAATAAATGTAGATTTTAATACTTTAAGTTCTAGAATATAAGAAGGAAAGATAAGTACTCCTAACAGAGGTAGATTGATTTACGAGTCTCTATTCTTTGCAAAATAATTCACATATAATTAAAATATATATAGATATACGCTGTTGATAGTTTAGCTACTTCATATATGCATATGCGAAATAATTTTGGTGATGAAGTACGTGGTTTGTATTCTTGCCAATGTATTTAGGATTTTTAGTGGGATATTGGACAGCGTTCGGGTTATCAAAACTATTGGCATTCTAGAAATAGTTTTGATAACCCAAACGCTGTCCGAAATCCTACTAAAAATACTAAATATTTTTGGAATGTTCAAGAACAGTGATCAGTGCAAATATTTTGTAGTCATATAACACAATCCAAAAATCACATTTTTTTGTGATATGTCCTTAATAATATTATAATAGTTAATTATAATACAAGGGCGAAAAGTTAAATTTTTCGATTGAGTAGGTTTTTAGAAGCCAAAATTCTAATAAACCTACGAAATCTAAATTCAACTTTTTGCCCGTGTATTATACAAAAAATTTTATTCGATTGTTACTAACTATAATAAATTATGAAAATATATTTCATTTTAAATTGCAACCTATATTTCTTTTTACTGTCTTATTACTTATTTAGTTATCCATGACAAATTTCTATCCAATCAAATCGCTAAAAAAACAATTGGATCGTTTCTTTTGCGTGCGGTTTCATTTTCAAATTAGCTTGTGTTGGTGTTTTGATGAATTTCTGTTTTAATGTGTCTGGTATGAAAATATTAATACTTCTAAAACCGTTCTATGAATACAACAAGTTTTACTTAGCGGGCGAAAAAAAACTTTTGGCCCTAGGGCCACAAAGTTCAACTTTTCGCCCTCAAAACATGAACAAAACGTGTCGCTTTTAAAATCAATCGAATAAAAAATTATAAACTATAATAGTTCTCTATCTAGCGCGCAGACGTCTAGACGCCTGTGATCTAGCGTGTCCAGGGAAATTTTTATGACATAAAGTTCAGTTTTGACAATTATTAAATATACTCGTGTCACCTTTACATTCAGTTTATAATGCTTTTAAAAATTTTATATTTATTTATTATTTATTATACGTCAACTGTTGAATCATATTGGTATCCATTCTGCACAAGGGAAAATGGTATTTGTACTGGAGAAAAATTAATAATTGAAAACAATGAAACAACTTTAAGTGGAACTATGTTATCTTACATTCTATTGCCTCTAAATTACGTATTTTGTCCAATGCTTTTGGCAACTCAAGAACTATACGACTGCCTATTTCGGGATCTTTCCGAAGAACAAAAGGAAATAGAGTTGTCGCAGTATTCTATGGAATCTGCCTTGCAATGGATTGGTTTCGAATATTTTCCAAAAGAAACTGTTGAAGCTAAGCAATGTTCATATTACGCTCTTTTTATGGGATCTTGTATTATATTGTTGATTGGAGTGTTTGCATATTCCGTTAAAAAACTGGCCGACTATTTCAAGAAAAATTATGAAGAACAATTATGCGAAGAAGTACAGGAGTTTGACTGCACTCCCAGGGAAGACGAAATTTGTAACTGTAACTTAAATGAAGAACTATGTATGTGTAAATTAAACCAAGAAACTAATTAGTTTGGTAACAAAATTGCATATCTATATTTTAAAATTGTTTTGTTAAATATTTTTGCACTACTCCTTGGAGCAGTAAATAATCATTCTGGCTTAATATTCTACTTGACCATCAGCAGATATTAAAATAAAAACTTTGTTAAAATTATTTTGGTTTGTATTTAAAGTTTTATCATAAATATAAACTGGCTTTACTGTACTATAATAGTAGTTTATGATACAAGGTCGAAACATACAGTTTTTAACGTTCTTTAATTTCCGTAATCGTCCTGAAAACAGTTTCCATCCGTGTATCCTACACTATTTTTTATTCAACTCAAAAAAAAATCTTGATGAGAATAGGAAGCCACTTTATCTGCCTTGTGATGTGTTTTACATAATTTGTTAAGATTTGAATTAATCCAATGCACTGGACTACAGTATCAAGTTAAACTTAAATTTAGAAGATTTTATTGACTAATGTAAGACTAGCTTGATCAATGGCGATTTCTCCCGTTAGATTAGACAGGGACAAAAGTTCTACCCAAAAAGGATAGAAGAGATACATACACTCCCACTTCCACCCAACCAAACAAATTCTGTATTTGTTCTTTGTTGAACAAATACAATATTTACTTGGCCGGGCGAAAAGTGTAACTATATTATTTTTATTAAAGAAATTACTGGCGCCATCTAAATTTTAGTAGAATTATCTTATTCTAAAGATTCACATTAGCTATGTTCGTTCGTGCCGCTCAGTGTCACACTTTCCGGCCAACCAAATAAATACTGTATTTGTTGTATGAAAAACAAATAGTATTTGTTTGGTTGGCTGGAAAGTGTAGCACAAATGAGATAGAGATAGGGTAGACGTCTTTTGTTTCATAAATCTAGTTGTAGAGAGCTCCATTGAGTGATTATCTATAGATACATGTATTTTTAAATAAAATGTAAGAATACCTTAATTTTTAAAGTAAATTTAAAGCGTTTGAGTGCATTACCTGACGGCATGACGCTTTTACAGCTTTTTTTACAGTTTTTTGTGTTTTTTAATGTTACGACCAATTGTTACAAGCACTTCCTGTATTTTTCAAGGGATATTACAACCTAACCTGTGGTTTAACTTAAAATTTACAAATAATATGAAAAATTAGGCATTATTACAGTTTTTTGTAAATTTGCATATATGAGATAGTACACGGAAAGAAATTAGTGGGCTCTGCGCTATACATTATAAGATATTTGGTAACAGTGGCAAATTATAGTGATTTAAGCTATAGATTATAAGGGACACAATAACTAATAATGTTAAAAATAAATTGGAAACGATTATATATATTACAGACACGATTATATTTATTACAGGCACTATTATAAATTTACAGAAATTTTATTATATTATAAAAATTATTAGCACGGACAATAATTAAATCTATTTAAGCTATAAATGCCATACTATTTGTTATATTTTATTATTCACTAAACAATTAAAGTATTTCATATAAATTTTTACACTGACTGCCATAATTGTAAGAGAAAGCCTTGTATTTATATAATAAGCGATTATAATTTGCTTGGTATGTGTGTTATAGCGCTCCTAGCTATAATTTTTTTTTCCGTGTATAATTCAGTATATCATCACAAGGATAACTGCTTTAAATTTACAATTACTTTTTACAGTGTAGATGACAAAAGCAGTTTGCGCATGTTTAGACCGCCAGTAACATAATGGAAATAAAAATCGATGACCGCAACTGTTTGGTTTCTTCAAATTGGTGATAAAGCGGGTCTATAATGATGCTATATCGGGGCCGGTGAACTTACCGGACACACGAATTCTTATTTTTCTTTTTAAACCAATAAAAAGTAATTACCTTAAATAGTATTTTTGCAAAAAAAAAATTGCGGATTACTCACGAATTAGCGAGAAATTAATTTTAAAAAAGTGCATTTTCAAGACATAGTTAGGGATTTTAACCGCATTTCAATTTAAGTTGGTATAATTTTCAGTTAACTAATAAACAGCGTTGTCAGTTTGTACATTTATTTTATTTAAAATAATAGTACAAATTTTAACAAAAAATGTAACGTTAACGTAAAGCAACTTCCTCCATTACATACATTAAACACCAAACAACACAAAACCAACGTAAACCAACGTTAACGTAAACCAACTTCTCCCATTAAAAAAAAATACAAAAAGAGCAAACTACCAAGCCAAACCATTGTTAAGGTAAACCAACGCCTCTCATTAAAAAAAAAAAAAAACACCAAACCAGCAAACTACCAAACCAAACCATTGTTAACGTAAACCAACTTCTCCCATTAAAAAAAAATACCAAATAAAAAAAACTGAATTTTCCGCTCCTAATTATATTCAAAACAGTAAGTTTTAGTAATAAAACCAAAAATCAGTGCAAAAATATTGTTAATTTTTCAAACAAGAAATCATTCCGAATAATACAAGAAAACACTTTAAAACAAAATTAAAATCTGTCAACGCCGCATCTCTGTACACACGTAACATATGTCAACAATATTATGGCGGTTCATAATATTAATTAAAATTTACCATTTTTCTCCTTGTAAGTTATGTTTTAGTAATAAAACAACGTTTTCCGCATCTAATTTTATTTATAATTGTTAATTTTAGTACCACAGTGAAAAATTAGTGCAAAACAAGTCCTATTTTTTGTGTCCGGTAAGTTCACCGAAACCGCTATATCTAGCTATATCACCAAATTATAACCACCAATAATAGACATGGGTAACGGAGAATCATACATCACCGCTATATCACCGTTTTGTGTTTCATGTGACCCGTCCACGAGCAAGCCAAAAGTAAAATAAAAAAATCTAAACTAACCTAACAAATTGTCAGGAAAAATAAACAATAGATTATTATTTAACACGAAACAAAATGTACCACTACACCAATAACATGAAACTAAATAAGGAATTAAGCGTTCTCCATTTATCTAATCAATTTATCTTTATTGAGTCAATATAAACCTTTACTAAATTTGCGACTGTGATAAAATGAGGATTATTTTAGGATATGTAAACAAATTTATTTATTATTAGAAAATATAATGTAGTCATATTTTTTACAAAAAAAATATCTTATCTGCGAAATATTAACCTTCCAGCAGGCGCGCCTATAAAAGTTACGTTAACGGTCGCCTATCTGATATGTAGTACGCATTATGTACATTGTAAGTGAGCTATTTTTTTAACTTATTTTGTTGATTATAACTTAATATTATTAAAATGTGCGTAACTAAACACAAAATATATTCTTAATAAAACTCAAAATTATCAGTTCTAGTAGGAAAAAACTTAAAATATTTATAATTATATATTTTTTTACTTTTACACCTGTCAAAAGATGCAGATAACCCCTGTCGAAATTATGCTACAGTTTGTTTGCAGTAGATAGTTAGTAGAAACCATGCATTCGTAACTCTTTAATTTTAAAACATAAATAACAATATTAAAGATCACGGTATACGAAATAAACGCGCGACTTCTCGAAGGTTAACGATGCTCTTTTATTTCTCTTTTTGATTTGATGTAAGCCAATATTTTTACCTTCCTTTGTATCGCTAATGAAAACAAAGGAATTAATTTTTTCTACGACTGCTTTAGAATGTAAGCAAATATACACACTTTTCAATATTCCGTATCAAGTGTTAGAATGAGCAAATGTAGTGCCATCTCTTGTTTATAAAAGTAAAGAAAACTGTAGCAAAATTAGGAAAAATATAAATTTTTACCATGAAATATTGAATAATTTAATGCAATTAAAAGTTTTGCGTTAAAATTACATACAGTTTATTAGTTTTCCTCAATATTTGACCAGTTTTTTATCAATTTACTTCAAAAAATTAAAACTGCTCCATCTATTGTAAAATATTTAAACCTGATATATGTCACAACAATCTGACATAACCTTCAATTTTAGCATTATAATTTGTAAATATGTGCTACAATTAAAAATCTTTTTTAACTACTGATTTGATGATAATTGATTTATTTAAAAATATGTGTTTTGTTGCGTTTACAATGTCGAGTCACAAAAAACATTGTTTTTAACCTTGTCCGCAGTTTAAAGCCATACAGTGTAGCATATTTGCAGTCGACGAAAAAGTATAGTCTACAACACGTATGGACTAGTCATTCCGCGCTCGCGGGACCGTCATACTCGGCAGGCTCTCCCGGAATATTGTCTATTGCATACTAGTTATAGAATATACTATTCTCGCTTAATGTAGTGTTCACCAGCAACATAACCTATACATTCTCTATCTCTATAGTTTGTTGTCTTTTTTCTTCCAAATAATTGGTCAGGCTTTATCTCTGTTTTTTATATAGGTTTCCTGCCTAGCGCACTATCAGCAGTAGTTTTCGTGCCTGCGCTAATATACATATAAAAGATTATCTTCAAACATCCATTATTTTTACCTCAAAATTCAATTATTTACATGATTAATAACCATATCTACGGTTCACTTTAACTTTTTACTTTTACCTAAAACTTTAAAATAAAAATATTTTGGGCACATCATAAAAGATGGCAAATTCGATGCACAGATGAGTTCCTTACAAAAACCTCACGAGGCCAAGCTAGGCCACGCTGAGACTTCAACCCATACATTATATTCGTTTACGTTTTTCACAGTTTTTATTGTATAATCACACTGCAATATTAAAATTTGTGAAGGTTTTAGTTTCTATTTTTGATGCTAGGAATATAAAAGTAACTCTTTTACTATTACGGTCTTACGTAAAAAGTACCTTTTTATGTATTTTTAACTAAGAAATTATATTGTATTGAGGAAATGTAAAAAAAAACTACAGATAAAAAAGTTTGGTACAAAAAAGTGACAACGACCCCCTTTTTGCACGCTCCTGGTTAAAATTACCAAATGAAAATTGCAAAGGATGATAGCCTTTATCAATGTTAAGGAATGTGCAAAAGTTTGTTATACTGTAGTTTATACGATTCCAACCTTTTAAAAACATTTTTTCTTCTATTTGAATGTATACTCCGTTCAGTTATGCAAGATAGTAAGGGACGCGGCCCGTTTTACACCACAGAGCGCATAACATAACCTAAAAATTTGACGTTTTCCTTGTGTTCAATATAATTAACGTTTGTACAATATGTAGAATATGCTAATTTAGTGTGAGTGTATGAAGAATAAACCAAAAAAGTACGTTTTTCAATACCATACAAAATAACATTAAGTATAACCATTTTTTTATGTAACTTTCTTTTTTTTATTAGCTTTAATTACCGTCTATCATTGTCATTTGTCCTTTTTTTTTGAAAATTGTTTCCCTTTTCAAAAAACGAATAATTAATAAAAAAAACAATATTTTTGTATTAACTATTCCTTATAAAGAACTTTCACTTTCGGGTTTAGACCGTGTTAATAAATTTTCACTTTCCGACGTTTCGTCTCTTACTACTAGAGACATCTTCAGGGATTAATCTGAAACTAAGTTTCGAATCAACTTGTGTCACTATTTATGACGAGTTGTGGTTATTCACCCGTGACGAGGTTTTAAACTAACCAAAGCCTTGACCATGAACGGTTATACCAAAAAAGACATTAATAAGACCATATACAAATACAGAAATCCCAGACCCAAACAACAGGACAATAGTGACAATGACAGACAGACACAAGTTATACTTCCCTATGTAAGCGGTATCACGGATAAAATAGGTAAACTTTTGAAGAAGTCAAATATTAAGCCTATATTTCGGTCCAATCAAAAATTAGGTCAATGTTTGACTTCAACAAAAGACAAAATACCCCTGAGTTCAGAAGGCGTATATAAAATACCCTGCTCCTGTGGTACGGTTTACATAGGTGAAACTAAGAGAAAAATTTCTACAAGACTTCAAGAGCATGAGCGTAATATAAGAAAGAAAGAAATTTCCTTAACGGCAGTAGCCGAACATGTACATGAAACAGGTCATAAAATCAATTTGTCTGAAACAAAACAAATATTAACAGAAAACAGAAAAATGCCAAGGAGGATACGGGAATCGATAGAAATCATCAAGCATCCTAACAATATCAATCGGGACACTGGTTACCACTTACCTGCAATATGGAAGTCTGTGATAGGAAAAACCTCGAAACGGGTGAATAACCACAACTCGTCATAAATAGTGACACAAGTTGATTCGAAACTTAGTTTCAGATTAATCCCTGAAGATGCCTCTAGTAGTAAGAGACGAAACGTCGGAAAGTGAAAATTTATTAACACGGTCTAAACCCGAAAGTGAAAGTTCTTTATATCTTAATGGCCGTGAAAGCTTAAAATCTAAAATAACTATTCCTTTTTTGAAAAGAGAAACAATTCTAATTTTTGCATGCCCCCGGTAATAGCTACTTCGATCCGACCCGTGGTAATTAGTAATTCTTTATGCTATTAATATTATGTCAAGATTAACTGCATTAGCTACGCCGATGACATGGTCCTTCTTAGTCCTTCACTTCAGGGTATTCGCATGTTGGTGAAAAAATGCGAAGAGTTCGCTAGGGCTGTCTTTCTCAAATACAACGGCGACAAAAGCAAAATGATGGTATTTAAACCCCCTTCATATAAAGACCTTAGTGTTCCTCCTGTGTATCTCGATAATAGTTTAGTTGATCGCGTCTCTGAGATAAAATATCTTGGTCATGTTATGGCAAACATGATTGCCAGAAGGTTTTATAAGTGCTCCTCCGAAGTCAAAAATCTTCTTTTTAAAACATTCTGCTATAACCTCTATGCTGGTGAACTATGGTTTAACCACACTGCTGCTTCATGGCGCACGCTTCGGATATGTTATAACGATGCCTTCCGTATACTACACAGACTTTCCCGCTACAATAGTGCTTCAGAAATGTTCGCGTATTCCGGAATTGACACGCTTGATGCTTTACGACGCAAAAAAGTTGCTAATTTTGTGAAACGCCTTTCCTGTACTCAAAACTCTTTTCTCCAGTCCTTATTTGACTCTGACCTGGCCTTTAACTCTACGTTAATTTCTACGTGGCGCCTTCTTTTATTTACACAATAATTTTGTTTTTTTTTTGTTTTGTAAATGCTGTTTTTAATGGTTAATATTAATGTTATTTTTTTTTCTTTGTACATAATATGTATATTATATAGCATAATCATGCTGGAATAAATAAATAAATAAAAAAAAATATTGCTATAGCATTCACAGCGCCTGCGCTAGAACAGTGCCTATTATACTTAATACTTATTACTTATATTTATTATATTTAAAAAAAAATCAAAAATTTTTCGTTTTCGCAAAAATAAACTAAAAAAATTGATTTTTTTTTGTTTTTTTTTTGGATTTTTATTTATTTTTTTTTTTTGAATTGAAAAATTTTATTCTTAAAAATTTTATTCTTAAATTTTTTTTTTCAAAATTTTTTTGTTTGCAAAAAAAGATGTTATTAAAAAAAATATTTTTTGAAATAAAAAAAAAAAAAAATGTAAAATGACTACGCCGAAATTTTATTGGAACTCCTTAAAAATGTTTAGTAGGTAAATAATTTTTATTTATATAAAATAGAAAAATATTTTCTGCCTTCATGAATTCATGAAAATTCTATGCGTTTTCATTTCGAAAAGTGGTGTAATTTCTAATTTGAGCCTGATTTATAGTATCGTTCAGACTCATGTAAAATTTAATAACGACTATGTTGCTCAACTCTAAGGCCAGATGTGGTAAAAATATAGAATATCGGTTAGACGAGCGATAAAAGTAAGGTAGACTTTTTATTAATGGATTTTTTTGCCTAATAATAAATCGTTTTTGTTTTAAGTATTAGTTTCCTTAGCAAATTGAAATGTTGAATTATAAAAGATTTTCAAAAACACAATTTAGGTAATAAAAATGTAAATTGAAAATGAAATTGATGTTGTTGTTAATCACTTAACTTCTGTTGACGGTCTACCTACAGGTCATTTGATAGTTTTTGTCCATTTTGCCCTACACTAATGTTAACCATATTTGATGTGAGGCAAATATAAAAGGTCCTGAGTCCTTTCGTAAAAGAATGTTTGAAATCGGACGTTCCGTTTAAAAGGTTTACATACAGACATTTTTTTAACACCCACTTTTTTCACATTTTCTCTACGTTGCATGACATTCTAAACCAGAAAATGCAAAAAAAATTGATTTTTTTACGACTGCTTTAGAATGTAAGCAAATACACACACTTTTCAAACAGAATCAATCCATTCTAGCTCTAGAATATTGAATATTCCGTATCAAGTGTTAGAATGAGGAAATGTAGTGCCATCTCTTGTTTATAAAAGTAAAGAAAACTATACCAAAATTAGCAAAAATATACAGTGCAGTTCAAAAGTCACCCCCCCCCCCTCTTTTAACTTTTGAAAGAGTTGAGATATCGACTTCAAATTTAGAACTCTTAAATAAGAGAACTTATACTATCTTTTAGCATATATTTGATATTTTCAGCTCTTAAAATGTGGACAGGGAGGTATTGGGGGACATTTTTTTAAATGGAAAGGGGGATCGTGTGATACATCATTTTAAAGCTTATAAAATTGTCTATTCAAACTAACATTTTTAAATTTTTTAAAAATGTTTTTTAAGGTTTTGATTTTTCAATTTTTTGTGCTCAAACATTCGATTTTTTAAGTTTTTTTTTATAAATTTTTATTTGTCAACTAAAATTAGTTATAATTAACATTTTTTTATGATTAAATTAGGCATTTTTAAAAAATTATTATTTTTTTTAGAGGAATTTTGATATTAATACCCATTTTCAACCCCATTTTAAACCCAATTTTATTTTTTTAATTTAAAAATATGGAGTTAAATGGAGAATTTTATAATCTTTAAAATGATGTATTATACGACCCCCCTTTCCATTTAAAAAAATGTTCCCCCATGCCCCCTGCCAACATTTTAAGAGCTGAAAGTATTAAATATATGCTAAAAGATAGTTTAAGTTGTCTTATTTAAAAGTTCCAAATCTGAAGTCGATATCTCAACTGGTTCAAAAGTTAAGAGGGGGGGGGGGGTGACTTTTGGACCGCTCTGTATATACTTTACCATGAAATATTGAATAATTTAATGAAATTCAGAATTTTGCGTTAAAATTACATAAAGTTTATTAATTTTTCTTAATATTTGACCAGTTTTTTATCAATTTAGTTCAAAATTTTAAAACTGCTCCATCTATTGTTAAATATTTAAACCTGATATCTGTCACAACAATCTGATATAACTTTCAATTTTTGCATTATAATTTGTAACATTTTTAAATTTTTTAAAAATGTTTTTAAGGTTTTGATTTTTCAATTTTTTGTGCTCAAACATTCGATTTTTTAAGTTTTTTTTTTATAAATTTTTATTTGTCAACTAAAATTAGTTATAATTAACATTTTTTTATGATTAAATTAGGCATTTTTAAAAAATTATTTGTTTTTTTTAGAGGAATTTTGATATTAATACCCATTTTCAACCCCATTTTAAACCCAATTTTATTTTTTTAATTTAAAAATATGGAGTTAAATGGAGAATTTTATAATCTTTAAAATGATGTATTATACGACCCCCCTTTCCATTTAAAAAAATGTTCCCCCATGCCCCCTGCCAACATTTTAAGAGCTGAAAGTATTAAATATATGCTAAAAGATAGTTTAAGTTGTCTTATTTAAAAGTTCCAAATCTGAAGTCGATATCTCAACTGGTTCAAAAGTTAAGAGGGGGGGGGGGTGACTTTTGGACCGCTCTGTATATACTTTACCATGAAATATTGAATAATTTAATGAAATTCAGAATTTTGCGTTAAAATTACATAAAGTTTATTAATTTTTCTTAATATTTGACCAGTTTTTTATCAATTTAGTTCAAAATTTTAAAACTGCTCCATCTATTGTTAAATATTTAAACCTGATATCTGTCACAACAATCTGATATAACTTTCAATTTTTGCATTATAATTTGTAACATTTTTAAATTTTTTAAAAATGTTTTTAAGGTTTTGATTTTTCAATTTTTTGTGCTCAAACATTCGATTTTTTAAGTTCTTTTTTATAAATTTTTATTTTTCAACTAAAATTAGTTATAATTAACATTTTTTTATGATTAAATTAGGCATTTTTAAAAAATTATTTGTTTTTTTTTAGAGGAATTTTGATATTAATACCCATTTTCAACCCCATTTTAAACCCAATTTTATTTTTTTAATTTAAAAATATGGAGTTGAATGGAGAATTTTATAATCTTTAAAATGATGTATTATACGACCCCCCTTTCCATTTAAAAAAATGTTCCCCCATGCCCCCTGCCAACATTTTAAGAGCTGAAAGTATTAAATATATGCTAAAAGATAGTTTGAGTTGTCTTATTTAAAAGTTCCAAATCTGAAGTCGATATCTCAACTGGTTCAAAAGTTAAGAGGGGGGGGGGTGACTTTTGGACCGCTCTGTATATACTTTACCATGAAATATTGAATAATTTAATGAAATTCAGAATTTTGCGTTAAAATTACATAAAGTTTATTAATTTTTCTTAATATTTGACCAGTTTTTTATCAATTTAGTTCAAAATTTTAAAACTGCTCCATCTATTGTTAAATATTTAAACCTGATATCTGTCACAACAATCTGACATAACTTTCAATTTTTGCATTATAATTTGTAAATAAATAAAAATTAAATAAAAATCTTTTTTAAGTACTGATTTGATAAAATTATTAAATAACATTAATTGCTTTATTTAAAAATATGTGTTTTGTTGCATTTACAATGTCGAGTCACAAAAAACTTTTTTTTTAACCTTCTCCGCAGTTTAAAGCCAGTGTTTCATATTTGCAGTCGAAGAAAAAGTACAGTCTACAACACGTATGGAATAGACATTCCGCGCTCGCGGGACCGTCATACTCGCCTACCGGCTCGTATGACAAACTTTCCGCTAGCGCTGAATACTAGTTATAGAATATACTATTTTGGTTTTAATAACGGGTGTTTTTACCCCCAATAAAAAAGTTTTTCTATTTTGCGCCTCTTAGAGGCCTTTAATCACACTTAAAAAAATATATAAATATAAATTAACGCCGGATAAATTTATTTTTTTTTACAAAAAATATATATTTGTTAATGTTAGTTATAAAAAAGAGAATTAAACGTATAAAAAAAATAGGTTTAATAACATTTATTAATTAAAAAGTGTTTTTCCCAGTTTTGCCCTTTCAGTGGAAGAAAATTAATTTAGTTTACACATACTTTATTTAATGTTAGTTCATAAAATCAAGAGTAGAATTTAGTGCTAGTTTATTTGCATAAAACAGAAATGCAAATAATTAAATACAATTACTATCAATTTTATTAGCATAGAGTTTAGGAAAATTGACAATTTGTAGGTGAAAAATCAATAATTAGTAGGATAATATAATATCGTTGGCTTACAAGTAAAACGCAGTAAGTCACTTTTTTGCAAAAACGGGATTTATATGGCACTGTAATTAATTTTTGATGATCTATGTACAGGTAAACCGAACTAACTTCTAGGTGGACTGCCAAGAAAGTTACCCACTATATAGTGTATATACAAAACGCACCAATTTGATTTTGATTAAAATTTTATCTGGCAATAGGCACTAAGTCACTGAGTGCACTTAGTGCGTTTTACTTGTAGATTATTTCAAATGTTTCTGCACTAAGCACTTAGTGTTTGTTTTTTTGCCGAAACGTGCATTTTTGTATTGTTGTTTTTCATTTTCTTTTTTTTTATACAAGCTAAAATTAAGTTAAAATGTGTAGTCCGGGTGCCAAAATATTTACTTTGTTAAAAAAAAATGAAGAACAACCAGAGAAAAACTCAGGTAGGAAGAAAAATAATATTTGTGTATTTGAGGTTATGTTATTATTTCTAAAAAAGAGTTAATTTATAAAAATATGATTGTTGAATGATTTATATGATACAATATCGCTTTATTTATTGTACTGACATACGCATTCAAATTTTGCTATGTTAAAGTTAATGGAATAGAGACAGAACAGAGAAACAGAATTTTACCTGTAAAATGACTGTGCTTTTTACGTGTACTTTCGATGTGTAGGTAATAATTTAATTTTCATTTGCATTGTTTTTTTTAATTTATTATCAGATAATATTTCAAAACTAAATTTGAAGCGTTCACACTAAGTTCGAAGTCGCAGTGCATTTCTGAGGGGTGTTTTCCGAACTTGCGGCGAACTTTAGTTTTTCTTTATATTCTTCTTATTTATGTAGTAACCAACGATTTAAGAACAAAATTTTAAAAAAATCTATCGGTTAGTTTTCTTTTTTTTTTTAATTTATATTTTTTTATAAAAGTCTGCACCTATTAAAAATAAAATAAAGACTGCTTAATTTTCTACAAAAAAAGAAATTTTAAGGCCTATTCAGAAGCTTGCATAAGAACATAAAACATAAGAATGCGATGCCGTGATTGGCTTACAAGATACATGGCGGCACATCAAGCCAATCACGGCATCGCATTGTTATGTACTACATTCTTATGCGAGACTGTGGATATGCCCTTAGTTGTGACATAGTAAGCAGTTTCATATAATTTATATTAATTAATAATTACACCGGCACACAAAAAAAAAAAAGTTGTTTGTACATCAGACACGACCTACCTACCGGCATGTATTTTGACCCGCTGAATCCGAATTTCAAGTCAGTTTGGGCCGTCCACCCTTCAATATCGAGTAAATTGTAAAAATAGTAAAAATGAGATAAATAGTCATAAAAAAAATTTATGAATCGAAATTAAGCATAATTCTTATGTATTTCGATCCGCTGAATACAGTTTATTTAGACCATAAACCGTTCTAAATCATAGAAATTGTACAAAAACCTTGAAAACTGTTAAAAGTAGCAAAAAATTGCAATATCTCTAAAACTGATGTATGAACTGAATGAGGGGAAATATTGACGGGTGGACGGCCCAAACTGACTTGAAATTCGGATTCAGCGGGTCAAAATACATGCCGGTAGGTAGGTCGTGTCTGATGTACAAACAACTTTTTTTTTTGTGTGCCGGTGTTATTATTAATTTTGGAAACGTTGTTTAACCAATCAAAAATTCCAAACCCTTCTTTTAAAAATCTAGTTTTTGAAAATTTATGTAAACATCTTGTTTTCTACTTTATAGTTATACGTTACGTTTAATTAATAGAAGGGTATTAACTTTTTTTGTTTTTTATATTATTTTATTGACTTAGTATTCTTTACTTGTAAGCCGAAGGCACTAGGTCGATGTCTTTTTTCAAATTTTGTTGATAAGCTACTTCATTTTTTTTATTTAACTGCAAATGGGACATTATTATGTCCAAACATGTCATTGCGATTTGCGGTAGTTTTATCCAAAAACAATTATTACAAAAATTAAAACAAACAATGAAAGTTAAATTTGTCAATATCTTAAAACCATGTTTTTGGACTTAGTGCTCTTTACTTGTAAGCCGACGATATAATCTCGATTATAATATAATTATTTATTTATTGTTTAAACAGTTAATAATAACTGTAAATTAATTATACTTATATTTAATTAAAAAGTTATTTTTAAATCTAATAAAAGTTCTAGAGTCCTGTGAGGGATAAATAATAATATATTATAATTTATTTAAGCTCCAAGATTATGAGATAAACTGTATGTATGGGTACTACCCATTAGGTACATAATATATCCATCCATACGTATAGTTAACTACCAGGCCTTGGACCAATGTTGTATTTGTCTGATATAGTGCATAAAAACCTTTAATTAGAAAATAAATATTTATAACTTTATTGAAACCAAAATATATTCTTGAGAATCTTATAGGTAAGCAAATAAGGCATAATTTTAATCAATATATACCGGGTGGTCTACCTATGAAATTGCAGGAATTACCTATAAACGGTGTATTTGAAATAGCGTAGGAAATTTTAACAGGTGATTCTACATAATAAAATAAGTTCCTATAAACATATGTCTAAAAATGTGTCATAAGGGAGCTACGCCCCTTTGTAAGTGGCTAGAAAAATCGGTTTTTATTTAATAACTCAGGAACCCTTTGAGATATATCAACGAGGTTTTGCATGTCAACTAATCCTACCAAGGCCCGTTTTTGTGTGTTATTTTCATGTATTTATTTCAACCAGGGGTGTGCGAAACGGGGGGGGCTTATCAGTTTTTTGTCCCAAACTTTTTTCTGTTTAACTTTTTTGCAATTTTATTTTTGAAATATGATTCCTCAGGTCAAAATACATAAAAAAGGTACTCTTGTTGTAATACTGTAGGATTACCCGTTTTCGAGAAAAATTCATTTGAAGGTGAAATTCCACGGTTCGAGGACGAAAAATTAAATACTAAAATGTTGAAAACCAAAATTTTAATGATTCAGGGCTAATGTACATTAAAAACTAAGAAAAAAAAACCTCATATACAGGTACTTCCAAAAATCAATCCTAATGGAGCTATGGTCTCCTAAATATGCACCATTTTTAAAGGGCCATGGTAGCTTTAAAAGCGTTTTTTCGACCTACATGTATGGAAACTTTTTTTCTTAGTTTTTGATTTAGAATAACATTGCATCATTAAAATTTTGGTTTTCGACATTTTAGTATTTAATTTTTCGTCCTCGAACCGTGGAATTTCACCTTTAAATGAATTTTTCTCGAAAACGGTTAATCCTACAGTATTACAATAACAGTACCTTTTTTATGTATTTTGACCTGGGCAATCATATTTCAAAAATTAAATTGCAAAAAAGTTACACAGAAAAAAGTTTAGGACAAAAAACTGATAAGGCCCCCCCGTTTCGCACACCCCTGGTTTAAATAAGTACGTAAAAATGACAAAGATGGGCCTTATTAGGATTAGTTCACGTGCAAAACCTCGTTAACATATCTCAAAGGGTTGCTGAGTTATTAAATAAAAACAGATTTTTTTAGCCAATTTCAAAGGGGCGTAGCTCCCTTATGAAGCATTTTTAGACATACGTTTATAGGAACTTTTTGTCATATTTTATCATGTGGAATCACCTGTTAACATTTCCTACCCTATTTCAAATACACCCTGTATAAATACGTCAATTTTCCAATTTTTAGATTTTTCAATAATAATTTTTGCCTAAGCTTTATTTTTCCAATCATATATTTTCCAACGATAATTACAGCCAAATTAATTTTTAATCCAAATGTTCTTGTGTACTAATAAAAATATTGTCTTATAATAATTTTTATCCAATTAGGTTTTTTTCTTAATGATATTATTTCCAAATATTTTATTGTCCTATTTATTTATTTATTTAACTAAAATTAATAATTTCCATTTGATTAATTTATCTAATTATAAATTGAGCCAACTTACAATTTAATACAAATTAATTTTAAGCCAATTTAATTATTGTTACAATTTTTATTTTAACTAATAAAAAAATTATGTCAGTGAATATATTTTCCAAAGCTATTATTTTCCAACCGTCAATTTTCCAAAAACACCAGTGAAATGTGCGCCAGATGGCGCCAGAAATCTATTATTTACAACCTCAGACAAATGAAGGAGATAGACTAGGAACGCGGGAAAATAGTTATTTATGGTACTAGTGGGTAAAGTAAGATATTGCCAATGAGAAAATTAACCTGCGAGGCGTCAGCCAAGCAGGTTAGTTTTCGAGAGGGCAATATCGGTTTACCCATGAGTGCCATACAAGGTTTTATCCAATAAATACCTTAGAAATTCATATTTTTAATAAAAATTTTAATGACATTTACAAGAAAATAATTTGACAAGTGACAGTTGAGTGGGTAAAATAAATAATTATCCACTCAATAAAGTAAAAGCCACGCGGGGGTTATTATTGAGTTTATCTATTTAAAATAAAGCTGGTAATTGTCTCATTATCTGTATGTATTGGATAAAGTACCTTTATCATTTTGCAATGCCTTATTATATAATAATCAACAAAAATAATAAATATCTCATTTTCCACGACAAATAATAGTATTTATATTTTATACTGCTTCCTCTCATGGAAATTTGATATATTTGATAATATGCTAGCTATGTTAAACGTTAACAAACTCTAGAAAATGCCAGCAGTGCATCCCTTCTTTTGCCTGAGTTTAGACACGATTTGAAGTTTGTACAAATTTAATAAATCAAATTTCCATGAGAGGAAGCAGTACAAAATATAAATACTATTATTTGTCGTGGAAAATAATATATTTATTGTTTTTGTTGATTATTATATAATAAGGCATTGTAAAATAATAAAGGTAATTTTTTCCGTGTTCCTAGTCTATCTCCTTCATTTGTCTTAGGTTGTAAATGATGGATTGCTAGCGCCATCTGGCGCACCTTCCACTGGTGTTTTTGGAAAATTGACGGTTGGAAAATAATAGCTTTGGAATATATATTCACTGGAATCAATTTTTTATTAGTTAAAAAAAAACATTGTAATAATTATTTAATTGGATCTAATAATGAATTATATTAATTTTTAATTGCTTAAATAAAATATTTGGAAATGCTAAATGTTGGTTAAAATAATAATTGAAATAAAATATTATTAGACAATATATTAAATGGGAAATTTTTTTCTTTGATATCAATATTTTTTGGATAAAAATTATTATTAGATAATATTTTTATTGGTACATAAGAACATTTAGATGAAAAATTAATTTAGCTATAATTATCGTTGGTTTGGCAAAAATTATTATTGGAAAATCTAAAAATTAGTATGGTATAACTCCATGGTTATAATAATTATAATATAATTAAAATATAATTATTATATTATAATAATATAATGCATTATGTCTTAAAATCATATCATGGTAATGCCAGCCGAAAGAGAATAGACCATATAAATGATTACCATGACAGAAATTTAACTGTTATTTAATTTGTATTAATTATTTAAATTGTTGTATAAATTATTTAAATTGTAGGTAAATACCATATAGGTTGCCAAACTTTGAATGTAATTTTCTGGTTTGTAAAAAAAAAACTCGGATTTTTTGGCAGGTTTTAATGCGTCACTTTATTATATCGCTAACGTTTCTCCCCTCTTTGGGGGCTTTATCAAAGCTGAAAGATAACAACTATTGTTAATAACAATAATAATGATAATATATAACAAAAATATTTTTTGCCTGTATTGAATCCCATTTTCAGGTAAAATATGTAAAATAGGTAAGAAAATTTACATATTTTACCTGAAAATGGGATTCAATACAGGCAAAAAATATTTTTGTTATATATTATTATTGTTATTAACAATAGTTGTTATCTTTCAGCTTTGATAAAGCCCCCAAAGAGGGGAGAAACGTTAGCGATATAATAAAGTGACGCATTAAAACCTGCCAAAAAATCCGAGTTTTTTTTACAAACCAGAAAATTAAATTATTTAAATTGTTGTATAAATTGTTGTATAAATTATCGTTGCCCTATATGTCCCGAGTAAGCTCCCATCAAATTTTTGAGGGGAATGTTATAAATGATTTTTTTCACTACTAGCTTTAGAACATACCATTATTTATCATGTTTTCAGACTGTGAAATCAATTTTCTTTACCTATAGCAAAAATAATAAATCGTACGACCTAGTGTACACGGAATAAATAAAAATGCATGTTCACTATATATTCTCATTAGGATATTTTTATATCGCACAAGTACATAGTGCATATTTAAGAGAAATGACAACTATGCATACTCATTTATTCAAACGATTACACATAGCTTTCATTTTGACAAAAGTCATTTGACGTTTATAAAATTTTGAAATGTCAAAATTAAACAGATAATTCTTTAAAATATACATTTTTAAAGAGTCTAGACTGCAGATCGAACGAAAAATGTTGTTCTGAACTCGTTTGCTACAAGTCCTTAGTGCACTCGAATGATTTTTTGACTTCGCTTCGCATCGTCCAAAAGACTTCATTCTCGTGCACTTAGGACTAAAGTCGTTTACTCGTCTTCTCTCCTAGTAGGGTTAAATTTTATAAACAATTGATTTCTGTCACTTTAGATGTTTCAGTTCTTTGTGCAATTTTTAGAAGAAGGGTAGCAAATGTGGGCTAGGTCTTGTAATATGGGCTAGGTAGGTTTCTCAGCTATCCGATGCAGTTCTCTGCATCCGACTATCGCAAATCGTAAATGGCGAAGTTCTTCTTCTTCTTACTTCAACCTTGACCTTTTCTTGCGATAATTGGTCAGCACAAAAATGGCGAGGTTTAACTTCCACAGTAAAGATTCATTAATTAATTCATACATTCGTTGACGTTTGAGAATTAATTTTTATTTTCCGTCCTTTTCAGCAAGCCACAGAACTTTTTTAAGTAAGTTTATAAACTCCGTTACCTGATAGATAACAACGTTTTCAAAACATACAAGGTTTTATCCAATAAATACCTTAGAAATTCATATTTTTAATAAAAATTTTAATGACATTTACAAGAAAATAATTTGACAAGTGACAGTTGAGTGGGTAAAATAAATAATTATCCACTCAATAAAGTAAAAGCCACGCGGGGGTTATTATTGAGTTTATCTATTTAAAATAAAGCTGGTAATTGTCTCATTATCTGTATGTATTGGATAAAGTACCTTTATCATTTTGCAATGCCTTATTATATAATAATCAACAAAAATAATAAATATCTCATTTTCCACGACAAATAATAGTATTTATATTTTATACTGCTTCCTCTCATGGAAATTTGATATATTTGATAATATGCTAGCTATGTTAAACGTTAACAAACTCTAGAAAATGCCAGCAGTGCATCCCTTCTTTTGCCTGAGTTTAGACACGATTTGAAGTTTGTACAAATTTAATAAATCAAATTTCCATGAGAGGAAGCAGTACAAAATATAAATACTATTATTTGTCGTGGAAAATAATATATTTATTGTTTTTGTTGATTATTATATAATAAGGCATTGTAAAATAATAAAGGTAATTTTTTCCGTGTTCCTAGTCTATCTCCTTCATTTGTCTTAGGTTGTAAATGATGGATTGCTAGCGCCATCTGGCGCACCTTCCACTGGTGTTTTTGGAAAATTGACGGTTGGAAAATAATAGCTTTGGAATATATATTCACTGGAATCAATTTTTTATTAGTTAAAAAAAAACATTGTAATAATTATTTAATTGGATCTAATAATGAATTATATTAATTTTTAATTGCTTAAATAAAATATTTGGAAATGCTAAATGTTGGTTAAAATAATAATTGAAATAAAATATTATTAGACAATATATTAAATGGGAAATTTTTTTCTTTGATATCAATATTTTTTGGATAAAAATTATTATTAGATAATATTTTTATTGGTACATAAGAACATTTAGATGAAAAATTAATTTAGCTATAATTATCGTTGGTTTGGCAAAAATTATTATTGGAAAATCTAAAAATTAGTATGGTATAACTCCATGGTTATAATAATTATAATATAATTAAAATATAATTATTATATTATAATAATATAATGCATTATGTCTTAAAATCATATCATGGTAATGCCAGCCGAAAGAGAATAGACCATATAAATGATTACCATGACAGAAATTTAACTGTTATTTAATTTGTATTAATTATTTAAATTGTTGTATAAATTATTTAAATTGTAGGTAAATACCATATAGGTTGCCAAACTTTGAATGTAATTTTCTGGTTTGTAAAAAAAAAACTCGGATTTTTTGGCAGGTTTTAATGCGTCACTTTATTATATCGCTAACGTTTCTCCCCTCTTTGGGGGCTTTATCAAAGCTGAAAGATAACAACTATTGTTAATAACAATAATAATGATAATATATAACAAAAATATTTTTTGCCTGTATTGAATCCCATTTTCAGGTAAAATATGTAAAATAGGTAAGAAAATTTACATATTTTACCTGAAAATGGGATTCAATACAGGCAAAAAATATTTTTGTTATATATTATTATTGTTATTAACAATAGTTGTTATCTTTCAGCTTTGATAAAGCCCCCAAAGAGGGGAGAAACGTTAGCGATATAATAAAGTGACGCATTAAAACCTGCCAAAAAATCCGAGTTTTTTTTACAAACCAGAAAATTAAATTATTTAAATTGTTGTATAAATTGTTGTATAAATTATCGTTGCCCTATATGTCCCGAGTAAGCTCCCATCAAATTTTTGAGGGGAATGTTATAAATGATTTTTTTCACTACTAGCTTTAGAACATACCATTATTTATCATGTTTTCAGACTGTGAAATCAATTTTCTTTACCTATAGCAAAAATAATAAATCGTACGACCTAGTGTACACGGAATAAATAAAAATGCATGTTCACTATATATTCTCATTAGGATATTTTTATATCGCACAAGTACATAGTGCATATTTAAGAGAAATGACAACTATGCATACTCATTTATTCAAACGATTACACATAGCTTTCATTTTGACAAAAGTCATTTGACGTTTATAAAATTTTGAAATGTCAAAATTAAACAGATAATTCTTTAAAATATACATTTTTAAAGAGTCTAGACTGCAGATCGAACGAAAAATGTTGTTCTGAACTCGTTTGCTACAAGTCCTTAGTGCACTCGAATGATTTTTTGACTTCGCTTCGCATCGTCCAAAAGACTTCATTCTCGTGCACTTAGGACTAAAGTCGTTTACTCGTCTTCTCTCCTAGTAGGGTTAAATTTTATAAACAATTGATTTCTGTCACTTTAGATGTTTCAGTTCTTTGTGCAATTTTTAGAAGAAGGGTAGCAAATGTGGGCTAGGTCTTGTAATATGGGCTAGGTAGGTTTCTCAGCTATCCGATGCAGTTCTCTGCATCCGACTATCGCAAATCGTAAATGGCGAAGTTCTTCTTCTTCTTACTTCAACCTTGACCTTTTCTTGCGATAATTGGTCAGCACAAAAATGGCGAGGTTTAACTTCCACAGTAAAGATTCATTAATTAATTCATACATTCGTTGACGTTTGAGAATTAATTTTTATTTTCCGTCCTTTTCAGCAAGCCACAGAACTTTTTTAAGTAAGTTTATAAACTCCGTTACCTGATAGATAACAACGTTTTCAAAACCATTTCTGCAACAAATTAAAGCCACATAATCGGGCTTTGATGTGTGCTTATTAGTTTTCTTCTAATTACTGAGTTTTAGACATAACCTCTTTTGTTGTATACACCGAGTATTTTTGCAATATGGGCCATCCCTGTGTTTCTATTATGGGCTATATAGAACTATGCATTTAAGCCTAGAATTTTTCTAGGAGGCCAAGAAAAGATCAGCAACAGCCAAGAATAGAAGAAAATGGAACGAGGGCGATATGGAACGCGCTATAATAGCGATCAGGCAGTACGAGATGGGTACCTCAAAGATTTAAAAATGTTTAATATACCACGTTCTATATTAGGAGTTATTTGATTTATTATTTCATTTTAAATATAACTTTTATACTTTTAACTTATTGCGACCAATAAGATTAATTACACAATTTTGGGGGCAGCCCATATTTAGGGCCAATTTCAAATCGACACAAAAGTCCACCTTCTCACTATTTACGAAATAATGAATTTATTATTTGTTTTAATCAATATGAATTTATAACAGGTTGTGACTAATTAATATAGCTATCGTTGGGTACGTTTGGTATTGGAACTAAACTTTTATTTATTTTTTTACAAGAAAAAATAAAATGGGTAGCCCATATTTGCTTCCTTTCCTCTACTAATTAAACCCAAGAAAATAGCTTTAAATAACTTTTTATTTATTTAATATAATTAATTATAATTGTTAACAGTTAATACAATCAATGATTAGCTAAATATTATGAAAAAAAAAAATAAAAAAAACTAAATTTTTAAATGACAGTTCAAAGTATTTATTTGAGCAAATGTCATTCATTGATCAAGGCTACGTAATTGTTATGAAAATTTTAAGAAACATAATTTCTGTTAATAATTTATTTTATTATTGAATAAAAATAGTTAAATAGTGCTAGTAGTGAAAAAACTAATATATAAACTACAGTAGAGAAGACTATTACAGCCTCGCACTCTTAAATCCCTTGGCTATTAAAAATGTCTTCTCTACCTTGGTATATAAATACTATTATTGTATTATACATTGTTACGTCAAGTCGTATTTTGGTGATTTTGAGTAGGGAACAATAAGGGCCAGACGGTGGTTTTGAAATGGGGTATAAAAAACACATTTTGCGCCTTTAGCCAGAACGATTTTTTTCAGGGAGGCAATTTCCTCACCGCTTTATAGCACCGACCGGGCCTGAGAAGAATGTTATCTAAACATACATACATAATCACATAAACAAATATTAATCGTCCTTACCTAACCAGAATGTTTAAATATGAATTGTTAGTGTGAAATGAGGTAGGTATGATTAATCAAGATAAAAATAATTCGTACCTTACCGTATCGTGAAAGTAAATATATCCACTTAGATTTTATTTGAAAAAATTGAAGAAAGTAATTGAAAATCCAAATAACTGTCAACTAACGTAATGTTGCACACTTGTAACTTTCATTTTCTCAGATTCTAGATAATGAGTCAACTCATTGAACAAACGTTATTGTAGGATGGTGCTTCCGTATATGAACAGCTCATGTGACTGTCGAGCATAGGTACTTTAAGATCAAAGGAAAACAATGCATTGTTTCTTAACGATTCACTCACCGCAGTAATGAGAAGAATCTAGCACATGCGCATTGGTTTGATTATTTTTGTTTTGACGGATGTCAAAAGTGGCTTCCGTTTAGGCAGTTGTAGTTTTATGAAATAGTTTAATTTAAGTGTGGTTACGGTGCGTATCAGGTCCACAAAAATTAACTATATTTTTTCACTGATTTCTGGTTTTATTACTAAAACTTACTGTCTTAAATATAATTAGGTGCTGAAAATCCAGTTCTTTTGTTAGAATATATAGCAAAAGATTGTTAAAATACTTTTTAATGGGGGCTTTGGTTTACGTTAACAATGGTTTGGCTTGGTAGTTTGCTGGTTTGGTTTGGTAGTTTGCTAATTTGGTGTTTTTTTTTTAATGGGAGGCGTTGGTTTACATTAACAATGGTTTGGTTTGGTAGTTTGCTGGTTTGGTGTTTTTTTTTTAATGGGAGGCGTTTGTTTACGTAAATAATGGTTTGGTTTGGTAGTTTGCTGGTTTGGTGTGAATTTAGAAGGCGATATATTTTAAGAATCAAATAGGATTATATTTAGGCTAAATAATTTAGCGTTAGCTAATTAAATTAATATTCCGCAATTTTTTTTTACGAAAATAAAAGCGTGTACTTTTAGCCAATTAAAAAAAAACTGTTAGCTCGCCAAGAAAAAAGTAGATATTTTTGTAAAATTCTGCAAAAGAATGTTACATAACCTTAAAATAATTTTTGGCATACGTCAAAACAAAAATAAGAAAATCAGTGCGCATGCGCTGGATTCTTCTCATTACTGCGGTGAGTGAATCGTGTTTTTTACACAGGGCGACAAAAAAATTAGTCAACAGATCTGTCAACCTGTCGTTAACTTAGGACCAATAGTTTCGCTACTTTAAATCATTTAAGCGATATTTTTAATTTTTCAGTGCACGCTAATATCCAAGACCTAACTTTTTACATTAAGGTTCCAAAACTTTGGTATATGAATTTTAATAAAGAGACATGGAAAAAAGTTCTTATAAACAAATTTACAAAAATGCTTCGTGTCTACATGCATGTATTTTTACATTAAACCCTTCAGACCACACCCACATCCTAATGTACGTAGCTTTAAAAAGCTTCCATAAAACTGGGTTTGTAGGTTTTTAAATTTTATAACTCAAGAAAAAGCGATTTTTTTTAAGACAAATCAGGTCTGAAGGGGTTAACAAGGCCTACTACTAAACACTATACTGATGTAGAAAGTTAAGCCAGGTGCGTGCGAAATAGGAAGGCATAAGCACTGTCCATTTTTTGTACGTAACTTTTTCACTTATTTTTTATTATAAAATCATATTCCAATGGCGATTTCTCCCGTTAGATTAGGCAGGGACAAAAGTTTTACCCAAAAGGGATAGAAAACATATATACACTCTCACTTCCACCCAACCAAACAAATTCTGTATTTGTTCTTTGTTGAACAAATACAATATTTACTTGGCCGGGCGAAAAGTGTATCTATATTATTTTTATTAAAGAAATTACTGGCGCCATCTAAATTTTAGTAGAATTATCTTATTCTACAGATTCACATTAGCTATGTTCGTTTGTGCCGCTCAGTGCTACACTTTCCGGCCAACCAAATAAATACTGTATTTGTTGTATGAAAAACAAATACAGTATTTATTTGGTTGGCTGAAAAGTGTAGCACAAATGAGATAGAGATAGCGTAGATGTCTTTTGTTTCATAGTTCTAGTTGTAGAGAGCTCCATTAAAAAATTACAAAAACTTAAATAGGAGAGAAAAATGGGTGAAAACGCGTCCTTGTCCCTGGACTCTTTTCTGTAGCTTAAAGGATTCCTGCAGGAATATCTCATTAGACCAAAACGGGACTATTTTGAACGGGTGTATCATCTAGTATTTTTGGATTATGTTTTTTTGTCTTTCGATAAAAATTCAGCTTCCAAAGTTTCGAAAAGATCACTTGAAAAATGCAAATAGGGTGCACTGGTACTTTAAATTTGACTTAAAGTAGTGAGTCCTTTGGGGACTCGACTATATTCATCCTAAATTTTTGAATCATATTAATAGAACATGCCTAAAAGATTAACCTCGATTTTTTGGCACAGTGATATTAATGAGGAAGTTTACTAAAAAAATATCGCACTTTTTATTTTTAAATTGTAAATTATAGTATTTGAAGATTTTCTGTAACAGATTCTTTGTCGACGTTGAATTATCAAGATAAAAGCGTGAAATATTTCTTCTTTGGACGATATTGCGATACTTTGGACCACAGACGTGGGAGCTTCAAATTCAAACAATTCCTTAAAACTTCATTGGTCATTGGTCATCTCTTTTATTTATTTGTTACTTTTCAGCCTATTCTAGGGATTCTACATTAGTTTTGGAAAAATAAAATACAAACGCAGCTTGACCTAGAAAAGATTCACCAAATTTTATTGCAGAATTAAAAAAAAAAAAATAATTAATATCATTTGGCCTGGAAAATTAGAATGATTTATGCCAAATTTCTGTGAAAGTATATAAAATTAAATATAATGCCTAGTCAATTAGTATCTCGATTATTAGTAAGCAAGTATTAAAAGCAACAAACCATTTTATTTTCTTAAATATTTATAAACTCGTATATCATAAAAATCATTTGATATATTATTACCCAAACCGAAAAATTATCAGGCGTTTCTGGGAAAAAATCAACGGTGGTAAAGTTATGTCTTTTTGTTATTACAGATACTATTATCATGTTATCACCCAGACCTTCTGGTATATTGTGTTTTCGCGTTAACATCGTTTGATATAAGAGCAGACGACGTTGTAGTTCCAATAGATCCAATGGTTTTGAAAGAATTTGAAAACGTATTATTTGAAAGCTGGATGAGTTCTTGGGGCAAAAAGTATTGCATACAAATCATTTAATTCTCAGTATCATTAGTGTGTGCCGCTTAAAGTTAAATGAAGGGTTGTGCCTTCGTTTGCACCTCACTTTCTACAAGTGGGTCTGACAAATCCGAGCCTGGTAAGTCTTCGTGTAGTAAGCACTGTTGGTTTTTTACCTGCAAAGCCTTATTAAGGCCAAAGATGCTGGCAAGTAGCAGATAATCACACCATCTAGTCCCATTGAAAATAAGTAGTTCCAGCAGTCAAAATCGGACAGAAACGGACAAGGAGGGGGGGGGTCAAGCCATTTTCGGACGTCCACTTTTCCAAATTAAATAATGATAAAAAAATTGAAAATCTAAAAAAAAGGGAGGGTACCCTACTACTTTTTGGACTTCCTTTAGAGGGGAGGAGGCCTCTGGAAATAGGAAAAAAAAGGACAAGCAGGGGGGGGGGTGTGTCTGAAATTTCGGAATTTTCTCGGACGTCTTTTATGGACGGCCCCAAAGTGCTAACTCAAATTATTGTCAAAATTTTTTTAAAAAATTTCTTTAAAGTTCAAAGAAGTGTTTAAAAACAATATGTCAATTTTCACAAAATTGGAGTTAGCCACTTTGCGGACGAAGCCGTCGATTTGCTTCAAAACAGTCATACTTCTAAGCAAATCAGTCATGGTGGGGTTAAAAAAATATATCAACATGTTTCTTCCTTGTAATCCTCGCTTATTTTTCTATTACTTTCAATGTTACTCGACAACAATCAATGTTAAATATTTACAATATTACCTTTTTGAGATGACATCAGTCATCATAAATTTTATGCAGTCAGATTTGCAAGGTACATAAATATTTAACGAGAAAAGAATAATACTAAAACGTTTTCTATGTACCAGGTGAGACCTTATTTTTTTCTCTATCAAAGTAAAATTTAATAGTGAACTTATTATTCTCTTCATAGAAAAAACTGTTGCAAAATTAAGTAAAAATTTGTCTTGAGCAAAGGGGCGCGCGCGCTGTTAAGACACCCGGGCTCGCTCCCTAACATCCCTACTCCATAACATCCCTACTCCACAACAACTCTACTCCGTAACATCTCTACTCCATAACATGTCTACTCCATAACAACTATACTCCGCACTATATGCACTTGATTAGCCACTTTTCTTAACTCAAAAAAATATTTGTCATATACCCTAAAAATTTTAAAATCTTACTATGATATTTTTTTAAGATTTTCAAAAAAAAAGTCATTACTTTCTGGACTTTTATCTCAAAAATTTAGGGGCTGAAATTTTTCTAAGCTCAGATTCGGATTCTACGCCCTCAAATTATTAAGAGAAACTTACTTTCAGTTTAGGGCAATAAAAAATTTGGCCTTTAATTTGAAAAGAAAAATAAATTTTTTCTTCTCGGGAAAGTGTTTACACTTTATTTTTATTTTTTTAAATTTATTTACTTTTTACGAATAAACTAAGCAAAATAAAAAAATATTTGTACATATATTTTGTAGAGAATTTTATTTTTTACAAATTACTTTTCAGTCCTATAAAATTTTTATACAAATTAAGTAAACTCTGCACTTTAGTTTAACCCTTTTTATTTTTTTTTTCGCGTACCTGCTCTGTCAGTTGGTCCTTGGCAGATTGTGTTTAGAATTTCTAATATTTTTTTTTAATATACCCTAAAAAATTTAAAATCTTACTATTTTTTAAGATTTTCAAAAAAAAGCCCATTACTTTCTGGACTTTTTGACATAAAATCAAAAATTTAAGGCGCTGAAATTTTTTTAAGCTCAAATTCGAATTCCACCCCCTCAAATTAGTAAGAGAATAGGGCAATAAAAAATTGTGATTTGTTGCCTTGTAATTGTATTGTAAGGTAATTATTACGTACGTTCGTACGTAGGTATACGAGAAATATTTACGAAATAATTGATATGATCGGATATGATGAATTTTGAGAATATAAGTACCTACTTGTTCGAAAGTTTTCTTGGAATTCTTTTGGCTTTCTTTTTAATGTTATTTAAAAATATACGACTTATAATGTATGATGTCAGAAAGAAAGTTATTTATTAAAGTACAAATGGGTAGGTACAAATTAAAATCAATTATAAATTTAAATACAGTTCACAGAATATATTTTTAGGGAAATTTAATTAGCTAATTTTCTAATTTTCTGATGTTATATCGTATTTTATGGTAAGCCCATTTCTTACCTTAAAATTTAAGGCTTACACGGGCATACCTTTTTTAAGAAAATAAAACGGCAATTATATTTATAATATTTTTATAAAATCAAATCTAAAACAAGCCGTGAAGATATCTAATGCTAAGCATTCCATTATATACACGGTGTATTTGAAATAGGGTCGGAAATTTTAACAGATGATTCTACATCATAAAATATGACAAAAAGTTCCTATAAACATATGTCTAAAAATGCGTCATAAGGGAGCTACGCCCCTTTGAAAGTGGCTAAAAAAATCGGTTTTTATTTAATAACTCAGGAACCCTTTGAGATATATCAACGAGGTTTTGCACGTCAACTAAATCTACCAAGTCCCGTTTTTATGTGTTATTTTCGTGTACTTATTTCAACCAGGGGTGTGCGAAACGGGGGGGGCTTATCAGTTTTTTGTCCCAAACTTTTTTCTGTGTAACTTTTTTGCAATTTTATTTTTGAAATATGATTCCTCAGGTCAAAATACATAAAAAAGGTACTCTTGTTGTAATACTGTAGGATTAACCGTTTTCGAGAAAAATTAATTTGAAGGTGAAATTCCACGGTTCGAGGACGAAAAATTAAATACTAAAATGTTGAAAACCAAAATTTTAATGATGCAGGGCGAATGTACATTAAAAACTAAGAAAAAAAACTCATATACAGGTACTTCCAAAAATCAATCCTAATGGAGCTATGGTCTCCTAAATATGCACCATTTTTAAAGGGCTATGGTAGCTTTAAAAGCGTTTTTTCGACCTACATGCATGGAAACTTTTTTTCTTAGTTTTTGATGTAGAATAACATTGCATCATTAAAATTTTGGTTTTCGACATTTTAGTATTTAATTTTTCGTCCTCAAACCGTGAAATTTCACCTTCAAATTAACTTTTCTCGAAAACGGTTAATCCTACAGTATTACAACAAGAGTACCTTTTTTATGTATTTTGACCTAAGGAATCATATTTCAAAAATAAAATGGCAAAAAAGTTACACAGAAAAAAGTTTGGGACAAAAAACTGATAAGGCCCCCCCGTTTCGCACACCCCTGGTTTAAATAAGTACGTGAAAATAATATACAAAGATGGGCCTTATTAGGATTAATTCACGTGCAAAACCTCGTTAATATATCTCAAAGGGTTCCTGAGCTATTAAATAAAAACCGATTTTTTTAGCCAATTTCAAAGGGGCGTAGCTCCCTTATGACGCATTTTTAGACATATATTTAAAGGAACTTTTTGTCATATTTTATCATGTAGAATCACCTGTTAAAATTTCCGACCCTATTTCAAATACACCCTGTATAATTCAAAAAAAAAGGTTTGTGATTTTTTCATGAAACGAATTTTTTGTCTAGGACGATTTTTGATTTTTTTTTTGAAAATTCGAAACTACCGTATAATATTATTCTAGGCGCTGTGAATAATATAATAATACAGCCCAGTTAAATTCGTTGGTAGTTTTTTTTATCATATATGTTGCATAACACAAAACATTTACTAAGAATCTTATCGAGATATTACACGACGATAAAGCGACGACAATACAATATTTTAAATGCGTATTGATAGAAAGTCTATATTTTTGCCAATCGCACGTTGTATAGTATTCTGTTCAAAAGATATTTTCTTCTATCAGGGTTTAACTAGGTTAAACTCATTTGTTTTTGTTTTTTTAATATAAGGTGGGTGAGCGAATTATTGGCATGTTAAGACATTTTATTTTACTGCTTTCAAATTTATTTGATATCACCTAAAACTTTACTACATTAACAATAAACATATTTTTATTCGATTGGTTCTAAGAGCGACTCTTTTTGTTCATGTTTTACGGGCGAAAAGTTGAACTTTTTAGCCCTAGGGTCAAAAAGTTTGTTTCGCCCGCTAACTAAAACTTGTTATTTTAAGGATTTTTAAAAAAAGATGCTTTACCTTTACTGTAATATTTATAAAGAAATATGACCTTTTGGTCACTTTAGGTCTTGAACTAACTGTTCTTTTTGACCAGATACAGTTATTATAATCATTTCAAACAAAATAAAAATTTCTATTATAACATAACCTTAAAATATATGTTAACTGATTAACCTGTATTATATAAAAGTCCACTAACATAAATAAAAAACACAACATTTCAATTAAAAAAACAATTTGAATATTTATAATGGTTTCAGAACTATTATTATTTTCATAACAGACACTTTTTAACAGAAATTAATCACCAAGCTATAGCTTTTTAATTTTAAAATGAAACCGCAAGCAAAAGAAACGATTCAATTGTTTTTTTAGCGATTTTATTGGATAGCAATTTGTCATGGATAACTAGACAAGTAATAAGACAGTAAAAAGAAATATTTTATGCAATTTAAAATTAATTATATTTTAATAATTTATTAGAAATAATTAGTAACAATCGAATAAAAAATATTATATAATAGAAGGGCAAAAAGTTAAATTTCGATTTCGTAGGTTTATTACCCTCGGGCCATCCCCAGCGGCCGGCCCTCGGCTTCTAAAAACCTACTCAACCGAAAAACTTGACTTTTCGCCCTTGTATTATAAAAACTAATATTCTAATGGGTAAAAAGTCCAAACAAACTGCAGGAGCTTCAAAAAAATATTATTGCTTTTTAAAAAATATTGCTTAGGGGCTGTCCATATATTACGTAACGCAATTTTTCAAAAAAATTGATCCCCTCCCCCCTGTGTAACAAACTGTCACATTTACCAACACCCCCCTCCCCCCTGTGTAATGCGTAACAATATAAAAATTTGTATTTTTTTTTTCTAACATATCTTGATACAGAATTCTGCATAATGCAAGACGGTAAAAAGACAGTGTAAAAATGATACATATTTATTATAATAATACATATAGCACTTAATATACTTAAACGAAAAAATCATTCAAACTTTAAAAAAATATTCATAATCAATATCACACAGGGAAAAAATACTAGGTACCTCTTTTTACACTGTGTGTCACATATTACACGTATATTGTTTATGCACAGGTACACAAAATAGTACACACATTGGTGTTCTGTGAGTACACATTCCGCACGAAAATGTATCATCGCCGATGGTTCATCGGCAAGATCACGCAAGAACAGGGCCGTAAGATTTTTTTTTAATATCAATGTCAACAGTTTTTTTACTGATTACATACAATATTATTTAAATATGCATAGTTTCGTCAATTTTTGTGTGAAAAGGGGAATTATGGGCCACTAAATAGTAATTTATGTTGAAATAAAAATACATCTGCCAAGCTTAGGAAATAAACATTAAATTTATTAAATTCCGTTACGTAACGTTTACCAAGACCCCCCTCCCCCCTGTCACAAACTGTAACAATTTCTCTGACCCCCTCCCCCCCTAGGCGCGTTACGTAATATATGGACAGCCCCTTACTGACAATATTACGAACCCATGTCCCAAATATTGCCACAGAACTGGCAATAATAGTTAAGAAAAAACTTACAAAAAATTTACAAACTAATAAAATATCGTGGCTTAATAACAATTTCAACTGTTTTTAGGTACAATTTGGGCATTTAAATAACAATTTGTTGTTTATAGTAAACCCCACGCACTTTTCATGTACGTATCCATTACAATCTCGTATCGGCCTGGCGATTCTCTTAGAATGATAAAAACTTTTTGCAAAAAAAATGAAATAAAAAATAAAAAATAAAAAATAAAAAATAAAAAATAAAAAATAAAAAATAAAAAATAAAAAATAAAAAATAAAAAATAAAAAATAAAAAATAAAAAATCAAAAATCAAAAATCAAAAATTAAAAATGAAAAATAAAAAATTAAAAATAAAAAATAAAAAATAAGCCGGTGCCAATTTCACCACTCCCTAAATTAAATACTAACAATTATTTATGTTGTTAAATTGTTTGCTGTGAAATTGGCACCGACTTATTTTTTATTTTTTACTTTTTAGAGACAGAAGTCGGTTAATTTTTTTGCGAAAAGTTACTTTTTAGAACTTGTAGATCTGTAATTTTATCTAAGCTAAATTATAGTTGTCCTTCCATCTCTTTATTTCAGCGACCAAGAGTCCAACCAACCTTATTTTAAACGAAATACTAATAAAAATCTTTGTAAAACTTTAAGCGTTAAGTAATAATCAAATAACGACTTATGGTATAATCACAAATTTTATAATTTTCTCTTGCTATTTTAATATTGCAGGTCCACATAATTAAGTTTAGCGGCATTTAAAAGATTTTTAGCCTGCCGTAATATTTGAATGATCTTAATCAAGTTATCCGACTTATTCAAGTTGTCCGATCATTTTATAAAAATTTGGGTGGTATTAAAACCAAATTAAGCCGGTTTTAAGTGAAATTGCGTTAAAACGATTAGATTTATCTTGATTATCCGGCTTACCCGGCATTATCCGAGCGTCAAATTAAAACGGGACCACCTCAGGAATGTCCTCTTTAAGTAGTAGAAGGTTTCATCAAATTCCGTTCATCCATTCCAAAGTTATGCGGGAACAAACATAAAAAAAAAACAAAGTCACACGTCGAATTGATAACCTCCTCCTTTTTGAAAGTCGGTTAAAAAGCAGAACCACGATTCAAATATCTCTGATTTCTTCGTTACTTTATTTTCTTGTTGTTTTTTGTTTTTATCATTTTTTTCAACTACGTCGCATGGCAATATTAGGAACACAGCTACTTAGACAACAATCTCAAAAAATTACCTTTTCGCTTTTTTATTGGGCGAAACACAATATGGGCCAAGGAAGTGCATGCTTGTGCCTACCTTATTACCTTCTTGCCCTGCAGTGATCGATGCGACCCAGCTTGCGACAGTCAGCACAATTTTATAAGTTTTTATAGTGGAAGAGCACGAAACACAAACTGAGTTTTTGTGTATGCCATTACCAACTGGATACAGATACATCATATTTATAGGCATTTTTTTGATATAACAGATATACTGGCAGTGTCATCTATACAAAGAGGACGAACTAACAAGTTAAGAGGGGATGGCAATATTAGAAACATGGCAAAAATTGGCTCACCCACCTTAAAAGTTTAAAAACATTTTGTTTAAATATTTCATGCAATCACTGTAGTTAACAAAGTTAAATTTTGCTTTTTGTTTCTTACCAACTTTATACATTTACCTCGACATTTACTTTAATGATATTGTGAAAATACGTGCTAATGTCATTTTTGGGCTCTTAGAAAGTTAATTAAAGAACTTTCCAAATATTAAAATAAATGGGTAAATATACCTACTTAATTCTTTTACTTAAAAGTTCTTTTTGAGGTTACAATAAAATAAATTTTATTATAGAATTATTTCGCTCACCCAGGGGACGGGAGAATTTTGTCTCTCTTTTTTTCCTGGACCACTGTGCGCCATCTACCCGTTAGTGACTGTAGCCAAATTAAAGAATATGCCTGTAAAAATACACTGCCCAGTAAAAGAGCTTTCCCATTTTTACCTCCGAGCGTAAAATGGATTTTTTATTATCAGATTCACTTTTAGCAACCTTAAAAATATAACAATTATCACGAAAACTACCCCCCGGTCCTTAGGGGGTGGATTTAGTATTTTGTTGTTCAGATTCTTTTTCAGCAACCTTAAAAACCCCAATATACCAATTTTCACAAAAACTTCCCCCCCACCCCCAGGGGGTGAAATAAGAAAAAATTTATTATAAAATTCAGTTTTAGCGACCCGAGTAGCGACCTCAAAAACCACAATATATAAATTTTCAGGAAAACTACCCCCTGTCCCTTAAGTGGAGTAAGAATTTTTTTATTATCAGATTCACTTTCAGCAACCTGAAAAACCCCTATATAGCAATTTTTAAGAAAACTATCCCCCGTCCCTTTGGGATGGAGAGAATATTTTTATAATCAGATTCACTTTCAGCAACCTCAAAAACCCTAATTTACCAATTATTACGAAAACTAACCCCCACCCCTCAGTGGGTGATTTTAGAATTTTTTTTAATAACAGATTTACTTTCGGCACCTCAAGGGGTGAAATTAGAAAAAAATTGTTATCAGATTCATACTCGACGACCCCAAAAACCCCTATATGCTAATTTTCACGAAAATATTGAAAATATTTAAAAATATTTACCCCTTTATCCCTACGAGGGTGGAGTTTTTATTATCAGATTCAATTTCAGCAACCTTAAAAACCCTTATACAGAAATTTTCAAATTTTTGTAAAAAAAATGTATTTTTCCCCATTTGCCCCCCTTGCCGCACCCCAATGTTCACCAAAAACAATCATGCCAAATTTCAAGTCTCTAGCTTAAAGCGTTCTTAAGTTATAGTGCCTACAAGATTTTTTTTTGCTTGAAATTGATTTACATCGACATAAAACGTCATAAAACTCAAAAAGACGCAAAAAAAAAATTGAAAATTTTTGCACGAATACAAGGCTTTCCGAAATTTTGAAAATTTTCAAAATGAGGGGGATGGGGAAGGGGGAGCGTCCCCCCACTTATCTTGAAAAGTTGTATATGTCATTGATCCAAAACAAAAGTTGTATATTTTAGGTGTTGAAAAGTTGCATATTTCTTTGATCCAAAACAAAAGTTGTATCTTTATGAATTCAAAATACAAAAGTTGCATATTTCACGAAAAGGTGAGAACCTTTTTTTAGTAACTAACTTATTTGTCGATGAAAAAAGTTGTATTTTTAGGCTTCAACTATTTAGTTGTAAATTTTGACCTTCCCCCCCCCCCCTACAAAATCTTCTTCACTAAGGCCCTAAAGATAAGTAATACTTCCATACAGAAACAATTTATATCATTTCGCTATGAAAAAAAATATATATATATATAAAAGTTGGTTTGAAATTTTGAATATAATCGTCCGAATTACACGCGATTCTTCGTATTATCGGGAATAATTCACTGTTTTCATTCAAGTTTATTATCAAAGGAAATAATTATAAAGCCAAAAACAAAGGTTTTAGTAATGGGTGGTTATTAAACATCCAAACCGAGAAAAAAATTACATGCACCTTGGTCAAAAAGACACTCACTGCTTAACGATCAGATTCTTCCAGATCAGTTTTCCATACAAATACAAATAAAGCGCTCTATGTGTTCTTATTTTTAACTAAATTCATATTTGATCACGTAGTATATAAAAAATATTGTGTAATCCTTTCTAGTGATAATTAAACACATAGAGCGCTTCACTTGCATTTATATGGCAAACTGATCTGGAAGACACTAGTTGCAATCTGATCATTGAGCAGTGAGTGTCTTAAAATTTAAAGGTGAGTAAAAGTCATCGTTCACTAGAAAATCGCATTGGACTTTTTGTTTGTTTATATTTGCAACAATTTTTTGTTACTTTTTTATTTATGCTGCGGTTTGCTAAAGGGTTTAAATACATATTAGTCTAAGAATGCTTGTTTTAATCTTTTATAAAAGCAAAAAACTTCCCTAACCCTTTAGGTGTCTTTGGACTTTTTCCTTCCACAGCTGTGCCCAGTGATAAAATCTATTCCCTTAATTATTTTACATTAGTAGTATATTGCTGTCATCTGTTAAAGACTCTGCGACATGCGCATGCCACTCAATCGGTAATAGGTGGGAAGATATTATCCCAGTGGTTGAGAAGAAACACTAACTTTCCGTAGACGAGTCATGAAATGAAAAAAAGTAGTTTTTTTTTTAATTTAATGGAAAAGGTTAAAAAACTATTACTTAAGTACTAAGATATGTGTATATTTACTTTAAAAACTTGATAAAATATAGTATATTTCATATTTAACTTAGTAACAGCAAGAAATGCCAAAAAAATTATTGAACAGCATAATTAATAAAATAAAAGCGGTTTTTTTCTAAAAATACCCATTTTACTTAAACACAATTGTTAAAATTAGCCTAACATAACGCTCTACCTCTTGCACCCTAGAGGGTTAAGAAAAAGTTTTAAAATGCAGGCGAGTGTAATCTTTTTTCTTATATAACTGATAGATCACAATTAAGAGACGAATATTTATTTTTATTATGTTTTATAATTAATCCTGCGAATTGTTACTAAGGATAAGGGTAACCTCAGATCAATCATCCTGACAAGACTCTATTAGAGTAAAGGTTAATTAAGTTATCACAGTTTGTGATATTTATAGCAGAGTTTCCAATCCTGAAATTTCGGTATCTCGAAATACCCTGGATCCCAAAAATGTTTTGAGTAAAAGTCCAAACAATCAAGGGTGTTACGTGATCATAAGCAAGTTCTCATGTGTATCGGAAATGCAAAATCTTAAGATTTCCTCTTTCATTTCAAGTTTTTTTTTTAAATAAATTGTTTTTCTAAGTGACCTTGAAAAATCTAATAAAAATTGACTGCGGCGCTAAACTCGCTTACCAAAATTGCAAAAAAGTCTGGTTACACCCTTCACTATAGGTTTTTAGCGTTTTATTTTTTTTTTTCGACAAACCAATTTTGTTTATGAATCGATTTGGCATGTCCCTAGGAACATTTTGGGTAAAAATTAAAAATATATATCTGGCGCTTTTTTTAATTTGATTTTTTTTTGTATATTTTTACCGTATAAATTCGGAATATCTATCCTAGCGTTGTTAAGGATCCAAGAAAATAGGACATATTACATGTTATTTTAAAGGTTTTTTCATGCTTAATGCAATGGTGATTGCAACCGAAAATCGGTTTCCAGAATCACAAGATAATAGGGCACAAATATCTGATTTTTATTTAAATTTGTAATTTTGCAAAAATTTGGATTTAAAAAAAAGGACGTGTTATAGCTCATTTGAAAGCCCTTTTTATGCTGATTACAACGATTTTAAATTTTTTAAAAATAGTTGGAAATTTTTCTAGAAATATTTGACTATATAATTGTAATTGTCGTATATTAAATTTTTTAGTAAAAACAACCATTGCTAATATATGAGATACGTCTTATTATACTTTGACGCACAGATCTGTGGCTACGGGAAAAATGTTAGGAATGTGTGTGCAAGCAGAAGGCCCGTTGCAGGTACGCACGCCTTATAGCGCTTTTGACGGAAAGAAGAGAGCGCGAATGATTCCTCCCCCTTTTCATCGGAGACTTTGCTTCATGCGGAGAACTATATATGTCATTTTAAACGACAATTAATGGCAATTAAAACAACGTTTTACTATTTAAAATCGGTTCAGTATTTCAGAATATATTGGACCAGAACAAAAAACATGAATTTAATTTTTTTGAAAATATTATACGTGTAGGTATGTTATGTAATTTAGACTAAACATGATTAATAATATTGAAAATATGTATATTTATTATATTTACGTAATACACGCTCATATATAAGATTTTTGAAAGAACAAATGTCATGACTTTTTATCTGGTCCAATATCTTCCGGTTCACTATGGTCTGTTTCATCAAGCAAGATAGTAAATTAAAAGAAGCACACTGAATATTTTCAAAACAGATTCGAATATTGGATGTGCGAATATACTTAGTAGTTTATTTTATAAAACCTAACTATATTATATACACAAAGATATACTATTCAAACCTGTTTTAAAAATATTTACTGTGCAATTTTTACTATCTTGCTTGAAAAAACAGACCATAGTGAACCGAATTTAAAAAGTAAAAATTTGTTTTGATTGTCATTAAATGTCGTTTAAAATGACCTCACAGGTTTTACCAGTAGTACCTAGTTTTTACCAAAAAATTATGCATATGCATAAATATGCATTGCATATGTTTAATGGTCATATATGACCATAATTACGATTATATAAAGTTAAATATTTCGAAAAAGTTTGCAGCGAAAAATTTAGATCATCATAATCAGTATAAAAAGAACTTTTAAATGAGCTATTGTATGTCCTATATTACTTTTTGTGAATACCTATTTCTGCAAAATTACAAATTTTAAAATAATTTAACTATTTGTGCCCCATTATCTCGAGATTCAGTAAACCGATTTTGGATTGTAAACCATCATTGTATTAAGCATGAAAAACGAAAAACCCTTAAAAATAACATGTAAATAAATCAACTTTTAAAAATCGTAATTTTAGAATCCATGGAAGATTTTCAGATAAAAAACGCATATGGTAATGTGCGATGCAGCAGTCAGTTTGAAAATTAAAATCCCTAAATAATTTATTCAGAATTCAAAGCAAATTAAACCCATAATGTAGCCTACATAATGTAGGTACACAGTTAAATCAGAATTTCGTGCGATAAGGTATATTTTGGTGTTCATGTTTCAAGTGTAAAAGGGTCAACCCCTTGGGAGCTTCATGTAGCCTATGTCTGTGATAAACTAAATTACAAGCTGATGTCTCTTTGTCAATTGCGCATTTAGTGAATTTGTATTGTATTCACTACACATTAACAATTTAATAGTCAACGAACAATCAGCAGTGTACATATATTCCATATTACTAGACATCGGATTTTAGCGAGTCGTGACGTCAAAATGCTTAGCCGGGTACAATAAGTTAACAAATTCATATTAGTTTTATAAATATGTTTAATATATTGCCAAACTACTACATTACCAAAGAAAATTATATAAATATTATGAAAATCCCGTAACGTTTTATTTAAGCAAAAGAAAACTAAAAAAAAAACAATCCTGAAAATTAAGATTTAGTTGAGCTCTTTAATAATCCAAATTTAATTTTATAGTATTGTGGCATGGTGGCTGGGTATTACTTTTGTCAAGTAAAAAAAAATCTGCCTGGCCAATCGTTTTTTTTTTCACAATGAAAGGTCACGTGACTTTTATAACTTTTATAAGGTGATTAAAATTAATTTTGTATTTTTTTACTTACTTTAAATATTAAATTCTCCTTGCTCCTCATCTCCTTTATGGGTTTTTGTATTCACATGTCTTAAAATATTAGTTTTTCTTTCCCAGGTTAAGTCTTTTTTACAAAATGTGCAAAATATTGCCGTCGAACTCAAGTTCTGGATAATCTTCAATCCACGATTTAACCGTAGTAAGTAATGGTTTTACGAACATTTTATTAAGGAATTTAAGTTATAATAAGAACGGTGACAAATGAATATTAGATTAGCCCAATAGGCGTTACGTTTTCGAGACCCCCCCCCCAGCGCGTTACGTAAAACTTAAACGCTCCCTAAGGTGGCGCCAGAGGGGCAATAGGGAACAATATCTCAAATGGCACCCTAGGTCGTGTGATAAGTCTTTTTAAAGAGCTTAAAATTCTCTATTTAACTGTGTAACTATTAATTTTTTAATATTTTTTTTGAAGATTATTTTTTTTTCAAAATTATTAAAAATTTTAATAACTTTTTACTTTGTGCATAAATTTTTGCATGAAAATGATAAATAATTAGTCTTAACATAATATTACACCATGTATTAACTATTTGGACCTTTCTGTGCAAAATTTCAAAAATTAATTTTTCAAAAATACTGAAAATTTCATCAATTTTGAAGAAAAAAAATCTTCAAAAACAATATTAAAAAATAAATAATTACATGGTTAAATGATGTATCACAAGACCTAGGGTGCCATTTAAAATATTATGCAACACTGCCCCCCTGGCGCCGCCTTACCGAATAAAAAATTGAAAAATATGACAAATATTGTGTTGTGTGATATGCATATTACAAAAAATAAAGTTTATATCTCATCACGTTCAAAAGTTAGGGGAGGGGGGTGTATCATTTAAAAGAATAAACCTGTATAGTCAGTAAAAATAAAACTATATGTATATACCGCTCCCCTTAAGTTGGAATATAAAATCGCCAATTATTTGAAGATTTGGCAAAATTTTTATTTTTGAATGTCAAAGAAAGTAAAGAAAAAACCTGCATATGTACCTACTAGGGATTTTCATTGGGGCAGAACAAACGCTCCTTCGATATTTTTTTTAATTTCCATTTTCTCATATGCTTGGTTTTTGGGAAAAGATGTTGGCTGGCGAATGGGCTCGCTTGCCTTTGATTGTGATTACAACATTAAATTTTGTATTTTTTTAGACATCTGAAGGTCAAAACAGATAAGAAATATTAAAAAAAAAAACTGAAAAATTACCAAAATTTTAGGGGATGAAGAAACAAGTGACAAAGAGTGACACAGTGGGGCTCTCCTTCTCCCCCACTGGAGAAGAAGGTCAAATTTGGCCTAAATAGTCTAAATTACGGTGAATAGTTGTTGAACAGCCCCATATATATATATGTATATATTTTTTTAAGTGGGCGCATCAAACTCATATGTTTATACGATATGATATAAACATTCAACATTACGGTATAGCTACATCACGTGTCTTATCCGACCAATCAAAGTCAGACCTGTGGCTTTCGGATACTTTCTTCTTTTCTTATTCAACGCATTGAAGCAGGACGGGTGTATGGTGACGAGGCCGCATGCAGCGTGGCAATCTCGTGGCAAACTACGATCCTGCGAGTTCATTCAGTCAGTTTTGTACTTGAAGTCGTAGTGGACATATCGCCTGAAAATGATGAAGTGCTCGTGTTTTTTATTCGTGGCTCTTTGCGTAGTCTTCGGCAGCTGTAACAAAGAAGAACTTAAAATTGATGTGATTAGCAAACCAGAAGTCTGTGAAGTCAAAACGAAAAATGGTGATATGTTGACGATGCACTATACCGGAACTTTGGTTGATGGTACTAAATTTGACTCAAGGTAAGTTTCTTAATTTCTATTGGGAATATTAGTGACACAAATCAAAGCCGCACTCAGGTTGGTTAAAACCCCTCAAATTATCATATTTAAAATTTTGGTGAATGCGTTTTCTAGTTTTCCAAACCTAATTAGGTTAAATCCCCCTGAAAGATGTTTTCTTCTTATTTTAATGATTGATGGTCAATAAAAATATATTTTTTAACTTGAGAAATTTGGACAAGGGCAAATTTTTAGGCCAAGTTCGACCCAGTTTAGGGCTGTTCATAAATGTCTTTACTGACGTGGGGCTAGAGCACTAGATAGGTAGGTTTGTTATGGTAGGTGAGTAGTTTGAGTGGTACCGCAAGAACCACTTTTGTATAGTGTGTAAACTAAAAACCTACCCTAACAAACCTGCCTATCCAGTGTTCTAGTGGGGGCGCGCCCGGGCGGATGAAATGATAAGCAGACTAATATGAGGGGGTGGGAGTCGGTTGAAATGTGACTGACAAATTAAAAAAAATAAATAGCCAAAAAAAAAAAAAAATAGTAAATGTTTTTGAAAAATTGCGTTACTTAATATATGGACAGCCCCTAAAAGTAGGCCCTTACCCCATCCCTTCCCTCTCCTTCGTAAGAAAAAATAAAGATTTATTCCTCCAGATTTTGCGCCGCAGGCAAATTTTTTTTAGATGTAAAGGTCATGGATTTTTCGAGCACCTTCCAGTTTTTAAACCTTTAAATTAAAATACAAGGGATCAAATAATTCTCAAACTGAATAACAGCCCGGATCCAAAAAAAATTTATGAATAATTCAATAGAAAAACATGTTATAATATAACAAGCCGTGAAGATATGTAATACTACGCATTTCATCATACAGAGCGGTCCAAAAGTCACCCCCCCCTCTTAACTTTTGAACCAGTTGAGATATCGACTTCAAATTTGGAAATTTTAAATAAGACAACTTGAACTATCTTTTAGCATATATTTAATACTTTCAGCTCTTAAAATGTGGGCAGGGGGGCATGGGGGCACATTTTTTTAAATAGAAAGGGGGGTCGTGTAATACATCATTTTAAAGCTTATAAAATTCTCCATTTAACTCCATATTTTTAAATTAAAAAAAAAAAATTGGGTTTAAAATGGGGTTGAAAATGGGTATTAATGTCAAAATACCTCTAAAAAAAACAAATAATTTTTTAAAAATGCTTAATTTCATCATAAAAAAATGTTAATTATACTTTTAAACTAATTTAGTTGACATAAATAAAAATTTATAAAAAAAACTTAAAAAATCGAATGTTTTAGCACAAAAAATTGAAAAATCAAAACCTTAAAAAATATTTTTAAAAAAATTAAAAATGTTAGTTTAAATAGAGAATTTTATAAGCTTTAAAAAGATGTATCACACGACCCCCCTTTCCATTAAAAAAAATGTCCCCCCATGCCCCCCTGCCCACATTTTAAGAGCTGAAAATATAAAATATATGCTAAAAGATAGTTTAAGTTGTTTTATTTAAGAGTTCTAAATTTGAAGTCGATATCTCAACTCGTTCAAAAGTTAAAAGGGGGGGGTTGTTACTTTTGGACCGCACTGTATACTATTCACAGTAAATGGTACATTGCATTTTATGAAGCTGAAGTTTGCAACGTTTTTTGTATCGAAAATTCAGATAGTATATTAAAGCACTTATTCCATAACACATTTTTAGCGCACTAGTACTTTAAAAAACTCGCCGCAAGCGGATTATTTTCTAAACTTGTACTGGTGCGCTAAAAACGTATGTTATGAAACTAGTACTTTATATACTATTTGAATTTTCGTTGCATAAAAAACCGTTTCAAACTTCAGCTTCATTGCATTTTCCCAAATATGAAAAAAAAAATTTAAAAAAAATTCAAAAAATATTAATAGAATTTTTTTTTGAAAAAAAAAAGAAAACAAAAAAAATAAAAAATTTTTTTTTAAAAAATTTAATATTTTTTTTTTAATTGTAGTTTTTTTCAACTTTTTAAAAGTTTAACCCCCCATAACTTTTTTGTTTTTGTGGTGATCACTTTTAAAAAGAAAAGGGGTCTTTCCCTCATAGAACTTGATTTTTTTCTTAAAATTTCAAGTCGATCGGATAATTCGTTCTTGAGTTAGTGTTATTTTCTAAACTTATACTCGTGCCCTAAAAACGTATGTTATGAAACTAGTACTTTAATATACTATTTGAATTTTCGTTGCAAAAAAACGTTGCAAACGTCAGCTTCATCCGAAATTGGGAATCTAAAATTATGGCTCTTATAGTATTTCGTAAAAAACTGCCTAATGATTGAATTACTTCTTCAATGTCAAGGAATACCAAGAAACATAAGCAATGGGATCCAGATCTACTCTTGAAAAAGAAAATTTGCATATGTCCGAAATTAGGAACCCGTTTTCAAATATACAAAAATGCGCTAAGGTATTTTAACCGTGTTTTTTTGGAAAAAACTGTAATAAAAATGTTATAATAAGTTGTATGTTATTATATAAAAAAGATATGAAAAAGTAGTACCGCCTATTAAATATTGGATAAATTGGAAATGGTATCCGAAATTAGGAGACTATACTCTGCTTATAAATTTTGGGGATAATAAAAAATATTTTAAAATACGAGGGTCCGAATTACACTGAACAAGGATACGTGTGACGTAGAGGATCCGGATTATATAGGGGCCTGGACTCGGAAATATGTTTACACATGATTTAACAAACAAAAATCGAGAAAGGTGCAGTTTACAAAATTAACAAAGGGCCCTTTTAGACTAATAATAATTAATATTTCTAAAAACATTTGGTAATAAGTCCTCTCGGTGATATGAAAGAGATTTCAAAGTCCACCACTGAAAGTATATTTCTAATATTGTTGTTGAGCCCTGTAATTTCATTCTAGTTCCATTAATTTTCTTGTACATACAGCATGTTAGCAATTACAATTATCTATTTACGGTGAATAATTATAATTCACCTTCTCTTCGTTTAACCCAATATGCAATCAATTAAGAAATGTTCGTACATCATTTTCAGTTCAGTTAGCTATATAATCATAAGTTATCAACAGCAGCCCAAAGACAGCACTTACTCTTCCATCAAACATTGGTTCGTTGGCCGCCCGTTAGGAAACACACATTGGCCCTACATACTGACAAGATATCAGCCGCCCCAAGGCCGCATATGACGGACCAATGTTGGCAACACTTTATTGTTCCGGCATTGGCCGCCCGAAGGCCGCTTTAAAGCCAACTATAATTTCGATCGTAAAATCGTACATCGGCCAATTTTAGGCCGCAGTCTTATGAACCAACTCATGTTGGCCAACCTAAGGCCAATGATAACTTTCCAACTTGAAAATTGAAACATTTTTTGGTTGGCAACGGGCGGCCAATGTAGGGCCAATGCAGTTTTGCCAACATTGGCCCGTCGTATGCGGCCTTGGGGCGTCTCCTTAGTATATAGGCCCAATGTGGGTTTGCCAACATTGGTCCAATGTAGGAAACATTGGCACGTCAGTGTTTGGCCAACGGGAGGCCAATGAACCAATGTTTGCTGGACTGATACAGGTTACACACAAAAAAATTGGTCACATGCAAGTAGACTTTCGCCCTGAGGGTTTCGTTTGGACTTTTGCTAAATCAGAGCTAATATGTTTCCAAGAAGGTGAACGTAAAATTTACGAGATTTAACTTGAAATTTTATAGAAATATTACGTACATGTACATGTAATATTCCTATGAAATTGTAAAATTAAATTATATCTTGTAAATTTTACGTGCACCTGCTTGGCAACATATTACTTCTGATTTAGCATATAAACTTACATATTTTTTTTGTAGTGTTCCTTGTTTTTTTTTTTTTCGTATCCATGTCTCCAAGAGATCTAGTCGTAGCTCAAAAATGCATAAGAAATTTTTTGTAGAGAATGATTAATCTAAGCTTTTTTTTGGTTATTTTTTTGGTTATTTTTTTTATGCGATAAATAGTAAGCGAGTGTTCGATAATAATAATTGTTCCTTGTTGCTTCTTTGGATCTCTTTACCCCACCCAGATGTACTTCTTTATGGCTTAAAAGTTTATTTCATACTTACTATCGATAATTTTTTTAAGAATTGTCTCTGTCATAATTTTTAAAATAGAGGGACGTACAAAAAACACACTTTTTTGTTCCTTTGATAGCTATCTACTAACAGTTAGTTATAGTTACTATAGTAAAAAAAATATATACATTTTTGAGATGCTTAATGAAAGAACTGTTATATGATACCCATCTAGATCGGTAAAAAAATGTCAAAATTTTATTTTTTCCTGAGTTTTTGCCATTAATGCATTTTGGAAAAAAATCTAAAACAATATACCTGGATAAGATTCACGCCATTTCTCATAAAGTTTCTGAGATAAAGGGCTGTGACTGGCGGACAGATGGACGGACAACCAGCAGTGAAGAAACATGTTGACTGACGACATTCGTTTCTTTCTGTCTGCTGTCTAATAACTGGTAACAAATGACAGTTACTCAAAAATTCCTCCCTGCCCTCCAAAGTTCTGTGCCCGAGAACTTTGTAACCATTCTACCCCTATTTCGACAACCCTGGTTATCAATAGCGGATAATAAATAGGCCGCACGGCGACTCTACAAGAACTTTTACCATCCCCACAGGGTCTTTGTCATCTCTTAACAATTTAAAACTTTCTAACTGCAAGGTTTTTATCGAGCTATAAGGTTTCCGAAAAACTGGATAAACTTCGAGGTGCATTTTTTAAAATTAGTTTATTTCTTTTAGTAGCGAAAACTAAAGAAATGTTGGTATAAAATTCAAATTAAAGTTTGTTGAATACTTGGTTAAATAACTAGTTAGATTTTTTTTCCTCTGCGTAATGAAGGAATTAATTACTTACTTTATAGAAGTTACAGAGAAGCTTTTTATTATTTCGCGTCTGATTCAATATAATTTGCGTTCTTCCGATTATGATCTGCGCCGTTAGTTTTTTTTTCAGTTAATTTATAATTTAAATTTGGTCCCTAAAACCTGGTTCAAAAGTCAGGTGAAGTCGGTGGTTTCCTCTACTATTAGCATCCTGGACTGGATGCTTAATTAAGTAGAATAGTAGGTACTAGGTTAAACAAAAAAAAAATAATTATAGAACAATTATTTTTTTATAAAATAATTTTAATTAAGTCTGTATTACTAAAATTTATAGTTAATGATGTTTAGTTATTATTTATCTTTGTGTTAAATAAGTTTAAAAACACTACTGATTATTTTTATTTTTGTTTTTTTTTTTTTTTAATAATTAAGAAATAAATATAATTATATTTTATTGCCAAATAATTAACTCATCTAGTCCAAACCAGCGATAGGGGAGGTGCTGGTTTAAAAAAATAAATCCAAACGCGCCTTTTTCAAAATTTAAAAAATATATTAAAAATTGATTTTTTTCTATACTTTACACGACTGTTTTTATTTTGCGCTCGTTTTAAGGAAAACAAACCCTAACCATAAGCGGAATTTAGTTTTCGGCTTGCTGTCATGGCAACTATGTATGTTTTAACGAACAGTTTTGGTGTTTTTATTGGATTTTAGGAAAAAAATTGTTTGTATTACGAGCGCAAAACTTGCTTTTTGCTTGCTTTCGCGTGTTAACCAATCCATAAAAAATAACTATTTTGGCCTAAAGTTATTATTTATAATAAATTAAATTAATAAATTAATTTTCAAGTTTATGTATCTACTGTTAAATAATTCAGTTAAACTTTAAAATAACTATTTTGGCCTAAGATTACTATTTATAAATTAATTTTTATGCATAATTCAGTTAAACTTTAATTAGTTAGGTAGTGTAATTAGTTTCAGGGCTGGCAAAAAGACGGGATTTTTCGAAAAATCCCGGACAGGGTATTTACCGGTAAGAACCGGTAAAAACCAGGCCACAATTGCACAAATGCTGGGATAAATCAAGTGGTTTTTACCGGTATTTACCAGAGTAAAAACCGGGAAAAACCGGAAAAAAATTGGGAAAAACCTCAAGAAAAACCTACATTTTTAATAAAAAAAATTATAATACAGTACCTTGGATACAAAAACCAAGTTTTAAAAATTTCCCGCCTACTTAGGTACTAGGAACACAAGTGTGAATTAAGTCGGTTTTTATTTTTTACAAATCTATTTGAAAATATTTTTCTTGCCTCTCACTCTAGCACATCACAAAATTCCAGTGGGATTTTCCTTGTGGTTTTTACCGGTATATACCGGTATTTACCAGGTAAAAACCATATGGTATTTACCACCCGGGATTTTGCTCAGTGGTAAAAACTGGTAAATACCACTGGTTTTTACCGCCCTGGTCAAAACCTTGCCAGCCCTGATTGGTCAAAACCTTGCCAGCCCTGATTAGTTTACTCTGAAAATCGTACGGTAAATTGCTTAAAACTGTACAATTACATACTGTTTTAAAGGCGTAAAACCTTTAGAACCGTATGTAATTTAAGAAAAAAATACTGCTGCCAACAAAATAATACTTTCTCCTATAGGCATAGGTTCATTAAAATAAAAAACACAAAAAAATAAAAAACAAAAAATCAAAAAAAAAAAATATATCAAAAAAAAAAAAAAAATCAAAAAAAAAATAAAAAAAAATTTTCAATTTTTTTTTAAGTTTCTTTTTTCCTAAAACGAAAAATAAATTGAAAAAATGTGTTTTTGAAAAAAATAGTTTTTACCCCATTTTACCGTAAGAGGGTATACCCTCTTACGCCAACCCGATTTTTACGAAAAACAAATCCAGCCTAGAACTTTGAATAATTAACCTGGGGTCCAAATTTGAAGTCTTTAGCCCAAAGCGTGGTCACAAATTTCCCGGACACAGACCTATAGACCGACCGACAGACAGATTTTTTTTTTACGGAAACCATATTTTTTGGATATAAAACGTCCAGAAACGTAAAAAAATCAATAAAAATCATTAGAAATTTCTTAACTAACGCAAGACTTTCCTTGGGGAAAGTATAAAAAAAAATAGAAAATACCGAAATTAGATATTTTTGTAAAAGAATTAATTAAAATAAACTACAAAATAATGCATTTTTAATGTATTTGTAATGTATGTCTCGTATACTTAAAAAATACTAGACTTTTCCTGTAATTAGGTTACGTACGATTTTTTACTTTACTTGAGTTTAATATAAATGAAACGTTGCAAGCACCCTGTCAAAACATCGGCACTATTCTACACTAGAGCCATATAGTTTGCAAATTTCAAACTAGGTGTTTTGTTTTATTTTAAATTCTGTATCTTTAAAACATTATATTCTAGCAAAAAACTGTATATAACATTTTTTATAGGGCTTTAAAAAGAGCTTTTATTTAAAATATAATTTTTTTAAATCGGGTTATAGATATGTATAATATGCTAAAAAAACCTTTTACTGCTTTAAACGCCAATATCCGAAAACAATGCGTTTTATTAAAACGTTGTTTATAACATTTTTTGACCAATTTAAAATTATCTTTTATATAAGTGCTAAATTAACCAAATACAATAATAATTGCCTTAATTATAAACAAAAAACGCTAAAAATAGGAGTTTTACCCTATTTTTACCCCCTTACCCCCAATCGTTTACCCCCAAAATCTAATCAGCTCTTCGGAATACGATAAGAAATAATATGCAAAAAACCGCAAGTCGATATCTCATGTAGAAATGGAGTTAGAGAGTTTACACCCAGACAGACAGAGAGACAGACAGACAGACGGACGCAAATTTTTTTTACTGATTTCGACTCAGAATGGTCTAAAACGTCGAGAAATGTGAAAAAAACGTGGTCAAAGATTTTGACTTTTTGAAGCGATCTAAAGGTTTGTTTTTCTTCTCAGGTTTGTTCGACTTCTACTATATTGTTCTGGACTATTGTTTATTGGCTGTTTCAAGTCACATGGCAATAATGATTTAACCTCTATTGGTCAGAACCAGTTCTTAACAGTTCATAACTCCAAAGTCAAACAAACCTCTCGAAAAACGGTGAACAGGTTCAGAATTGGCGCAGTTGCAACTGGGCTGTGCTCAATCGCAACTGCGCAGATTCTGGACAATTTTAGAACTGCGTTTTTCAAGAAGAAAAACAAACCTAATAGATTTTATTTGGTTCTGGAAAATCTCAGTTTTGAACTAAAACGCGTAACAATATAAAAATTTGTATTTTTTTTTCTAACATATATTGATACAGAATTCCGAATAATGCAAGACGGTAAAAAGACAGTGTAAAAATGATACATATTTATTATAATAATACATATAGCAGTTAATGTACTTAAACGAAAAAATCACTCAAACTTTAAAAAAATATTCATAATCAATATCACACAGGGAAAAAATACTAGGTACCTCTTTTTACACTGAGTGTCACATATATAACACGTATATTGTTTATGCACAGGTGCACAAAATAGTACACACATTGGTGTTCTGTGAGTACACATTCCGCGCGAAAATGTATCATTGCCGATGATTCATCGGTAAGATCACGCAAGAACAGGGCCGTAAGATATCATTTTCAACAGTCCAAACGAATAATGCAAGACGGTAAAAAGACAGTGTAAAAATGATACATATTTATTATAATAATACATATAGCAGTTAATGTACTTAAACGAAAAAATCACTCAAACTTTAAAAAAATATTCATAATCAATATCACACAGGGAAAAAATACTAGGTACCTCTTTTTACACTGAGTGTCACATATATAACACGTATATTGTTTATGCACAGGTGCACAAAATAGTACACACATTGGTGTTCTGTGAGTACACATTCCGCGCGAAAATGTATCATTGCCGATGATTCATCGGTAAGATCACGCAAGAACAGGGCCGTAAGATATCATTTTCAACAGTTTTTTTTCTGATAACAATATTATTTAAATATGCGTAGTTTCGTCAATTTTTGTGTGAAAAAGGGAATTATGGGCCACTAAATAGTAATTTATGTTGAAATAAAAATACATCTGCCAAGCTTAGGAAATAAACATTAAATTTATTAAATTCCGTTACGTAACGTTTACCTAGACCCCCCCCTGTCACAAACTGTAACAATTTCTATGACCCCCCCCCCTTAGGCGCGTTACGTAATATATGGACAGCCCCTTAGCTACAGAAACGGCGTAGATTTTACGCCTGGATAGTATGCAATTTTAATTTCTCCCCACTCCGACCAACTGCGGATTTCCGACATTCAGTTTAAGCCCTAATAGCCCAAGGAACGAAGGTTTTTTGCCTCAAAAAAAATCCAAAAGTCTTGAAAATTGTTGTAGATATAGTCTAGAAATTGAGCTCGCGCCATCTTGATTTTAAGGTACAATTTTGCAGTTTTTTGCAAATAATTTCTAAAAAAATAAGATATTAGAAAAAAGAAAGCGCATAAAATTTTCTACAAAATATTTGGTTAAAACTTTTTTCTTAGGTTTTGAGAAAATTGTCAAAACTTCTGCAAATATCTTGATTTTAAGGAACTGGACTTTTTTGCAAATATCTTTTTAACGTCTAATATTTTTTTAAAATAAGTTATGATTAAAAATAATGCTTATGAAATTCTTTACAAAAATGATTGGGGTACTTTTTTTACAAAAAAATAGAAAATTGTTATATAAGGGTTTTTAAGGTTGCTGAAATTGAATCTGATAATAAAATTTTTCTAACTCCACCCCCGAGGGGATGAGGGGCTAAATATTTTTATATAATTTTATTATTTTCGTTGCTGCGAACGGAGAATTTTATATGTTGCGCAGTGATTTTTTCGCGGCGTAAAAAATTTGCCATGACATATGAAGTTCTGTGAGAGTAAGATCCCTATTTTAAAAAATAATCACCCCCAAAAACAAAAAAGTTATTGGTCGTTTTTTTTACGTTTTCTGTATTAAAATATAATAACTTAATAGACATATTACGTACTTGAACTTCAATATATATATTGGACATAATAATAAAGTTGTTATTATAAATATTGTCTAGTCAGTAGCTTCAAACTTTTTCTTCATCAAGTTTTAAATATATAATTCTTTTTTGGGTAGTTATTATAACAAATTCATGACAAAAAGCAATTCGGTTGGTGATAAAGATTTATGTCACATAAAAGTTGTGTTTTGTGGGTCAATCGAATAAAATTGTTTACGATCTTTCCATGCATTCATTTTCACTTGTACGAATCATGAAAAATTCAAATTTTAATTTAGTTCTTTATATTTATTATTATTAAACGTAATACACTTGAGAGAAAAAAAATTGATCCATCTAAAAAATTGCCATATTTTTTTATTCAAATATTTTGAAAACTACTTAATGGATTTAGTTTTTTGTCTTGCAGTTTAATCTTTTCTACTTTTGTATTTATTTAGAATGATTAAAAAAAGATTTATTGTATGAACAGCAACAAAAAATGTACAACTATGTTTTTTGCCCAATTTTCTAGGAACTGCATGGTACACCACTGTTAGTCAAATTGTTCAAGTTTCTCTTATTGTCGCAGTTATTATGAATATATATGTTTTTTATTTTTTCGTTTCGGGTTTGGGAAATTTTAGGATTTTCCTGAAGTTGTCATTTTTTCATTTAACCATGAATTTGATTGATGCTGTTCCTTACATTTAAAGCCCAACCGTGTTACGTTTTTCTTCTAATCAAGTTTATCAAAAACATAAAATGGGTTTGATTAGCTTGAGTGGAAGAAAAAATAGGGTCACTCCATCCGGTGGCGGTTCTGCGAAATCACCGCTGAGCCACCGTCAGACGGCAATAGAAAGTTGCCCCAGGATAGAAACTCTAGAAGAAAAAGTGAAAGACTTATGCTTAAAATAAAAAAAAACAACTTTACTACAATTTTCAGGAAAATCCTGATATCTCCTAAACCAAAAGTAAAAATACAAAAAAAAATAAATAAAGAGGAAAATATTCATTAAAACTGCGACAATAAGAGAGACTTTAAAAACTCGAAAAACAGTTGCAGTGGCGTACCATACAAATTTTGGAAGATGTGGTTAAAACATAGTTGTAGATATTTTGTTGATGTTAGTCATTTTAAATAAAAACAAAAGTAGAGAAACTTAAAGCTTTAAATAAAATAAAAATCAGTCAAATCCATTAAGTACATAGAAAAAACGGATTCCTTGAACCAAGGACACGTGTCTTTGGATATGTTCAAAGCCATATTCTCTTGTTTCAGGGCTGGCATTTTCTTGAACCAAAGTCAATGTCCTTGAATAAAGACCGCGGATTTTTATTCCAAAACCCGTGCTCTTCATTCAAGGACATTGACTTTGTTTCAAGAAAATGCCAGCCTTGAAACAAGAGAATATGGCTTTGAACATATACAACACGTGTCCTTTTTAGGTTGTACATAAATGGGAATTTTAACATCTCTACTTTGAATTTCTCATCTCTTTAATTTCTTTAACAGATACAGATCCAATCTTCAATATACGGCCCCATAACAACTCCTAACATTTCTTGTCTCAAATGTTTCTACTGTGTGTAGTACTATATTTACTAAAACCTTTTAACCACCCATTTTTTAACGTTAAACTTTTATTTTTGTAGAATTCAATTCCATTTAAAATCTTTAATCTGAAATGTTGTAGGACCTATGATATTTTATACCAGAGAGTGTTTATAGTCCAACATTAAATTTAAATAGATAAATTCTAATTTAAAATCTGTAGGAAAGTTGTACTGTTTACTAAAATTATGCTTTAGCTGATATGTTTGTTTTTAATGTGTGATGACTTTAGTGTTTCTGTTATTATTATTTAATATTTTTTTATAAAACGAACAGATTGTAAATTAGTAAGTCTCTGGCATTTATGAGTTGCCCATAACTTATTATCTGAAATTAAAAATAAGTAATAATGAAAACATTAAAAGACCTTAAATTCCTAATTAAAGATTTATTGCTATAATAACGTAATAATAACGTTTATTTCTCAGATAAAATAATCTTATCAAAAACCAGAGTTAAAAGTTACATGTACCACCAGCAAATAAATTTTATATTGGTAGTTATTAATAATATATTAAAAATAATCTTATCAAAAACCAGAGTTAAAAGTTACATGTACCACCTGCAAATAAATTTTATATTGCTAGTTAATAATAATATAGTATTACCTCACATCCGTTACAAGTCACAAAAATACAGGGCTTTAAAACAAATAAAATACTACTAAGATACTACCTTGCTAGATCATTTCCTATATACCTAACTATTTCTTTGTTATTGCGTTCAGAATTCTGTATATGGTTTCAACTATTTGTTACTTTAACTGTATATTCTTTTTCTTAAAAAAATATTTGGTTGCCATATATGGCATATTTATATCTTAACAAAATACGCAGTTAAAGTAACAAATATATGGAGCCATATACAGAATTCTGAACACAATTCTGTATATATACAGAATTCTGGCAATAATCGTCACAGTCCAGAAGTGTTTAAAACACTAAATGTCTATGGATGTATCAACCAACATTCTGTGTTTTAACTTATTTTCTTCATGTATGAAATAAAAGTTAATTAACTGTTATGCTTGGTTCAACTATTTTTTTTTTCAGTGCATCAAATCTGACAATAATGTTAACATGTTCTCTTCACTAAAAAAACTCAAATAGTTTCCCTAACCAAAAACGTTACAACTATTAATGTTTGTTTGATAAATCCAGAAAATAAGTTGAAACATATAGAAAGGTTTATACATTCGAAAACATTTTGTGTTTGTTACACATCTTGACTGTATTACTAGATTAGTTGCAACAACCATATTTCTAGATAAACCAAACATTTTAAATAGTTCCAGCTATCCCATCCATATTTTTGTAGTTGTTACATCCAGGAACATGTTATGGCTACCATAACACTTGTTGCATACTCTAATAGGGTATTACTTCATATTAGTAGTATTTCTAACAGTTTTACTAGGTTTCTGGATGTACCCACCATTTAAAATATTGACCCTTGGCTCTTTTTTCGATCAGTTATAACAATTTCCTCACAAAGTGAATGAATAAGTTATAAAGTCTGAGAAAAAAACTAATGGTTTCCTTTTACCATATCATAATATTATCTTTTGTATTTAATAGGCTTCTAAATTCAACAAATGAGATTTTTTCGCATTTTTTCGATATATTTTGATAATTTTTTTTTATAAATACTAAAGATACAATTCCAATTTTTATACTCAATACTAACACATATGTAGGGTTTATAAAAATAAAGAAAGTTTTAGATTTAATCCAGGGACGGAGATTTTACCGGGGTTTATAGAAAAAAAAATATTGGAGCATTTTATTTATTTTTAGAATATCAACGCAATAAATTAAATTCAATATGAAAAAAATTAAACGAAAAATAAAAATAAACTTTTTCTCCATGCTTTAAAACATTAAAATAATATTAAATAACTCAAAATATTGTTGTTCTGCTTTCATTAACTCTCCATAAAATCTCCGCTACTGGATTCAGTCTAAAACCTTTTTTATTTTTACAAACCTCACATGTGTGTTCGTGTTCCTTATAAAAATCAGAGACATATCTTAGTATTCATACATACAAAATTTTCATAAAAATATAGCGAAAAAATACGAAAGAATCTGATTTTTTAATGAAGAAGCATATAAAAAACAAACAAATAAAGATATTTGAAATCCGCTTTTTTGGGTTAAAGTACTATTAATTGAGAAAAAGTCCACCGCAAAAAAGAAATTAATTAGACTTTAATTTTTTTTTACTACAAGCAAAAAAAAATACTGTGCGCTATATCTCAAAAAATGAGCTGATCGAGAAAAACGGAAAAAGGTTCCAAGATCAGGGCATCAAATATAGCCAGACGTAACTAAAATTATGTCGGAAAATTTTTGAGTGTTGCGCAGTGTAATTAGTGGTAATATCATAAGTGATACTAGGTTAGGTATTGGTGGTTTTTTACATAAATTTTACGAATAATAATCCCAATGACGAAAATGCAACGACTGCTTTAGCAGGAGTTGCATTTTCCAAAAATTGGGATTAATATGAGTAAAATTTGAAAAAAAAAGCACCGGTACCTAACCTAGTATCACGAATTGATATTTAGGGAGAGAATATAATTTATATTTAATACACATACCTCTTAATTATAACGTATTAATCCACAAATAAATTATATTTTATAAAAGCAAACAATAAGCACGATTTTAGATTAGAGACAAGAGAGGTAAAAAAACTATCGTAGGGGTAAGGTATTTTCACTTATCAGTACAGCATACTACATATAAATTATATTCTCATAATAAAACTGTGTTGAAAATTTTATTTTAGAAAAGTTTTCATTTTGTATGATTCCCAGCAGGTACTTTACGTTTATTAAAAATTCTGTTTATGCTGACATTATTACGGACAATACGATAACAATAGAATGCGACTAAAATTGATTTTATTTTTTTTTTAGAAAGGAATTTTAAGATTTTAATTCTTCTAATTTGCATTCAATCCTTTGTAAAATGAATTTTATATTTTTATCATTAAAGTAAAATTTTTAATTTTGCTTTAAGGAGTGCTCTTAATAGATACAACAGATGGGTAAATTATTAATCTGAAAGAACACAGATGAAAAAGCAATTGTCACTAACGCCTTTGTTGTAGTTTAATTCTAAAATTGGCAATTTTAATTATTTTTTTTACTCGGTAGTCCTGAAACACTTTTATATTTAAAGAGGTTCTTAACGAAAACTAACGGTGGCTCCTGATAGAATAATCAAACAGCAAACTTTGAGGCAATAAAAAAGCAGTGGGCATGTTTAATACTGTATATTATAATATAATAAAAGGGCGATGGACATGTTAGGGGTGATAGGAAATGATACACGTAAATTTCCCCCTTGAAATACCAAATTGACCTATTTTTTAGAATTATATTGTGCTTAGTTTGCGAGATTTTTGGGGTGGATCGTTTTCAAATGAACGCCCTGTATATTAAATGTTATAAAGTACATAGTATGTTGTTTATTTATTTATTTCGTATTTTGCAGTCATACAGCTGTCTAAGTGTGCTGCAAAATACATTAAGTGGATTATTATATTTAGAATTCAAACTTGGAATATTCACCTATGTTCAGTGTACAATGTGCATTCGGAGCGCTTCTTACTCTCTTTTTTAGAAATTTTCTCTTTTTGTTTTAGCATGCAAATTTAATAAAATTGAGCCCATGATAAATAACTTTGTTATATGTTTCTATTTTAAAAGTTTTAATGACTGGGCCAAGGTTCCTAGTTTATTTTTCTTAAATATAGTTCTCCGCATGAGACAAAGTCTCCAACGAAAGGGGGAGGAATTATGCGCGCTCTCTTCTTTCCGTGAAAAGCGTTATTAGGCGTGCTTGCCTACAACGAGCCTCTCACTTGCATACACATTTCAAACATATTTCCCGTAGCCACAGATCCGTGCGTCAAAGTATATGTATCTCCTTAAAATATAAACCGTTCTGTATTGATATTAAAAATAAACATTATTTTAAGTTATTCTAATTTAAGTGAAACATCCGCTATTAGGTTTAATACGATTATTAGGAAAATACCTTCCTTACGAGGGCCTTGTTTGGGAAGTGGTACTGTTCATCCGCTTAGATTACCTATAGGTTGTATACATCCAGAATATAAGGAAATTAATTTTTACACACAAAAAAGTATACCTTTTTATTATTTACTTATTTATCTGATTCTGTGAGCCCTTAAGCAGCGATCATATATATATATATATATATATATATATATATATATATATATATATATATATATATATATATATATATATATGTATTGTAACGATATAAATCGTCACTTTGTAATATAGCAAGGGTTAATTAAACTATTCGTTTACTTACGTTATAATTTATGTTTATTTTGTATATAAATAGTTACGTACGTACAGAACTGTTTTGTATCTGGGACTATTTTGTAGCAGGAACTGAATTCTAACCATATGAGTCTCTATTCCATAGTTCTACCTGAAAATAACATAAAGAAAACATAATTAGAATATGATTTTTAATAATAAAGAATCATATGACTTATTTCTCTATAGTGCATTTGTCTATGGACTTACCTGGTTTTTATATGTTTCAGAGTCTATTGAGGGTTGGATTTCACTGGCTTTCATCTGTAGCTTGTCTCTCCTGGAGGGTTTCGTATGATTATTCCTTCGGGATAATCTAGAATTTGTTGAAAATAGTTTGCTGGAACTGCTCACTTAGATTCAGTATTTTGTTTATACTTAGTTCACAGGACACTTAGTATTCTGTTCGTATTTTTATTAGTTTTGCTGATAAACAATAAGTATTGTTTATATTTGTTTCTTAGAGTAATATTTTGAGGTTAGATATCACTAATACGGATTTATTAGGAAATATTCTTTTTGTTTTGTCGTTTGCGCTACCTTTATTAGGAATCCTATACGGTAAAACTGTAGTTGATAATGATTTGCATAGATGTCGCTAATAGTTCAGAAATAGGATTTTATTTACCTGAAGGGTTCATACTAGTGAATAAGGTCGATTTTCGCTCCTTCTTGAAGCAACTCGAATACAATGGTGGTGTCATTTTGACGAGTGTTTATTTTCTGTAATCATCGAAGTAATCCTTCATGTATTTTTATTTAAAGTTAGTGAAAATGAATATTTAAACAATGCGGAAGATATTGTAACTGTTATTTTCTACAATTACGCATTTATAACGTTTCGATGGACATCGAAGACTTAGTATGACATGTAAGTTACGTTTTTCTGTTTCTTAGAATATTTCTGAGATATAATTATTGTTTTAGCACCATTAATTAATTACCATTAATTACTCACCATTTCTATACCATTAATATGGAATTACATTAATTTAAGTTGAAGTTTATTTTGGTATATTTGATATACAAGTTCTCCGCATGGAGTGATGTTCTGTTGGAACATGGTTCTGTAATTTTCGGCATAGATAAATTCTATGTAACCGTCTAGCAGACAATTTTACATTGGACATAATTTTCAAAAGTATATTTTATCCCGGACAACATTTTCAATCGTACATTTTATCCTGGAAGATGATTTTTCCAAAATAGATGGGACAGCCTATATTTTTTTTCTTTCATTTGAGAAATGAATTCATCAGCATAGGGGAGACTTGTGCAGATGGAGACGATGGAATTCATACCTCATGGATTTTGCAGAAACCAGCTAAGTACTCATTCTGAAAACTTTTGAAAGCAATATTTCATATTTAAAATTCTTTTATTTCAATATTCTTATAACTGTAAACTTTATCAGATCTGATATAGTATTGTTTAATACTATATGCCCTTCTGGCTTTTGTTCATTTTTAGGTACTTATTTTTTTTAAAACATTTAATCTCATTTATTAATTATTAAATATCATACTTTTGATTAAATGATTTCTAATTTAAGCATGACTTTTATACACTGCAAGAAATGATTGCTGTTTACATACATTTCTTGGTGCTTGCTGAACTTCATGTTTTCTTTATACATTTAAGTCGAATGATTTCTGAATTTAGTAATTTTTATTAAGATTTCTTTAATTATATCTTAATATAATTACACATATTTTTTATATATATTAATACATTACTTGATGTGCTTTCATTATGTTTATTTATAATAAATTTCTCAAATGAATTATCTTATTTTATTTAAGGGTTATATTTTCTCAAACTGAAAAGCTTAAGTATTTACACTAGGTTGTTACTTACCTAAAGGAGTAAAAGCTAAAGTAACTGGCGCCCCTAACAACATTAATCAATTCTTTCTATTTTTCCCTTGCCCATACCCATTGCTCCGCTGTCAAAACTAGCCGTTGGCAGTGAACGTATTAATTACGGTACACTAATATTGGCGCCCAAGAACGTGGTATTTGGATAGATAGAACACTTGTTTTTTTAATTTTACTCCATTTTTCTCAGTGTATTTTTTATAAAAATCTAAAGCTTATTTTTTTTTTCAGTGTAACTTAAAGTTCATTTTGAGAAAAACTACATATAACTGTTGAATAAAATATTTTTTGTTGAAAATTAAGTCAAATTAGAGTTAATCTGATAAGATATATCAGATATGTGTTTTTTATGTTTTTTCTGAATTTTATGGAATAACATGGAATAGAGAAATTTTGGCGTGGGTTCAGTTTTTCTAGAAATTATCGTTTATTCAATAGAAATAAATGGATAATAGGGTATTTATTTATGCGAAGGATATGAATAAATATTAGCTAATTTTGTAGTTTTGGAGACTATTTATAATTATTAATTTGTCCAATTGAGATAAATAATAATTTAGTATTTTTTTTGACATATTTGGGAAATTTTCCAAACTATGCAAAAACTTTGTTGAGCAGTATACACAAAAAAAAATAATTTGTGGTACAGTATAAATATTTTATTATTAAAATAAATATTTTGAGTAAATTAAAGTTAATTTTGAAAAATAAATATTCAAAATGGACGATTTAGATAAAATGGAAATTCGATTTTTGACTGCAAAAATGGTAAAAATTTAGCAAAAATAGGTCTAGCTTTACGAACGTCTGTAAATGAAGTTACGGGGTATACGCCGGCATTTCTTAATTTTGGGAGGAATGTACCTATCACAGGAACTTATTATGGCAAAATGACATCAACTGATGGTGTTAAATTAGAACCTTGTGACAGAGACTCGTATAGCCAAGACTTGGGAAATCTTAAAGAGATTTTTGTTGATGTAAAGAAATATTTACATGAAGCTTATGAACGTAATAAGCGTACTTATGATTTGCGCAAGCGTGAAGTAAATTTTGATATAGGTGAAAAAGTTTGGAGACGAAACAAAGTACTCTCAGATGCTAGTAAAAGTTTTGCTGCAAAACTTGCTCCAAAGTACATACTTTGCAAAGTTGTTGCGAAAAAGTCAAAGTTAGTGTATATTTTGGAAAATGCAGATGGTCATAGAGGCGACTGGCATGTTAAAGATTTAAAGAAATATTTTGGATCGAATAGTGACATTTCAGTTAGCTAGATTTTATTAAATAAGAATATATTCTTAGTATCATTCGGAATGATATTTAAAAAAATATCAATGTATTGAAAATATTTAAAGGGTACCCAAAACTTTTGTATATAGTAAAAAAAAAATATATATATAAATCTATTTTTTGTAGAAGAGAATTCTGGTGTACACAGTCAAGTCTTATTTCTATTTTTTTATCTTGATAAAACTTAGCTAAAAAGAAAAACAAAATTAATTATGACATTTACCTGATTATGACAATTACCTGATTATGACAATTACCTGTTTATGACACACACCGATAAAGTCCCAAAATTATGTTCTACATAAGAGTAGGCGGATGATACACGTAGTTATCAAGCTTAGCTATTGTTAATTATCAAGTAGTATTTCAAATGATTTACATAAAGTATTGTATTTTTTGTTGATTTATTAAATAAAATATAGTATATATTTTAGCTATTTAAGTTAAATAGTTTTAGAGTTTGGTATAAAAATATTTTTTGTATATTAAATATTTTTATTATTTTTGGAGGGGGCATGTGTAACGATATAAATCGTCACTTTGTAATATAGCAAGGGTTAATTAAACTATTCGTTTACTTACGTTATAATTTATGTTTATTTTGTATATAAATAGTTACGTACGTACAGAACTGTTTTGTATCTGGGACTATTTTGTAGCAGGAACTGAATTCTAACCATATGAGTCTATTCCATAGTTCTACCTGAAAATAACATAAAGAAAACATAATTAGAATATGATTTTTAATAATAAAGAATCATATGACTTATTTCTCTATAGTGCATTTGTCTATGGACTTACCTGGTTTTTATATGTTTCAGAGTCTATTGAGGGTTGGATTTCACTGGCTTTCATCTGTAGCTTGTCTCTCCTGGAGGGTTTCGTATGATTATTCCTTCGGGATAATCTAGAATTTGTTGAAAATAGTTTGCTGGAACTGCTCACTTAGATTCAGTATTTTGTTTATACTTAGTTCACAGGACACTTAGTATTCTGTTCGTATTTTTATTAGTTTTGCTGATAAACAATAAGTATTGTTTATATTTGTTTCTTAGAGTAATATTTTGAGGTTAGATATCACTAATACGGATTTATTAGGAAATATTCTTTTTGTTTTGTCGTTTGCGCTACCTTTATTAGGAATCCTATACGGTAAAACTGTAGTTGATAATGATTTGCATAGATGTCGCTAATAGTTCAGAAATAGGATTTTATTTACCTGAAGGGTTCATACTAGTGAATAAGGTCGATTTTCGCTCCTTCTTGAAGCAACTCGAATACAATGGTGGTGTCATTTTGACGAGTGTTTATTTTCTGTAATCATCGAAGTAATCCTTCATGTATTTTTATTTAAAGTTAGTGAAAATGAATATTTAAACAATGCGGAAGATATTGTAACTGTTATTTTCTACAATTACGCATTTATAACGTTTCGATGGACATCGAAGACTTAGTATGACATGTAAGTTACGTTTTTCTGTTTCTTAGAATATTTCTGAGATATAATTATTGTTTTAGCACCATTAATTAATTACCATTAATTACTCACCATTTCTATACCATTAATATGGAATTACATTAATTTAAGTTGAAGTTTATTTTGGTATATTTGATATACAAGTTCTCCGCATGGAGTGATGTTCTGTTGGAACATGGTTCTGTAATTTTCGGCATAGATAAATTCTATGTAACCGTCTAGCAGACAATTTTACATTGGACATAATTTTCAAAAGTATATTTTATCCCGGACAACATTTTCAATCGTACATTTTATCCTGGAAGATGATTTTTCCAAAATAGATGGGACAGCCTATATTTTTTTTCTTTCATTTGAGAAATGAATTCATCAGCATAGGGGAGACTTGTGCAGATGGAGACGATGGAATTCATACCTCATGGATTTTGCAGAAACCAGCTAAGTACTCATTCTGAAAACTTTTGAAAGCAATATTTCATATTTAAAATTCTTTTATTTCAATATTCTTATAACTGTAAACTTTATCAGATCTGATATAGTATTGTTTAATACTATATGCCCTCTGGCTTTTGTTCATTTTTAGGTACTTATTTTTTTTAAAACATTTAATCTCATTTATTAATTATTAAATATCATACTTTTGATTAAATGATTTCTAATTTAAGCATGACTTTTATACACTGCAAGAAATGATTGCTGTTTACATACATTTCTTGGTGCTTGCTGAACTTCATGTTTTCTTTATACATTTAAGTCGAATGATTTCTGAATTTAGTAATTTTTATTAAGATTTCTTTAATTATATCTTAATATAATTACACATATTTTTTATATATATTAATACATTACTTGATGTGCTTTCATTAAGTTTATTTATAATAAATTTCTCAAATGAATTATCTTATTTTATTTAAGGGTTATATTTTCTCAAACTGAAAAGCTTAAGTATTTACACTAGGTTGTTACCTACCTAAAGGAGTAAAAGCTAAAGTAACTGGCGCCCCTAACAACATTAATCAATTCTTTCTATTTTTCCCTTGCCCATACCCATTGCTCCGCTGTCAAAACTAGCCGTTGGCAGTGAACGTATTAATTACGGTACAGTATATATAGGATCGTATCGAGGGGTTTATTTATTGGACAATCTTTGCACACCTATCCAACAATTCCTTCTTTCACAATAATTTGCAATCCTCCAGAATCCTTCACAATCATCTACAATATTCCTCAATTATCTGAAATCTTCCGACAATCTTTAACAATCTTCATTAAAATTTTGTACAACCTTTTTGACAATCTTCCACAATCCTTGGATTCTCACAATCCTTGTACACTTTTTTTTCTATAAATAAACCCCTTGGATCGTATGCACTAATGGGTTAATAAATTAAATATAGTTATTAGGGTGCCAAGTCAAAATTAAAAAATGGATTTTTTAGGGTCCCTACCCTATAAATGTTCATTTAGGTCTAAATCCAACCCTCAATTTTTTTCAGATTTAAAAAAAAATATTTAGAGGAAGCGCCCGGCGGTTTTTTGAGAGAGAAAACATGTTAAGCCTTTTTATTATTATTATATTATTCACAGCGGCTGCGCTAGAATAATATTATACGGTAGTTTCGAATTTCCCAAAATCGTCAAAGACAAAAAATTCTTGGATACAAATGTGTTATATGAAAATATAAAAGAAACTTTGAAAATGTCCGTCCGTCTGTCCGATGTCACGATTTTTGTAGACACAATAACTCCACAACGAATTATCCGATGAACCAAAAATTTCAGGAAAAATCAAGTTCTATGAGGGAAAAATCCCTATTGTTTTTCAAAGTAATCGCCCCGAAAACAAAAAAAGTTAGGGGGGGTTAAACTTTTTTTGAAAAATGAAAACTATCATTTTAAAAAAGAAAAAAATCTTTTTTCGTAAAAAGAAAATTTAAAAAAATAAATAAATTTTTAAAATTTTTTTTTGGAAGGAATTTTGTTTTGAATTTTTTTTTGTTTTTCGTAAAAATCGAAAAAAAATTACAAAGTTTTTTCGATTTTCAAAAAAAAATCTTTTTTTTTTATTTTTTTTTGTATTTTTTTTAATATTTGGGAAAATGTAATATACCATTTACTATGAATAATATATAATGAAACGCGTAGCATTACATATCTTCACGAATTGTTTAAATATAAAAACGTTGAAATCAGCGGGCGAAAATACATAGGAATATCATGGTCCTATCCATGGCGCAGACCACTTTTGTTTTTTTGTGGGCCTGTGTTGTTTATAAATGCAAAAATTTCTTAATTTTGCAATATTGCAAGTGACATTTTCGTAAATTATCATATCAAAAAAACAAGGTCAATATATTATATAATGTAGGTCTTAAAAAATATATTTTTAAACATTTTAATGATAACCTTCAGAACGCATTAATTATTTAATAAAGATATTTTCCTAATCTTATTTGCAAATTTTTCCAAAATTATTATATTGCAATATAAATCTTGATATTTGATAAGTTATACTAAGCTGCATGCAATGTTCAACAAGCTGAAATAAATAGGTACTTTTTTTATCTAATTAGCGATGTGCTTAGATTTTGGAAACTAATATTCCCAGCCTAGGACTCCTATAAGGTCCTAGGACAAAGATGTTTGTATAAAATTTAAAATGCTCTTTGACTGTAAAAGAATTTACGTCCGACGATAAATAATTAGTTTATTGTTATTATCCTCGAGTACATAAATTTAGCATAAAAAAATAAGGTTGGATCTATCTAATAATAAAAAAGATAATCATATTTTATTATACAGTGGGGTCCAAAAGTCACCCCCCCTCTTAACTTTTGAACCAGTTGAGATATCGACTTCAAATTTGGAACTTTTAAATAAGACAACTTAAACTATCTTTTAGCATATATTTAATACTTTCAGCTCTTAAAATGTGGGCAGGGGGGCATGGGGGCACATTTTTTTAAATGGAAAGGGGGGTCGTGTAATACATCATTTTAAAGCTTATAAAAGTCTCAATTTAACTTCATATTTTTAAATTTAAAAAACATTTTTTTTTGGGTTTAAAATGGGGTTAAAAATGGGTATTAATGTCAAAATTACTCTAAAAAAAAACAAATAATTTTTTAAAAATGCCTAATTTCATCATAAAAAAATGTTAATTATACTTTTAAACTAATTTTAGTTGACATAAATACAAATATTTAAAAAAAAACTTAAAAAATCGAATGTTTTAGCACAAAAAATTGAAAAATCAAAACATTAAAAAACATTTTTAAAAAATTTAAAAATATTGCTTTAAATAGAGAATTTTATAAGCTTTAAAATGATGTAACACGACCCCCCGTTCCATTTAAAAAAATGTCTTCCCATGCCCCCCTGCCCACATTGTAAGAGCTGAAAATATCAAATATATGCTAAAAGATAGTTTAAGTTGTCTTATTTAAGAGTTTTAAATTTGAAGTCGATATCTCAACTCGTTCAAAAGTTAAAAGGGGGGGCGGTGACTTTTGGACCGCACTGTATATTATCTCCACCAACAGTCAAGTCCAAAAAAGTCGCTTTTGGCAGAAAACGGCGTGTCTTCTTTCTTTGGCTACGAAAAAACAATTCGAGTTCACTGTGATAGTATTTTTGACCTAGACTTCAAATAACTTTTCAAAATTAAGCTATCTTTTTTAGGAAAAGTGGTCATATCCAGTCTTACTTTGTTCGTTTGTTCTTTGTCGTTTGTTTTTGCTTTTTTGGACTAAGCATTTCAGAGGCGGACATCTCGAAAAAGAACCAAGTAGTAAAAGTTAAGTTAGGAAAAAATGATCCAAAAAATTATCCATTTTGTAAAAAGTCTGTAGGGTTGCAATTAACCACGTTTTGTGAGGTTATGTTAATAAGAAATTATATTTAGTTAAAACGATTAGAGAGTCTCGCTTTAAGTTTCTAATACTTGTACCTGGTCAAAAAGAAGGAGAGTTCAAGACCATTAAGTCCTTTTGGGTCACTTTAATTTAGTGTGAGTGAAGAAGAAGAGCACGGTTATAATGTCATGTTTATGGTAATGCAAGCATGTTGACAAATCCTTAACTGAAAAACATAACGAGTCTGGAAACTGATCAATCCACAAAATATCAATTTCCCTTCGATTAAAACATGCCTTTTTTCCAAACTAGAAAAAACTAATTAAATAAAAAATAGTCAAAAAAAATCTTTTTACTTAATCCTTTGTATTTGTCGTGGTTAGAACGCCCTTAGAGTAAAAATTTATATATACATCCCTAAGGTGTACTTTTAGGGCCCTAAAAACCCTAAAATCACGCAAATATGGATAAAATTCGTATAAAACCATCCCTAGTGTCTGTAATTTTATAAAATATAAAAACCTTGATATCTATATTTTTTATTTTTGAGTATCAAAATAAGCCTGTAAAATCTTAGCCTGATCAAAAGTTTCTAATCCGTGCCAACAAGGACCCAAAATTACCCCTAAATTCTGAAAAAGTGCATTTTCTACTAATTTGTGCTACTACGAATTATAAATATTAAATAAAAAGATTTTATGTCACATGTTTTTTTCTATATAAACCTATTTTAGTTATTTTGTGCTACAATTAATAGAAAATGCACTTTTTCGAAATTTAGGGACAATTTAGGGGCCTTGTTGGCACTGGTTAGAAAGTTCTGATCAGGCTAAGTTTTATAAAATTACAATTACTAGGGCTGGTTTTATACGAATTTTATCGATATTTGCATGATTTTAGGGTTTTTAGGGCCCTAAAAGTACTATTTAGGCTTGTCTATATAAATTTTTACTTTAAGGGCGTTCTAACCACGACAAATAAAAAAGATTAAGTAAATATTTTTATCCAATTCATACAGATAATAAGACAATTACCAGCTTTATTTTAAATAGATAAACTCAATAATAACCCCCGCGTGGCTTTTACTTTATTGAGTGGATAATTATTTATTTTACCCACTCAACTGTCACTTGTCAAATTATTTTCTTGTAATGGCCATTAAAATTTTTAATAAAAATATGAATTCCTAAGCTATTTATTGGATAAAACCTTGTATGGCACTCATGGGTAAACCGATATTGCCCTCTCGAAAATTAACCTGCTTGGCTGACGCCTCGCAGATTAATTTTCTCATGGGCAATATCTTACTTTACCCACTAGTACCATAAATAACTATTTTTTGGACCACCCTGCACTGCACACGTCTTTTTTAATCAAGGCTAAGATGTGTAATCTTGGATGTAAGTACTTTTACGGATTCGTATTCATGTCAGCATGAAAAACTATCGTAGAAAATTTACAAAGATTTAAATTTGCAAACAAAAAGTTGAATTTAGTAACCTAGTGTGTTTATGCAAAAATAAATTAGAGATTCACATTGAAATTTTATTTAATAATACCTATATTTACAATGCAAACGAGCAATACCGTTAAATTAACTGTTATTGTTAAAATATACTGTTATTTTTGTTCACACATTAATATATTGTAATTATTTTGGTTTCAACCACATTAGAGATTTCAATATTTTGATTGTAATCAAAAACGTTTTAATTGGGGCATTTGGTTGCTTATTATAATATTTTATATGTATTAATAATAAAAATAATAAAATCTGACTAGAATGCAAAAATGAAGATTTTTTAACATATCAATTATTATCAATTATAATATTAGGTGGCTTTTTAACACGTTCTCTGCTGACTGACGGCAGGCTCATGAGCAGTGCGCATGGCGGAAGATTCCGTCATCGTGGGCACTTGTTTTAACAGTTTAAAAATAGGGCCCGCTCCTGGGAACGGATTTTTTTTACATGTCAGAAGAGAACGTGTTAAAAAAAATATGAAATATATAAAAAGAGCTAAATTCCAATTGATTATCGAGAGGAAAAGTTTTGACATAAAAATAAATTATCCTTTTCGTATGACTGGGGCCTCAGTCTGTGTGGGTCAGGAGTACCATTTTCAAAAAGGTATATTTGATATTGAAAAAAATATTTCTGTTACGGAAAACGTCATGGAAACTTAACCGGTGGATCAACATTTGTTACCTCTTCCTAATTAAATAAATATACCAAAGCATTTTTAATGAAAGGAGCCTTCATGAGTGCACCCCCAAAGGTGGCACCCGGGTGGGTATTATAATTATTATGAGTCATTTTTAATAGGAAAATTTCACGGGGTAACAAATGCTGATTGGCATTCAGCCGGGGTATTTAGACGATACTGCCGAGTTTAAACCTACCCGGTACCAGAATAGTAACCACCTCAAAAAGTTTATAGTAATAAAAAAAAATGTGAATCGTGCTAAGATATAAAAATATCTTCATCTTCCGGTCCAGGTGGTCTTCCACCAAAAATCCTAAGAAATTGTGCATCCTCCCTATGTCTCCCTTTATCACTTATAATGCAATTCTCTTTTGTAAATGGTACTCTGCCTGAAAACTGGAAAACCGCAGATGTTATAACAATCCATAAAAAAGGCAACAAATTTCTTAAGGAAAACTATCGCCCTATCAGCCTGACATGCACCGAAGTTAAAATCATGGAAAAAGTTATTGCCGACACAATGGTTTCCTTTTTGCTCGATAATAAAATTATTCCCGATGAGCAGCATGGTTTCCTTCCAGGTCGATCAGTAACTACAAATCTCCTAAAATGTCTAAACGACTGGACTCTCCCTCTTGACAAAGGTCTTCCGATCGACGTCATATATTTAGACTTTCATAAGGCCCGCATAAACGTATGTTACACAAATTAGAACATTTCGGAATTAGAGGTCTTTTGCTTGCCTGGATCGCTCAGTTTTTAACAAACCGCTCTTTCCGAGTTAAAGTTGGCAACTGCTTTTCTAGATTTTACTCTGTAGACAGTGGCGTGCCCCAGGGGTCGGTATTAGGCCCCCTATTGTTTATAATATTTACTGCCGATTTGCCTCGTCTTCTCCACTGCATTAGTTCTTTTTTTGCTGATGACTCAAAACTTTTTGGGAATCCATTTCTAGAGCATCACCTACTTCAACAAGATATCAATACCATTCTAAGGTGGAGTGAAACATGGCTTATTCCTTTAAATATCGGTAAATGCGTTGTGCTGCACCTGGGTAAAAACAATCCTCGGATGGACTATGTTTTAGATAATGGTAACCTAACAAAAGTGGAAAAACATACTGATCTTGGAGTTATAGTAACAAGCGACTTAACATGGTCTGAACACATAAACTTAGTGTGTAGTAAATCTAGAAAAACTATATTTCTATTTAAAAAGGCGTTTTGTAGACCCTCTGTTCAAACGGCAGCCTGCTTGTATAAAACTTATATACGCCCTATATTGGAATTCGGATTCTCAGTATGGTACCCTAACTTGGTGCGTGATATTAATTTATTAGAAAATGTTCAACGAAGTGCTACGAGATTACCATACGGAAGAACTCGACCATCGTACGAAAACCGCCTCATTTTATTTGGTCTACCCAGTGTTATGGACAGGTTGGAAAGAGGTTCCATTATAATGACATATAGAATACTACATAATACATTTTCCATTGATCTGCGATCACTTTTTTCATTAAACAACGATGGACGCCTTAGAGGACACAGCCTAAAGCTAAAATATGAAATATACAGGACTGCCCACAGAAGAACATTTTTAAGTAGCAGAGTATTTACGACTTGGAACTCTTTGCCACATGATGTTGTGCTTGCGCCAACTATAAACACTTTTAAAAACCGGTTGGACAGACTTATTTAATACTTTGTATGCTACATAATTTTTTTTTTTAACTTGAGTTAAATAGGTTTTTAACCTCAACTCTTTTTTTTTATAATAATAATAATAATAATAACTGAAAAACATTAACATACAGGGATGGTGTCTAAATTGAATGTGCTGTATTATATTGTTTCGATATATATATTTTTTTTTATTAAGAAGTGTAGCCTAGAAGCAAAGAGTATATATTTAAAAATTGTATTAAAACAGTCGAAAGTGTTATAATTCATAACTTTTTTATAATACACCTTTTATAGGCCCCACAAGGTGATTCTACTTTAAAAAATATGAAAAAAAGTTCCTATAAAGGTCGGTCCGGAAATGAGCCCTTAGGGAGCTACACTCAGAGAAAAATCGTTGTAAAATCAATCAAAAATCATATGATTTAAAAGAAAACCAATATGTTTTTGCTCCGACAGTGTTTTTTGTTAATTCAAAAAGATATGTTTTAATTTTATAAGCCATTGTAAAAATAAAAATATTCATTTTAATTTGAAAAATGTTTCCTCTTAAATAATTGAAACTTGTAAATGATTTGAATACAAAAACTAGTTATTTTAAAAAGAATTCTTTTAATATATTGATATTTTTTAACAATATAAAAAGAAATATTATAATTTTATTAAGAAAACATTAAAATAAGAAAGTAAGGGACAATACTTTTACTTTAAAGTGAATAACGGTTTGGTGTAAAAATTATTTTTTTAAATTAATATTTCTCATAACTAAAACGTAAAGTTTTTACTTTTAATTTTTTAAAAGGCAATTTTTTTAAATTAAAATAATTTCTTATTGATTTTACAAGATGGGATTTTTCTGAGTGTACGACCCTCCTAAGGGTACATCTAAAAAGTAGTTTTTTTTTAATGGAACCATATAAACTACAGTAACGAATGTTTGCACATGACTTAACATTGACAAAGGCTATTATTTCATGTAATTTTTATTTCGTAATTTTAACCAGGGGCGTGCAAAATGAGTGAGAGATGTCACTTTTTTGCCCCTTACTTATTTTTTTTGACATTTTTTCAATAAAATATTAATCTACAATTAAAAATACATAAAAAAGTACTCTTTAAGTAACACGGTAGGGCCAACCGTTTTCGAGAAAATTGCAAGTAAAGAGGCAATTTCACGCTCTGAGCATCAAAAAAAGGAACTAAAAAATGCACGAATAAAATTTTAATACTGCACGGAAAGAAATTAGTGGGCTCTGCGCTATACATTATAAGATATTTGGTAACAGTGGCAAATTATAGTGATTTAAGCTATAGATTATAAGGGACACAATAACTAATAATGTTAAAAATAAATTGGAAACGATTATATATATATATTACAGACACGATTATATTTATTACAGGCACTATTATAAATTTACAGAAATTTTATTATATTATAAAAATTATTAGCACGGACAATAATTAAATCTATTTAAGCTATAAATGCCATACTATTTGTTATATTTTATTATTCACTAAACAATTAAAGTATTTCATATAAATTTTTACACTGACTGCCATAATTGTAAGAGAAAGCCTTGTATTTATATAATAAGCGATTATAATTTGCTTGGTATGTGTGTTATAGCGCTCCTAGCTATAATTTTTTTTTCCGTGTGAATAGTGATTATATAATTAAAAATTATGAAAAAAAAAACTTACAAACGCAAATATCCACATTTCGCTTTTAAGGGAGCTACGGTCCCTTAAAAAGTGTTATTCTTTAAGAAACCGCAGTACTCTAAAAACTGGTTTTCGAACCTAGATGTATACGAGCTTTTTTTTTAAGTTTTTAATGTAAAATCACCATACAGTATTGAAATTTTTATTGATGCATTTTTTAGTTACTATTTTTGATGCTCAGAACGTGAATTTGCCTCAAAGACGGTTGGCTCTACGGTGTTACATAAAGAGTACCTTTTTTATGTATTTTTAATTAAAGATAATAATAATAATAATAGTGTCTTTATTACGGTAAATATTATATATACATTATATATAACAGAGTAAACATACCGAAGGGCGAAGTTCAGATGGATTCAAGAGGCTATGAAATGTATAAATAAATATCAACAGGTTCACAATATAAACCTGTCATACAGATACACATCCAAAGTCAGTTGCATCCCCTGCTCTACCACTTAACCCCTAAAAAAAACCTAAATATAAACTAAACTAAAGAAAACGTGTACATTAAATAATAAACTAAAAAACCATACAAAAAAAAAAGAAATTAAACAAACAAAACAAGGAATAGGATTTATGAAGAAAGGAAAATATTATGATATAGGGAGGGGATGTAGCATTATTCTTATAGAGTTGGTAATAAATTTAAAATTAAAAAACAAATTAAGAATCAGCAGCTTGTAAGTTATCAAAGATATTCTTGTTAAATCTTGTTAGGCCAAGTTTAAATGAATCATAGTATTTATTGAAATATGAGCAAATTGTATAGGAAAAACTTCTTTTATATGACCCTTTCCGATGCTTAGGTATTGTGACCAAATTAATCTTTTTGTTTCGTAAGTTTATGTTATGTACGTCGGTGCGGAATTTGATTTTTCTATAAAGATAACTAGGTTTTTTAAATTTAATTATATTATAAAATAGTGTGGCATTTTGTAGTGTAACAATATCCGATGTTTTAAGCCAACCCAGTTGTCGCCGAAAAACCGATACTCTTTCCCGTCTCCTTACTCCGTGAAGATTATTATTTTTTTGAGGAAATGTCAAACAATCTACGGATAAAAAATTTTAAGGCAAAAAAGTGACATCGCTTCCCCATTTTGCATATCCCTGGTTAAAAATACTAAATAAAAATTACATGAAAGGATAGCCTTTATCAATGTTAAGGTATGTGCAAAAATTCGTTACTGTGGTTTATGGGGTTACAGAATTATTAAATAAAAACTAATTTTTAGATGTACCCTTAGTAGGGTCGTAGCTCCCTTAGGGCTCATATCTGGACCAACCTTTATAGGAACTTTTAACGTAAAATCACCTCTTAAAGAGGTATGTTAATAATCGCTTTAATCTGTCCAGGTGCGCAACGCGAATAAACCTAAAAAACTCATTATTTGGGCCCTTAGGAACACTAATAAAATAATTTTATACGCGAGTTCTGATGGGAACATTTTTAGAATGGGCCCTGAAATGGGAGATGCTATAAGCAGCATTTAAGCTCGAAATACAAAGTCTGTAGAAAAAAAAACAATTTAAGGATTATTTAAACCCTGTATTAAATATTTATAACTTAATAAATTATAAAACTAAACCTAATTCCTGAGAATCTGAATTACAGGGTAACTGGTCCTAATATGGATCACATTGTAAAACACTGTTATTTGCTATATTTTACCTTAATTATATATGCTTTTTTATTTAGTTTACAAAATGATGTTATCTTAAATACATATTCATTAAAATCTCCATCAAAAAGTATTTAGGATCATTCAATTATTACGTGTCGCTTCTCACGGAATGGAATAATGGAGAAACGTAATATATGGACAGCCCCTTACTTGATATCTGATTTCATCAAAGTTTTGCGAATATTATATTGCAAAACAGCATCCATTTGGTATTTTTTTACATTTTTCCTTGATAAAATAGCACCACATTATGCTTTTATTACCATAGTTTTGAGAACAACTAGGTGTTTCTCCATTTTTCCATCCCGTGAGAAGAGTCACGTAATAATTAAATGATCCTAATACTTTTTTATGCATAATTTAATGAAAATGTATTTAACCTAATATCATTTTGTAAACTAAATAACATATAATAAAGGTAAAAAAATAGCAAATAACAGGGTTTTACAATGTGATCCATATTAGAGCCAGTTACCCTATAATTCAGATTCTCACGAGTTACGTTTAGTATTATAATTTATAAATTAAGTTATAAATAACAAATACAGGGTATAAATAACCCTTAAATTGTTTTTTTTTTCTACAGACTTTGTATTTCGAGCTTAAATGCATCTCCCATTTCAGGGCCCATTCTAAAAATGTTCCCATCAGAACTCGCGTATAAAATTATTTTTTTAGTGTTCCTAAGTGCCTATATAATGAGTTTTTTAGGTTTATTCGCGTTGCGCATCTGGGCAGATATACTCGATTATTAACATACCTTTCTCGACCTTATTTCTGAATAACCCTGTATAACTTTTAACGCTTTAATTTTAAAATTAAGAAGTGGAGTTCCTTATTTAAATGTAAATGCTGATATAAATAAATAAATAGTTGTTTTATATCTGAAATTTTGAAGGCGCGTTGTAAAATTTTCTCTCGTAAACCCAGCATAAAATCTTGTCGGAGCTATAAAATAATATCATAAATTTCACCAGAATTTAATTTTTTATACATTGTAGGTATATGAAAATCTATCTCTTAAGTGTACAAGAAAATTACTTTCAATGTGCAGCCGGAAATACTCAGGTTTATTGCGGGGAAATAAAAAATAAAATGTAGGTATATTACGGAACCTGTGGGTGGAAGTAGAGGCCATTTTTATTTGAGCAGAGTTTAAATTACGTGGATAGAAATACTATTACGATAGAGTAACAATACAATACGTTTACCTATTTTAACACATAATGCTTGGTTAATAAAAAAATGAGACAAAGGATATAAATTTCAAGTTTGAAAAAATATTGTTGAAGAAAATAAATATGACAAATTAAAAGCTATTTATAAATTTGGCTTTTATGAACCATAAAGCATAGAAAATAAATGACTTTAAATTAATTTTTATTTAAAAGCTTTTATGTTTTTTATTTTCATTCCTTTATATATTTAAGCTAATTACAGTTATACAGGGTATAAACGACAGCAGCAAAGCTGCCGATGAATGGAGTGACCCTAGAAATAATGGCCGCTAATGTTTTATATAGATTGCATATTAAGAACTTGTTACCGTATATACGCGTATTAAATACTGACTCCTTTTGTATATCGTCGGCTTAAAGTCCAAACCTACTAATTCCACTTTTGGACGAATTACAGTTTTTGATGAAGTTCAAAAGAGGGCGCTTAGTTCAACCATCTGCGAAAAACAGGTAACCCTAACCTTTTCACAAATATAACTTTTTCCATGTACGTTTACCTGTTTACTCCACTCGCTTTAACCGTTAGTTCGAAAGGCTGCTAACTGCGCCACTTCCAACCATTTTGTGTGGAGAAACCTCAACAAAAAGTGGTGTTATCGTGAAAATCAAGTTTTAAGGCTGTTTAATGGTGGTTATTTTACTACTACTTGATTTTATCTTAAAAAGTAAGTATATTTTTACGGTTTGTGTTACAAAAATATAAATGTAAAGGTAAAAAGCCAATCGCTGCATTCAATGGAAACACCAAAACTCATCGAAAGCTTTCAAATCACTACTGAACTCTATTATCAGTTGCGATTGACAGATGTCGCTGAATCATTCCTTATCAACGTTTTGAGATGATTAGTTCAGATTGATTTAATAAAAGCGCGAGAATGTACTTTTTATGTGTATTTCTAACCTCAAATGGTAATTGTGACAAGTGACAGATTAGCCCTCCTGCTGTTTGCTAGCAAACCTTATCATTTGATGACTTTTGATTAGTTTTGCTGTTTTCATTGAACGCAGCAAAACTTTACCTAAAAACTACTAACTCCTTGATGAGATTTTTCTCAAAGATAGAAAACTTGTAACTCCTTTTTAATTCAATAAAAATCCAAATTATTTTTTTATAGTTGATAGTTGTTAAAACGTCCAAAACACGCTAATAAATAAAGGGGATTTTTTATTTTGTTATACAATAATTATAGAAATAATTATATGGTTTTTTTCGTCTCGTGTAAAGTTTGGTCAAAAGGAGTTAGCAGGTTAACACTTTAAGCCGACGATATATGGAATACAAAGTAAGTAATTGAATACAATCTGTTAAAGTAAAATATAACCTTTTTCTGTTATTTTTACTGTGACAACTTGTATGCAATAACTGAAGTTGCTTAGGGAACGTTCAAGTATTACGTAACGATCCTGGGGGGATCATTTTGGAGTGTTACGGCCATGTTAATGGTATAGGAAGATAGTGATACGATCAAAATTTGCGTTACGTAATACTTGAACGTTCCCTTATGTAGAATCGCTCAGTATTTAATAGAATTAACTGTATTAAATAAATACGGTAAAAAATTCTAAGTGTAAGGCTATAACATTTACTTTATTCTGGGTACCTACTGTTTTTATTTTCGAATCGATTAATTCTGATATAACACATTTGTGAAATTAACTCTGATTAAAAATATTGATGTAGCAATCAATTACTTCTTTAGTCTGCATAAACGAGTATCATTAAACTTCAAATGCAGATATTAATTGCAAATCAATATCAAACAGAAATTAGGTTTAATGGGTTTTCTGGGACACTATGCCGTTTTTAATCAAAAAAACGAAATATTTTACCATTTAGAAGTAAGTTATTTTAGTGCTTGCATTTAAAAAGGAATTAAATAACACTAAGGCATAATTACACCTTTTGTCTGGGGTTTGAATAATTTTATGTAAATATGTGAAGTTTGTATTTACACATTTGTAGGATACCATCTTTGTTCACGTAAGGATTTAAAACCGTAACCAAAAATTTAAAATGCATAATATGAGCAATATTTTAATTATTTATCTATTTATTTAAATAATTATCATTCTCAATTTCAGAATTATTTTGTTTAAGACGATTTTTTCGGTGCTCGCTTTCTTTTTTCGCCAAATGAACAGAGACTATTTCAAACGCCATCTATTATTTTAAACTTTCACGAATATCATTTAACCAGAGTAAAATAATTGTTAATGTTTTATCATCTAAAAGTCAAGTGGTTAAGAAAAACATGTAAATTTAAACATTTTTTTAAATTTTATGCGAAATATTTAATAATTAATTTTTCAAAAACTGTACGTGATAGAAAATTAATAAATACTGATTTAATAATGATAGGTGACCCTCTTTATAATAAAAAAAAAATTCAAACTCCAGATTCATGCCGGCCTGTGTTATCACTACACCGAATCGGCTACTGTAGTGCATACCAAACGTTTTTGCATATATGAACTGGTTGTTACAGTTACCAGAACTATATAGTATATTAAAGTACTAGTTTCATAACATACGTTTTTAACGTACGAGCCGCTTGCGGCGAGTTTTCTAAAGTACTAGTGCTCTAAAAACGTGTTATGAAACGAGTGCTTTATACAATTTTTTCTATTTTGCTCTAATATTTAAAAAACTTACATTTAAATTGATGACTGATTTAGGGATTTTTGTTTTGGGTTGGCATTACAATTTACACTATGTTTAAAATTATAGGAACAAATCATATTTTGATATATTTTAGTCATCTCTTCTTTTTTCACTGCAATTAACCAGTCCACAATTTTAACACGGTAAAAAATAACCCAAACAAAAAATTTTGTAAAAAATTAAACTTTTAATCGACATTGACATTTGCACGCAAAACGTCAAGAGATAGGCTTTTGTATGTTGCGAACCCAACAGAAAAAAAAGTAGAGACCTCTTATGGGCCTATAAGAACACGCAAAATCCGTGTGATTATGAGCTTATAAGAATCGCAAAATAGAAAAAAAATGTTAAGCATTACTGTAACATCCACTGAATGTTTCCTAAACTTTCGTGGGGTTTCATATATGCACTACTGTAACCGACCCTTAGTGTAACTAAACTAAGCCGTTCTGTTCTTTTTATTGGTCAAAAAGAATGATGGCTTGTCACCTGACCAATAAAAAGGACAGAATGGCTTTGTTAGTAATAATAATAATGCATGAATCAGCCTTTATACTTGGAATTCTAAGTCTAACATTATCAACAGAAAATGATTGGAACTAGTTTAACATATTTACTTAGACTTCAAGCGGAAATACGTAATTACGTATTATAATTAGACAACTTCAGTTATCTTAAATATATTGAAAGTTACCAACTTTCAATAGTTTAACATCAGAACATTTTCTTTTTGTGTATAGACGAAAAGAAAAAAGGGTATACTCATCCTTCTTGTAATAGTTTAACTAAAAAGCTTTTAAACAATTGAAAAGCACAATATTTACCTCTATGAATAGTTAACTGAAGAATGGCGAGATTCAGCAGGTTATTACGAGGATCATAACAAAAACTACATTCTTATCAATTCCTATAAGAAATTATCTGGATCCTAATAGGAATTTCTGTAATTAAATAAGCCATATTTACCCAAAAGTAGGAGTTAAAATATTAGTTAGGTATAAATTAGAACGAGAGTCTATTTTTGTTTGGACAATAAAAAAGAAACTAGGAGAAAATAGACTCTCGTTTTAATTTATACCTAACTAATTTCTGTAATTCCTAAATATTTCTTGTGAATTCTTCACCAAGTGAATCGTGACTTTCTTCTTATCTATCCCAATTGCTAGTATCAGAGTGATTGAGGCAGAGGACCGATTAAAGTTCGATAGAAGCTTCTCTCTTAGGATTTCAACAAAAGAGGAATGGAAGAAAAAAGAAAGCGAAATGCTTTGTTGTGCTAATAGCACACTGTGCTATACAGACGGCTCGCGTATGGAGGTATCTAAAGCTCTGGGACAGGACTCTTCGTAAAGCACCTGGATTTCCAAAATAGTTTTCCACTTGGCTGCTTTTCCACTGTCTTCCAAGCTGAGGTCTATGCCATACAGGAGGAGGGAAACTGCAGGAAAATAAAGCAGTACCGGTGGCACGATGTATAGTCAAGCTGCTCTAAAGGTATTGTGCAATCCCAGAACTAGGCCACCCTTAGTCAGGGAGCGTGCAGAAGCAAGGACCTAGAATGTTTAACTGGTTGAGTGCCGGGTCGTAGTGGAATTCCCGTTAACAAGAAGGCAAATGAACTTGCAAGACTCGGATCAGGGGTGGTCTGCACGGGACCGGAACCTATACTGGGTATTACATTAAGCAGGTAAAGATCGCTCTCGATAAGTGGACTTATGCCAAGCTAAAGGAGCAATGGAGAACGGTCGACGGTTTCCGGCAAGCTAAGGACTTCCTGGCTGCCCCCAAGCAAATCGAAAACTGACTGGTTGCTGGAAAAAGGAAGGACTGCACTCAGAAAACTTGTAGGGGTTTTCACGGGCTACTGCAAGCTAAGGAACACCTGGCAATAATGCGGATTCTAAAGAGTCTGATACCCAGACAGGATGAAACATCCTCTCATTACCTAGCTGAGTGTGTCAGGTACGTTAGGGTCAGGTTGCAAGTCTTTGAAACACAAAGACTCGACCCAGAGAAAATAAAAGTCCTCCCCTGGGCCAATATCCTGACCTTTATTAAAAGAACAGCCAGGTTCAAGGAGGACTCAAATTAGTAAATGGCTGGGATTGCCTGGAGTGACAAAATGGGCCATATATGGTCTAGTTGACCGGCTTTGGCCAACCTAAAAATTTACTACCATTACTTCTTATCTAATCCCTTGATTACTTAACTATAGGAATCGCAAATGTGTATTTTAAAATTTACATTTAATCTATAGTATACATTATACATTATATATTGTTTTGTATTTTTGCGAAGAATACTGACTTCAAGAGTTTAAGACTGCAAAAGCTTTGCAGTACTTCGCATGCCATATTTTAGTATTCAGGCTTTGAAAACCCTTAATTTTGTATACAATGTATACTATTATCCGTGTCTAAAATAGACTGCAGTGACTCATTTGCCAAAGTGTGATAAAAAGTGAGGGTCATACCAATTCGGGTGCGGTTCGCGTAACTCCGTCTGAGGGGAATCCCTTATACGAGAGCAGCATAATACGTTTTAGGCATTAGCCACTCCGTTCTATTTCAGATGCGGAGAATATACATGCGTAAAATCGAATGGAGCTCTCTACAACTACACGGAAAGAAATTAGTGGGCTCTGCGCTATACATTATAAGATATTTGGTAACAGTGGCAAATTATAGTGATTTAAGCTATAGATTATAAGGGACACAATAACTAATAATGTTAAAAATAAATTGGAAACGATTATATATATTACAGACACGATTATATTTATTACAGGCACTATTATAAATTTACAGAAATTTTATTATATTATAAAAATTATTAGCACGGACAATAATTAAAACTATTTAAGCTATAAATGCCATACTATTTGTTATATTTTATTATTCACTAAACAATTAAAGTATTTCATATAAATTTTTACACTGACTGCCATAATTGTAAGAGAAAGCCTTGTATTTATATAATAAGCGATTATAATTTGCTTGGTATGTGTGTTATAGCGCTCCTAGCTATAATTTTTTTTTCCGTGTAGAATTATGAAACAAAAGACGTCTACCCTATCTATCTCATTTGTGCTACACTTTCCAGCCAACCAAATAAATACTGTATTTGTTTTTCATACAACAAATACAGTATTTATTTGGTTGGCCGGAAAGTGTAGCACTGAGAGGCACGAACGAACATAGCTAATGTGAATCTGTAGAATAAGATAATTCTACTAAAATTTAGATGGCGCCAGTAATTTCTTTAATCAAAATATTATAGTTACACTTTTCGCCCGGCCAAGTAAATATTGTATTTGTTCAACAAAGAACAAATACAGAATTTGTTTGGTTGGGTGGAAGTGGGAGTGTATGTATGTCTTCTATCCTTTTTGGGTAGAACTTTTGTCCCTGTCTAATCTAACGGGAGAAATCGCCATTGAGAATCCTTTAGTTATTTAGTATCCTTGCTGAAACCATTAAGTAATGTAGTATTATTTTTATTTCCAGAAAACCAAATACCCTGAGCGGCCCCGGGCTATTATTATCTAAGACCTTTAATTTTCTTTTATGTTCCAGAATATTGTTTTATATTTCCAGAGAATGTTTTTAAACAAATATATTTTATTTCTGGATGGATTTTATTTAATACGAAAAGCAAACAATGTAAATTGAAATTGATAAAAAGCAAAAATTGTAATAGTAATCGAAAGTGCGAAAACGATGGATCTTTAATCGGATTGTTTTCTCGTGGGGATTTCCGCTTATGGAGTGACGGTTAATGGGAATAACAGCCGTTTACATTTAGGTTGAGGAGGTAGAATAGCATAAGACGTTAATAAAACCGTCCGATCTGAAAAAAGAAAATATGCTAATTTTAAAAAATTTCTTTTTATTCGATTGATTCTAAAAGCGACACTTTTTTTTCATGTTTTAGGGGCGAAAAGTTGAACTTTGTGGCCCTAGGGCCAAAAAGTTTTTTTTGCCCGCTAACTAAAACTTGTTATTTTTAGGCTTTTTAAAAGAACATGCTTTACCTTACTGTAATATTTATAAAGAAATATGACTGGTCCTGAACTAACAGTTCTTTTCGACCAGATACAGTTATTATAATCATTTCATACAAAATAAAAAAAATTCCATAACATAAAATCAATTAAAAACACAAAATTTTAATTGTAAAATCACTTCCAATATTTATAATATTCATAGAACGGTTTCACAAGTATTATTTTCACAACAGACATTTTAACAGAAATTAATCACCAAGCTATAGCTTTTTTATTTTGAAAATGAATCCGCAAGCAAAAGAAACAATTTAATTATTATAATTAATTAAAAAAGGCTTATAATAAACCACTTCACTATAAGAAGTTCAGACGTTCAGAACCATGAATGAATTTTCAAACTGAATTTAATTATTTTTGTAGCGATTTGATTGGACAGCAATTTGTCATGGATAACTAGATAAGAAAAAAAAAATATTTTTTGCACTTTAAAATTAAGTATATTTTAATAATTTATTATAATTAGTAACAATCGAATAAAAAATATTGTATAATACACGGGCAAAAAGTTAAATTTACATTTCATAGGTTTATTGGAGAGCGACCTGGGTGTTGGAGGAAAATCAAAAATGGAATACTGATTACAAATAATAATAATAATAAAAAGACTTTTATCCAATACATACAGATAATAAGACAATTACCAGAGCTGGTAAGCTCTTTATTTTAAATAGATAAACTCAATAATAACCCCCGCGTGGCTTTTACTTTTTTGAGTGGATAATTATTTATTTTACCCACTCAACTGTCACTTGTCAAATTATTTTCTTGTAAATGTCATTAAAATTTTTGATAAAAATATGAATTCCTAAGCTATTTATTGGATAAAACCTTGTATGGCACTCATGGGTAAACCGATATTGTCCTCTCAAAAATTAACCTGCTTGGCTCACGCCTCGCAGGTTAATTTTCTCATGGGAAATATCTTACTTTACCCACTAGTACCATAAATAACTATATTTATAAAAAATGTAGATAAAATGTGGCGAAGTCTAGCTAGGCTACTCTTACTCAACCACAAGATATGTTTTACTACACTTTAAGGCCTATCCAGAAGCTTACACAAGAACATAAAACATAAGAATGCGGTGCCGTGATTGGCTTGATGTGCCGCCATGTATCTTGAAGCCGCATCGTTATGTACTATGTTGTTATGTGAGCCTGTGTATATTCCCTTAAATATAGGAATAATTTTAATGTAAATGTAATTTTAACTTACACTTAAGCGTTTTTTGTGAAAAGAATCTACATCCTGTAAAAATTTTATAATTGTATTTTCATTGAAAATAAGCATGTATACCAAATTTCAGCTGTCTAAGTTGTTGAAACAGAGAACTTATTTTTACCGCATGAGGGGTGACGGGGAAGGGGTGACAGGGGTGTTTTATTTATAATAAAATTTTATTATTACGGGGTATGTAACCCAATTTTAGTTTGCGACGTCGCGGCGTAAAAAAGAAAATCCCATAATTACGGCATGAGGTGGGATTTTCAAAAAATCGTGCTTTTGAAATACTCTACTGTGATTTTTTTTTTAGTTGAAAATGTAGAAGTTATATTCTCTAAAAAATATTCTGTTTTGCTTTTTCGAGACGAAGAAGATTAGGTTAGAGTTAAAGCGATGGATATTTGCACTTGTTTTCTTTATTAAATCTCATCATAAAGAGAAAGATAAACCAAGAATTAGATCACGTTTTATTTGAGCCACAAAATTTGGGATTAAATAAAAGATATAAAACGAAATTAGCCATTATTTTAAGATTTATAGAATAAATTATTTATATTTACGGTAATAAAAATTTCTACAAAGATTCACTAATTATGGTCTGTTTTTTCAAGCAAGGTAGTAAATTAAAAATCGCACAGTAAATATTTTTACTACAGGTTTGAATAGTATATGTTTGTGTATATAATATAGTTATGTTTTATAAAATGAACTATTCAGTATATTTGCAAAACCAATATTCGAATCTGTTTTGAAAATATTTACTGTGCGGTTTTTAATTTACTATCTTCCTTGATGAAACAGGCCATAGTCAGTTAATCCGATAGGCTTTATCATCAATGTAGCAGTTTAGGTGACTTAGGCTAGGTCTTAGACTAGTAGCAACATTATACAATTTTTCTATTTTGCGACTCTTATAAGCTCATAATCACACGCATTTTGCGTGTTCTTATAGGCCCATAAGAGGTCTCTACTTTTTTTTCTGTTTGGTTGGCAACAAAAGTCCATCTCTTGACGTTTTGCGTGCAAATGTCAATGTCGATTTTAAGTTAATTTTTTACAAAATTTTGTGTTTGGGTTATTTTTTACCGTGTTAAAATTGTGGACTGGTTAATTGCAGTGAAAAAAGAAGAGATGACTGTAAAATATATCAAAATATCATTTGTTCTTAGAATTTTAAACATAGTGTAAACTGTAATGCCAACCCAAAACAAAAATCCCTAAATCAGTCATCAATTTAAATGTAAGTTTTTTAAATTTTAAAGCAAAATAGAAAAAATTGTATAAAGCACTCGTTTCATAACACGTATTTAGAGCACTAGTATTTTAGAAAACTCGCCGCAAGCGGCTCGTTTTATAAACTTGTACTCGTGCGCTCTAAACGTATGTTATGAAACTAGTACTTTAATATACTATAAAATAAATGTCTGTCAATAAACTTTCAAGGTTAAAATAGAGAAATTTGTGTTCTTAGCAAGTTTTGCAGAAACAGTACCTAACTTTACTCTTTAGTAAATATATAATAATACTTTATTTTACATCAACATACACATATCTCTTATACCTCTTATGGGCCTATAAGAACACGCAAAATGCGTGTGATTATGAGCTTATAAGAGTCGCAAAATAGAAAAATTAAGTTTTTATTTTAGGTTGAAATAAACCTACTATGCATGATTTTTCAGAATTAAAAATAAAATTTAAAATAATTTGTGAAACAGGGCTGCAAGTTTAAAAAAATCCTAGGTAAATATTCTTGAATTATTTACATAAAGAATGTTTTTATAGCGTACCAACTGATCGTAATTTTTTACATAGAATATAAGATTTAAAAATTAATGTTTAATCTTAATCTATAAAAACACACTTTTTTTAAATAAAGCATCATTGTAGAGCAAGATAATTTGAAACTGGGCTTATAAATTAAAATAGTTGTCTAACAACTTATTAGTGTTCACTAATTCTTGCACCATTGATACTTCAAAAATATTTTTTCTTTTCAAGATAACTTTAAAATTCAAAATTACTTTGATGATAAAAAACTCAACTTTTTTACTGGTATGCAAAAATGTGCAAAAATATATATTTTCTGACCTTTAATTGTTAATATCTTAAAAACTACATCAAATCCACAGCAGAAAATACATAGGTTTTGCTTCTATACACCTGTATTACCTGAAAAATTTGACACCTCTGGTTGAGCCACTGTCCCCAACAGGGTATTTTTTTTCTCATATCCCTATACTAATAATTTAAATCAAAAACCAAAGTTGCGAGGGGTTTTAATAATACAAAATGTTTCAGTGTTTATACGGTAGGTAACAAATCTCCAATAAAAATAATTTAAAATGATTTTTTATTTCTATAACTTGTTTATTATACTATTCACAGCGCGTAGCGCTAGAATAGTATTATACGGTAGTTTCGAAATTTACAAAAGGGTACGTTCAAGTATTACGCAACGCAACTTTTAATAATTTTGGACCCCCCCCCCGTAACGCTATTTTCCTCTACCATTAACATGAGCGTAATACTCGTAATACTTGAACTTTCCCAAACCGCCGAAAAACGTTCTAGACAAAAATTCTTGGATACAAAGGTGTTTCGTGAAAAAAATAAGCCGTGAAGATATGTAATGCTACGCATTCCATTATATATTATTCACAGTAAATGGTATATTGCATTTTTATATATTTTATATTTAAAAAAAAATCGAAAAAAAACTTTAATTTTTTTTATTTTCTTTTTGCGAAAAACAAAAAATTAATTTTTATTTTGAAAATACCCTAAAATTTTCTAAATCCTACTCTTTTTTTTTAAGATTTTGAAAAAAAAACGTCATTATTTCCTGGAGTTAAGTGTATCTCAAAAATTTTAGGTGTGGTAATTTTTCTAAGGTCAGATTCCGATTCTACGCCCTCGAATTAGTATTTTTTGTTGAAATCTACATAAAACGATATAAACAATCAAACAATATCAAAATATAATTAATATTAAGTACAAATATCATTAGAAAAAAAATTAATCACATTTTTGCTTCTCCTGTAAAATAATAATTTTGTGGGTTAGGCCCTTATGTTAGTTGCACTCTTCGTATGTGTAATACACATTGTGTATACAAAAAACTTTCTATACTATTGCGAAGAAAGTAAAGTTACTTCTTTATTTCATTAATATTACCTGTATTTTAAAATGCGGAACATGCTGTTTTATTCACAAAATATGATGCAGTAATAAAATGCAACCAAAGAATTTATACTTAACTTGTAGACATGCAAAAACATTTTTATATGACAACTTTACCCGAATATTTCTTTACTCAGATGTCAAGCTCACATTATTTATTAAATTCCATGTAAAAAAAAAATTATCCAAAAGATATTTTTGCTGTATTCAGTGCAGGATACGTGTCTCGTTCGAAAAATTAATTTCTAAATAAGTATGATTTATTATTAAAAAAAAAAATAAAATAAAAGCAAAATTAAAAATAAAAGTCGACCTGAGGATTTTTTCGAAAAAAAAAACTATTTTTTTATTCTGGGAGTATAGTCGAGCGCGTTAGGACATTTAATTCAAATCCTGACATGCCGGCTAGTGTGAGTTCGATTCTCACTGGCGCCGATTGCCGGTTTCCGGTAACAATTAATAGTTGAAATTTAATATAAATAATAAAATAATATAAAAACTGCTGCCAACAAAATAATAATTTCCCTTATAGGCCTAGGTTTATTAAAATCAAAAACGAAAAAAAAAATTTGAAAAAAAAAGTATTTGGGAAAATGCAATATACTAGTAACTGTGAATAGTATATAATGGAATGCGTAGCACTACATATCTTTACGGCTTGTTATAATATAGGTATAGGTATCAAAAATTTATATTGTTCCAGATAATTATAAAAAATATTTGATGTTATAATTTATTTCAAAAATTCACTTGCACGCACAAAATAATTCTATTTTCAATTAAATTTTATTTTAAATATAGATACCACAAATTAACAGATTTTTTAAATACCAAAAAGCATAAATATAGTTAGTTTAGATATTATTTCGTTTATTAAAAAATTAAAATCCATGCCAAACTTTTACATAGAAAGAATGTGGCAGGTAACTTCTTCGGTGTACTTACCGCAGATTTCCTTAGGATTGGTACTTACCGTTATTCTCCGTAGTAAAATAATACTAAGCTCGAAAACCTTATGTGTCAGGTGTACATGCCGCGTTCCTCTTTAGGAGGGCAGTGTAGTGCACTATTGAAATTGTGAAATTGTTGTGGCAGAAGCTTGGTTTAATAAACAGCATCACAAAAAAATTAATTGAAATTGAACTATAATTTTGATTATCATCGAAATATTAATTGAAATTAATAACAACCGTATCATTATTTCGCGATAATTTATACAGCAATCTGTTTTGGATGAAACACTTAATACACAGAAAAAAAGGATATCTTGAATCAAAGCAAAACGATCTTGAACCAAGGCCGCCATGGCTTTCGATGTGTTCAACGCCATGACTGTCTTGGATCAAGTCCGCCGTGATCTTGGCATTTGAGGTCCTAGATTTAAGGACATTTCCTTAAATCAATGCCACTTAAACCATTTATTTAAGATCGTATTATCTTAAACCAAGTATGTAATTATCTTGATTCAAGATCATATTATCTTTATCCAAGATCATATTATCTTTATCCAAGATCATATTATCTTATACCAAGTCTTGGTTTAAGATAATATAATCTTGAATGAAGAGAATTATAATTTTGATTTAAGATTATGATTCTCTTGATTCAAGATTATATTATCTCCGGAAAATAAAAAAATGGTTTTGTAGAGCAGTGTTATAGTTGTAGGGGGAGGCTCTAAGCCTGACCACTGCCCGGTATGGCCCGTTTTGTCGACCCCGAGCTGTCCCGATCATGCCACTACCCCAGGCGTCATAGCATCCCACTACCTCGCCGAACTTATCCAACCTGATGATCATGTTGTTCCAGACTTTCTTTCTTTTAGGCTGGGTTTATCAAAGTGCAGCTAAATATAGCTGACACGTAATAACCATAGCAACTCCAACCAATATCCAGAGTTTGCTCTTAACTGAGAATTTATCTTTTAGATAAGGTTTTAACTGTAAACTGATAAACTAGGCCTTAGAGCGTTACCGCCTTAGTCTACCAAGCCTCTCCCACACTTATAAGAAATAGAAATTGCTATGAAATCCCGTTCAAAAGTTACAGGGGTTTACCATAACCCTGTATAAATAACTATTATGTGTTAATACTATTAATTAATTGTTTTTATAGTAAATATAATTAATAGTTTTAAGAAGATTACGCGTTTATGCAATCAAATGTTAGTCATTAAATTAATATGTAATTGAATAGCAATTTATAATGTATGATAATTAAATATAATTAGACCTGATCTGAATTAGAATTTCAAATATTAATAATCAAATTATAGTTGGAACTATAATTAATTATTAATTAATTTATTCTTCTTTTAATTAATTATAGATTTAATGTAATAATTGTATAAAATTTTAAACAAATCTGATTTCGATACCTCATTTCTTAAATATTGTTTTTCAAACATATGTTAAATCAGTACAGCTAAAATTGACCTAGGTTTAAGATACATTAGCCAATTTTTTGTGGTAACGCCAGTTAACCTTACGGTTATTATCCCCACTACTAAATTCTTATGATCGACAGTTTCCACAAAAATGCATTGGTTATTTTCTTTGTTAAATATGCGCACAGACCTGTGAATTTGCTATAAATACAAAATTTATAGGTTAGCGACGTCATCGCTTTCCCTCTCTTACCGCATTTCTCACAAAAATGCCCAAAATAGTCTTGAACAGCAACAATAAATCGCCATTGCAGATGTCTTAAAAACTAGTCTTTCGTTGGACACCGGAAATGAAATCCAGATATTTTTCTTTACGGTTTTATAGAGCAAGCATGTAAATTAAATTCAAGAAATAGAAAATTTTTGTAGGTGCTTTAATAATTTATAGATTGTCCACCTAAAAGACATTTTTTATTTTTTTCGAAATTTCGGCAGGGTATTTCTCAAAAACGAAAAGAGAGATTTTATCTAAATGGAATCGAAACCAGCAACAAAAACACTATTAGACTTGTTCAAATAAATTGCAGTTTGTTATTGTTGTCTGCTCAAGAACTTTTACCACTATTTACGAACTGACGCTCATTAGGATTTCGTTGTCAAGGGTTTTGATTTTTACAGACCCTTTGCTCACATGATTTATCATTACCTAAGTTTTTTAAGTTATTTCCACTTGGGGGGCCGTGTGGGCTATCAATAAAATGATAAAATAATGATAGAATCTTAAAATACACCACAGAAAAAGAAGAATTTCTGAAATACACAAACTTTAGTGCAAAATTTTATAAACAATCGTTATCCAAGTATCAAAATAAAAATGAAGATGGCGACACCTTTGTATTTTAAAATTCGTACATTTTATAAGGAAAAACATGGTAGTTACATAAGAAAACAAAGGTACTTTTGGAGACAAGTGGTTTTAAAACAGGATTTTTAGACCCAACAACTACAAATATAGTAATAATCGTCCTACGGAATAGATATTTGTTTTTTTTTACCTTATTGTTGCATACCACGGAAAATTTATTATATAGAATTTGAGGTTATGTTTCTTAATTTTCTTAATTCAGTTTATTTATGAAGTTGCTGATAATTATGCATGAATCGACCTTTAGCAAAATTCTTAGTTAGTTTAGTGACTAGGTAAACCATCCATAAGTTTTTTCATTAAAAAAAAATGGAATAAAACTTTAAAATTTTAATTCATATTAAATGATTTTTAATTATTTTTTGGTTAGATTTTTGTTAAACTTTATTAAAGTTAGTCCCAAAGGTTTTGTAACTTTTAAATAAATGCCTTATAATAAACCTTTTACAAATTATTACAAGTAGTATAAATGTTTTCTGCGGGTTAATCCCAAAGGTAGGCATCGTGATTAAAAAAAATTATTAATATTAATTAAAATGATAACCTTTGTTTTAATATAAACTAATAAACATATGTGGACTCTTGCCAGAAAAGGGCCCTTATTGTCGGTATAGAGTTATACAGGGTTATTCACGGAAGTGGTCTATTAAAAGTTTATGGAGGACCAATAACTTTAAAAATCTAATATTTTGCATTCTGGGGTTGTTAAATATGGCCAATCGATTAAAAATATTTTCATGCTTATGCCACTTCCGGTTGTACCGGGTAGTTTTTGAGTTATTCAAGTTTTTAACAAAAAATTAGCAAATTCAAGCACTTCTAAAAAAAATATTTTTCTTGATTTTTTAAATTGGAGAAAAGTTGTTTTGTGGTTTACTCAATAATACTTACCCGAATTATCCTAAGCCGAAACAGAACCCAAAAATTTATACAGGGTGTCTGAGAAAGCAGGGCAAATCTAAAAAATTTAAAATAGCCTAACTCATTTTTTTAAAATTCCACCCTGTAGTTTTTTTTTATTTATTTAAATAGAGAATTAAATTTTCTGAATGAATATAGGATACCCTATACCCAAAAATTAATCGTTTTCGAGTTATTTTCAAATTATTGTGAAAAAAGGCGTATTTCTGTAAAAGTTTAAAGTTGTATTTAATCAAGTATGCCGATAAATGACGTTTATATTTTTTTAACTTTAGTTTCGTCGTAATTATCATGATAAATTAGAGTAAAATAATGTCAGAGGCTTATTCTTACCCTGTTATTTTGGATTTATTTGCAAAAAATTTAATACAAAATATCCTGATTTACCAAAACCATGTAAAAAATTTAGAAGAATTTACAATTTTTTTCCCAATTTGTGAAAGAAAACGCAGTGAAATCTCTAAGAAAACCAATTAGAAGCAACGAAGATAATGTCAATGTTTTGAGTTACTTTTATGCTCATCCACGTGCCTAAATTCCTGCAGCTAGTCAAGCATCCAAAGAATATTTAAAAACCACAAGATGCACAATTACAAAAAGTAAAAAGGCCTTAAAACCCGATTTTCAAAAATATTTTAGCTAACGTCGAAAGGGACTTTACCTTTAAGGTTAATATTAATAGTCATTAAGGTAAATACCTAAATACAAATAGATTTATTTTACTGGCCTACTTTACTTGATTAGCAAGTAATTATTATTTGTTATATTTATTATATTTGTATAACAAATATTATAATATTTGTTATACAAATATAACAAATACCTATAACAAATTTTAATAGAAATACCGCTTTTTCCCAATAATTTGCAAATATCTCGAAAACGGTTAAAGTTAGGTATAGAGTATCCTCTATTCATTTTAAAGCAAATTTAATTATTTATTTAACTAAATAAAAATATATAGGGTGCCATTAAAAAAAATAGTTATGGATATTTTAAATTTGTTAGATTTGACCTGCTTTCTGAGACACCCTGTATAAATTTTGGGTTCAGTTTCGGCTTAGGATAATTCGGTTAAGTATCATTATATAAACCACAAAACAACTTTTCTCCAATTTAAAAAATCAAGGATAAATTAATTTTTTAGGGGTGCTTGAATTTGCTAATTTTTCGCTAAAAACTTGAATAACTCAAAAACTACTGGAGATAAACATTAAGTGTTACACATCAAAATAAAGAAAATTTAATGCGTAAATTAAACTTTTAAACTAGTTTTATTGACATAAATAAAAATTTACAAAAAAAATCGCATTTTTTAGCACAAAAAATTAAAGAATCAAAACCTTAAAAAAAATTAAAAAATTAAAAAATATACGGTCAAATAGAGAATTTTATTTGCTTTAAAATGATACTACTACTTGGAACTCACTTCCTCCTAGTTTGGTGAATGCGCCCACCATAAACAATTTTAAAAACGGATTCGTTAGATTAAATAATATTTAGTTACTTAATTATCTCTTTATTATCTGTTTCATTTTTTTCTCATTCAATAAGTTATTAGTTTTTGCTTTTTGAGTTATAATAGGTCTTACCTCAACTCTTATCTAAATCAAATAATAAAATAATAATAATGTATCACACGACCCTCCTTTCCATTAAAAAAACTCCTCCCCCATGCCCCAGTCCACATTTTAAGAGCTAAAAGTGTCAAATATATGCTAAAAGATAGTTTAAGTTGTCTAGTTTAAGATGGTTTTCGCAGAACTTGATTATCTATTTTAGTTTTAGAGAAAATCGCTAGGTAGTTAGAGTTGGGACACCCGGTATATGTATATAAAATGTTTTATTATTTATATTTTATCAAATTCTGCGATAAAATCCGAACACGAAAACATGTTCTATATATTTTCCAGTATTCATTTCAACAAATCTTTATTTAAAGATATCAAAGTGAACTGTATGTATGCAGTATGCTAGGCTACAAATATTATTTATAGCTTCGGCACTACCACCTTATGTGGGATTCCAATTCCCATTCGTGAATTTTCAGTATTTTTACCAGAATCTAACAAACTAAGAACGAAACAACGGATGGAAATATATTTAAATCGAATATCTCGGAATATAATGGTCCTAAGAAAAAAATGGATTGAACTAAATAATAGTTTTTGCCCCCTTAGCTTACGCCAATATTAACCACATTCAGAAAGGTCCTGAATCGTTTGGTGAAAGATTTTTTTTAATCGGATGTTCTGCTCAAAAGTTGTAAGGTTTAGAAACAAACGGGCAGACGGACAAACACACCGATTTTTTTTTAAAACCAACTTGTTTACATTTTCTAGACGTTTCATGAAATTTTAAATCGGAAAATAAAAAAAAACGAACAATTCGACGTTTAAAGTTTACATGTGATAGTAAATAAACCTACGACAAACAACATAGATGAGCTGTCATCTCAAGGTTATATACAAATTTACGAGTCCTCCATTTTGATCGGAAGTTACGTCAGAAATCAGCCGGGAAATTTAAATTAGTGGGTAAAATGTAAATAAATACACGACATAAACTTACTTTTTAATGTTTTCTTATGTTATATTAAAAAAAATCAAACTTACCTAAAAAATATGATACTGCTGTCTGTAGGTAGCAGTCGTTTTATGTTTCTACAACTTTTTATAAAACACGTCATTGCAAAGACTTTACTAGTTCTTTGAAAAAGTACTATAAAATATACAAAAAACACAGAAAGACTTTAAAAGTTCAAAAACGCTATTATATAGTCTATAATAAAATAAACACCAAACGCGTAGAAAAAATAACAGAAAAACCTCGAAAACAAACTCAAAACATACATAAATTAGGTTATGTTAACCTGTTGCACGAATATGTTAGAGGTGTGTGCGAAGAATTATATTTTTATATTTAAATTACTGGTAAAAATAAATAAATATCTGTGTAGTATAACATATTGATTTAGTTTTTACATATATAACAAACTGTTGCAACAAAACAACGACAAAAAGAAACTTTTACTGACTACTGAAGTGAAATGAAAAGACACATCTCTAACAAAGAAAATATTCCTATCTAACGCAACACAAAATATATATTTTTTTACTTTATGTTGGACAATTGGAATCAAAATGGAGGACGCATTTAGTCGGGACGCAGAAGTATACGCAGACGGTCAAAAATCAATCTGTTTATTTTGTCTATGGTTTTATAACAAATTTTGCTATAGGGGTGACCGGGGCTAGTTGTCGCAGGGGTAAGTTGTCGAAGTGCTTATATCTTAAAAAGTAAAATATTTTTCTGCGCCAAACCCGGATTAACCGCTGCGTTACAACAGTGCCATTTATCATTTGTTAACTTAAATGCAATTAATTAAAAGAACATCCAGATAATACAAAAAATGTAAAAATTAAAGAGCCCAGTAATTTTTTTGTGGTAAATATTTTTTCTTATTGTTACTGATTAAAAGCATTAAGATAAGATAATTTTATGTATAATAATAGTTTAAGGTGTATATTATTTGTTGATATTGTCATTTAGGAGTGTTTATTCGTTAATTAGAAAGTACTTGATACATAACGTAAAATTGACCACTGGGGCTAGTTGTCGCATTTGGTTTGGGGCTAGTTGTCGCATGATCTGTAGATATGTTCATGGTATAACATTTCCTTTTTGGCATTTTTTTATTCAAAACTGTCTAAAAAAGTGAAACTTTGTCGAATAGCAAATAAATTCGTTTATTAAATTATATTAAATTAAAAAAAAATTAAAAAAATATTATTTAATTATTGTTGGAAATTTTGGCACAAAAGTAAAAAGTTAGATAACAATCAGCTTGTGGGGAGGCACATGTCTTATTAGTTATTTATAATTTTTATAAATGCTTTTATATTTCATCAAAAAAATATACTCGAAATGCCGCGACAACGTGCCCCGTGATGGGGCACGTTGTCGCAATTTTCAAGACTTCACAAAAAAAAACATAACTCTAATACCCTATAAAATTTTTTATGTTTTTTCTTTAAATAATGTTACTGAAACATGCAGCTAAAATTACCATTCCGTCAATTAAAAAAAAATACAATAATAAAGGAAAAAACTGACTTTGAATGAAAAGTGCGACAATTAGCCCCGGTCACCCCTACCTAAAAATATCCATACGTGGATGCAATGGAGCGGAAGGGGTTAGATACCACTTTTAAAAAAATACAACATGTTAAAATAGTTCAATATAATATTAAGTAGGTAAAAAAGAATCTTGTTACAAGATAATAATAACTAAAACGAATGTTTTCGTTTCTTTTTTATTAAAAAATGGTACAATATGAGATTGCATTTCGTTTTTAGTGTTAAATTTTACTCCTTTTCCTGACGAATCCAACAAATATGGGCATTCAAGTGGATGAAAACCTTGATTGGGCTTCACATGTGGATCATTTGCGAAAAAAACTGGACACTGTGAAGGTCACAGTGAGTAGGTACTCACTCCGTGTGTTGGGGAGGTGTTTAGATGCACATACACTTAAGATTATTTACTTCTCAAATTTGCATAGTTACTTACGTTATGGTATAATTTTCTGGGGGCAGTCCAAGGATATTGATTCAGTTTTTGTAAGTCAAAAGAGAGCATTGCGAACAATCCTAAAGTTACCCTATAAAGAATCCTGTAGGGGAGTATTCCGTTCTATCAGAAATATGACAGTTGTAGGTTTGTACATATTTGAGACTATAATGTTTTTAGTCAAAAAACAGTCTTTTATTTAAAGATCTGTTGTCCAGCTCTAAAAGAGTAACATACTATAGCATAGGCTTGCAACCTTTGAAAAAGGTTCCCACTATTCTTGTGTATATTTTTTTAATAGTTTACCTTCGGTGTTGAAAAATAATTAAAATAAAATAGGTGTATTCAAAAGACAATTATTTCATTATATATGTGATATGGAACCGTACACAATTAGTGAATATAAAAACGCTAACCAACAATATATTTTAAACCAAAGATTTATTTTAAATTTGTCATTGTGTAATATTATTTTAATTTGTAATTATAATAAAGTTAATTCTGACAACATTTCTTTTAAGTGTCTTCTTATTTTTGTTGCATTGTATTAAGCATTTTCTGGAAATAAATAATATTCTATTCTTATTCTATGTGCAATAACTTTGACGTTTAACCCTCGCTTCACTTAACTTTTGGTTAATAATTTAGCACACGATTCGTCACAATTAGTAAGAACGGAACTATCTATTAGGGTGGATAAAAGTTAGTGCCAAGTATATAATAAAGAATAGTATTTTAAATGGACCTGAAAAAAAGTTTGTTTAAACATTATTCTTTATTGTGAAATATAAAATAATTGAACTTTTTTGTATTTATTTTTTACTGAAACTATATGTTTCTGTATAATATATATTTATTGCACGATTGTTCAATTCTGAAATGGTTGTAAATTTTTCGATTTTATAGTTATAACATTAAAATGGAAGTCAATTATTCGGTTTTATTATACCTCTAAAGCAGGATTGTTCACTGAGTTTTTAGTATTTTGATTTAATTCTTATTTTTAACTACCAAATATTAATTCTTTGATTTAGTATACATTTGAAATTAGAATTCCTATCCCTTGCACACCTCTTCATACCTTTTACATAACTGAATTCAGTTGTACTATTAAAAAAAACGTACATTTAAATTGATGACCGATTTAGGGATTTTTCTTTTGGTTTGGCATTAGAATTTTCGCCATGTTTAAAATTCAAAAAACAAATAATATTTTGATATGTTTTATAGTCAGCTCTTGTTTTTTTTTACTGCAAGTAACCAAGCCACAATTTAAACACTGTAACAATTAACCTAAAAACAAATTTGTGTACAAAAATTAAACTATGTTGACATTTTCACGAAAAAACGTCAAGCGATATTCGTTTGTGCTGTTGCCAACCCAAAAGAAAAAAGTACTAACCTATAGGCCTATAAGAACACGCAAAATGCCTGTGTATATGAGCTTATAATAGTAGCAAAATAGAACAAATTTTAGTTTTAAAACGAACAAACACAATACAATATATAATATACATAAGTATAGAAAATTCAAAGACCTAGTAACTAGGTCCATAATAAAGAAAACCATGTAGTAACTAAATAAAAAACATTCTTTTTAAGTATTTTAATGTTGGTAGTCAAAAATTATTGTATGCACCTAGCGTAATATAATACGTATTATTCGGTTTTTCCTTTTTTAAATATAACATTAATTGCATAAATAACTATTAACTAATTATAAGCGAAACCAAATGTTTTAAAATATTAATTTTAACTTATTTTGTTTCAGGTAAAATGAAAATTCAATTTTTATATTTGTAGTGGTAAGTATAAAACCCTAGTGTATTTTCGCATGAGAAAAAGATGGATGCTTTAACTTTTAATTAAGAATTTGACGAAATTAGGAAAACGTACCTACCGTTTAACTTTAAAGGAACTATCGCCATTGATTTTTGCTTAAACAAACGTTTTTCAAAGTTTATACTACGCAGTCATTCGTAAACAGGGTCAAGACTAAACACATAAATAACTTAGAAATTTTCTGCCCTCATTCAAATTTCCAATTTTAGGCTAAAGTTGAAAGGAAGCTAAAAATTATTTTTTGTGCGACCAAGCCTAAGACTTAATTTTATGCATTTCCGGAACTAAACTTGCGTTTTTCTGCCAAGGGAAAAAATCACAGCAACCTTGATAATATTAAAATATTATACATACTACGCTTTACTGGTAGAAAAATAAGGTTTGGTGATGTTTTGTAATAAATTAGCGATTCAAACGAATTTATTTGATTTTAAGAAAGAAAACCTTTAAAAATAACATTGTTTAAATTACTTAAAACTGACATTTGTGTCAACCATATTAAAAAACAACTGAAATTCAGATGCCTGCTTGATAAAATTACGAAAATAAAACACCCGATTTTTTTAATTTTAATTTTACCTACCTCAGGACTAAACATGGCTGTTTTAGTCCCTTTCATTTCTGTTTCCCTCGCTCGCTACGCTCGTTCACGAAACACTGCATCGGGACTTAAGCAGCCAGTTTAGTCCCTTGATATATAAATAACTATTTTCTACTACCTAATGAAGTGCTAGCTTACATATTATCTACCGTTGTCAAGGCTTGTTTACCTTGGCAACCAATAAAAAGAGTGAACTCATTTTTTATTGACCATTGTTAAGCATTGTTTATTGACGACGGTCAATAATGAAACATTTTTGAGACAACTACTAACTTTTTGCAACTTATTTGTCAAACTGACAAAAATAATTTTTAAACTTTATTTTTAACTGATATTTGGAGTTACTAGCTTTAGGTAGTAGAAAAAATAGTATATGCACCACGCATGCGAACTGTCTTAAGTGTTCTCGACTGATTTTTTGCCTCGACTCCGTTTCAGCAAAAAAACTTTAGTCTCGAACACTAAAGACTTAGTTCGCATACTACACTGTAAATGCAAATATAGTAATTTTACAGCAAATAAAGTAGGTCATATGTTGCCAGCAAAGAAAGTGGTAAATTTAAATCAGTACTGTAAATACACTGTTATCTATAAAAATGTTAATTTTTATTTTGGTAATTTTACTGCTATCTTTTGTAGAATGTAAGCTATAATTATGGTAATTTTCGGGACTGCCTGTAAAAGTGCCGTGTTTTTGGACCACATGCATGAATTTTAATGCAAAATTATTGTACCGACAGGAAAAGAGCTGAGATTTTACTAAACCCAGTAATATTGAAGTTAATTTATTAAATATTGTAAATTCACATTCTGACATTGTAAATTTGCTTTAATTATTACAGTTAAATCTACTGTAAGATTGACGGACAAATTTAGAGTGTAGGTGCATAATATACTATTATTTATCTTTTTGTATAATGGGCCATTATTAATACTACTACAATTTTTTTTATTTTTAAAATTTAATTTACATTTTAAATATTTTCAGCTTGTGTTTAGTATGCAATATACCATCCACTATGAAGAATATATATAGGAATGCATAGCATTACATATCTTCACGGCTTGTTTATTTTTAAGCCCAGTCTATTAATGTGTCTCTTTGTTGATTTACACTTTTTTAACCCCTGGATTTAGTCTCGGGAAATTCAGTCATTTTATTTTCGTTTTTATTGCGACATAGCGAGCTTCTTTTATACGCCATTTAACTAACTCGCTCAACGTAATTTTTCATTTAATTGTGAATTATAATGCGAATAAATCAATTTGAAATATATTTACTTTTATTGCCGTTTTATTGCGTACTAAAGGACACCTAGAAAGTGCATTCAGGGCCGTAGCTATGGTGGGGGATGGGGGCCTATTTTGAAATTCAGAAAAGTTGCATATTGCCTATTGCCCATGGCGTCACAAATTTTGGGAAACGTTTTGGGACATAATTTTGGGACACTTTTTCGTAACGGTTCCAGCCCCCTAAAGATCACATGCAAAAACTTGTTTCTATAACAGAAAGGACTTCTGAGTTATTAATAAAAATTGAATTTGTGGACTTTTGATTTGGAAAGGGTGCAGCTTCCTTAAGAGTCGTTTTTTGACCCATGTTTATAGGAACTTTTTTTCTTATTTTGACCTGTAGATATTTCTTATTTTGACCTGTAACAGTGCCTTAGATAGATTTTTTCTTAGGGGGGTAGTTATCATCTTAAGTGACGCATTCGCCAAAATTGCAAATATTGAAAAACATATTTTTACAAAAAAGTCTTCTCATGGTAATAAAAAAAATTTAATAACTACAAAGTGATAAAACTGCTTTTATTTTATGCCTTTTTTGCCCGCTATTATTTTAATTTTTAAATTCAAAGTAACAAAAAAATATGACAAATAAAGATTCTTGGGGGGAGTGTAAATACCCCTGTACCCCCCCCCATATCTACGCGCCTGACCTCTAAATATTTCCCTTTAAAACGTTCAAGTATTACGTAACGCAAATTGTACCAAAATTCATACACTTCATACTCCGGTTCTCGCGTTATTATAGATTATATAGATTTCATATTTTTGTTACCCCCCCTAGTAGGGGGTTGGTTAGGGGGGGTAGCCAAAATATGAAATCTCTACAGTCTTGAATAACTCGAGAACCGAGGTATGAAATGTATGAATTTTGGTACATTTTGCGTTACGTAATACTTGAACGTTCCCTTTCCTTGCGGAACACCCTGTATGTTATTTCCAGTACCCGGCGTATTTCAAGTTGATAAAAGAGGCTTTACCTGGAAATAATTCAGCGAGTTTAGATTTTTGGTTTATTGGGTAGGGTTTAAGGCCGCAAATAAACAATTTTTCGACATTGAACTGGAACTGTCATTTTTTTTAACGTATTTTTCACAAAAAAAGGACTTTTTAAAATATTTTAAGATCGGTGCATCCTAGGACAAAAAAACGTTTGATATGAAAATAAAGAGGACCAAATCTCCAAAAAATTTTGTGTCATGTATTTTTTTGTACGACCTATAGATAATTCACGGCACCGCCTTAAACGTTACACTGTAGGGTTTTAGATTTGTCTTTATGACTCGGTTAGGAAGGTTTTTTTATGCTTAATACAATGGTGATTCAATCGAAAATCGGTTTACTCGAGATAATGGGGCACAAATGTGTGAATTATTAAAAAAAAAATAATTTTACGTAAATTAAAAAGAAAGTGCCACATAGATTTTTTTAATTTTCACCCAAAATGTTCTAAGGGGCAACCGACGATATGAACAATTTTGGTTTTTCGAAAAAAAAATAAAAATCTAAATACCTATATTGTAACGTTTAAGTGATATTTTGACCCTGGGACATTCTATGTCAGATCAACACACTAGAATGAAAAAATTTACTTGACCACCTCAGAATTTTATAAATTTGGTATGAAGGTTGTCCTCATAGAGATTAAGAAAAATGCCAATTTTTTTTCAAATATCTCAAACGGTTTCAAAATTACGGCTATGTAAAATGTCCCAAAATCCGCCAAAAAAACGTAACCGACATAGTTTGAAATCACCATAGCTTTTCTCCTAATTGAGCTAGAGAGATGGAGTGGCGTCATTTTACTCAGTTTGAAATGCTCTTTCTTTTAATGTACAACACAAGATACTTAGTTATAAAAAGTTTTTTTGAGAAATCAAATTCAAAATTTTGATTTTGATTTTCTCAAAAAGTGATTTTTTGAAAAGTTTAAAAAAATTCCTATTAATAGTTTATACTTTTGGTAAGTGATTCTCAAAATTTCAAAGTGGGAGGCTAATGGGTTCATAGTTAAATAATAATTTAAAAAAAGGGTGTTTTATGAAATTGTTAGTCAGCCTACCTACTACAGATTTCTTTACTATATTGCATTAATCATGAACTTAAAATTAAATTTTTAACACTTACATCTTAGGCAAAAGTTATTCAGAACTTGATCATTTGTGAAATTTTTAGGGATTCTTTAGATGTTATTACATAAATCCTTCCTGTAGGAGTGGTGGGATCAACTTTACAAAGTACATCTGTCAGTGGTATTAATAGAACTTATATTGTAACTTATTTGAGCACAAAAGATTGTTTAGTGAACAATGTTCACTATTAAACACCTACATTATGTCCTGATATCCTACTCATACCAACTGCAGATGTAGACTAAACAATATAACACAGACAGAAGAAAGAACCGAGAGTGAGCCTGTCTCAACTTGACTGTGAGGCTCTTGTCAGCTCATGAAAAATCAACAGACCTACCCACTATTAGTCACCTTTCATGTCACAACTTGAAGAATCATCTAGAACAGACTCTGCTGATTGTTATTTATGTGTGTCTCCTTGTATAAATAAAATGCATTATAATGTTATAAAAACTATTTCAAACTTAACTAAAAAATATATTATTTTGTAAATAACTAAATTGTTATCTTAGAGGCAACATAATTATGGTAATAATCACCATCGTAAATAAATTAAGTAAAGTTAGGGTACATAGTATTAAACTGAAACAAAAACTTATAAAACACCCTTTTTTAAAATTATTATTTAACTATGAACCCATTAGCCTCCCACTTTGAAATTTTGAGAATCACTTACCAAAAGTATAAACTATTAATAGGAATTTTTTTAAAATTTTCAAAAAATCACTTTTTGAAAAAATCAAAATTTTGATTTTGATTTCTCAAATAAACTTTTTATAACAAAGTATGTTGTGTTGTACATCAAAAGAAAGAGCATTTCAAACTGAGTAAAATGACGCCACTCCCATCTCTCTAGCTCAATTAGGAGAAAAGCTATGGTGATTTCAAACTATGTCGGTTACGCTTTTTAGGCGGATTTTGGGAAACTTTACATAGCTGTAATTTTGAAACCGTTTGAGATATTTGAAAAAAAAATGGCATTTTTCTTAATCTCTATGAGGACAACCTTCATACCAAATTTCATCAAATTCTGGGATGGTCAGGTTTATACCCTGTGTTGATCTGACACGGAATAGCCCCCTACCCAATAAACCGAAAATCAAAATTCCCCAAATTATTTCCAGGTAAAGCCTCTTTCATTGACCTGAAGACTGGACAACAACTGGAAATACGCCGGGTACTGGTTATTTCTTACTACCTATAGCTACTTAAATCTCTGAATGTTTAACCTATAAATTGCCAGTTCCTCTAAGGATATAAATTTATAATAAATTTACTGTCCTATGCAGCTGAAATGAAAATGGTTTATAAACCATATAAATATGAAAAATGAACTTATTTTTGTGCTGATAATAAAATGATCTCGTTCAGAACTCTATAATAGGGGTTTCTATAGTATAATGTGAACATTTTAATAAAAGCAAGTTTTACATTATGTATCTCCTGGAAGTATTATATCGACATCCCCATCGAATAAGATTGTAAATCACACTAAGGTAAACCTATACATAATATAAACTTAATAAATTAAATTAATTACCAGTACCCGGAATATTTCCAGTTGTAGTCCAGTCTTTAGGTCAATAAAAGAGGCTTTACCTGGCAGTAATTCAAGGAGTTTTGATTTTGGGTTTAAATAAAAAAACTATTTTGCGACGTTGAACTCGATTTGGAACTGTTATTTTTTTAACGTGTTTTTCACAAAAAACGGATTTTTAAAATATCTTAAGATCGGTGCATCCTAGGGCAAAAAACGTTTGATATGAAACTAAAGAGGACTAAATCTCCAACATTTTTTTTGCGGCCTTAAACCCTACCCAATAAACCAAAAATCTAAACTCCTTGAATTATTTCCAGGTAAAGCCTCTTTTATTAACTTGAAGACTGGACTATAACTGGAAATACGCCGGGTACTGTTAATTACACAGGCCCACAAAAAAATAAAAGTTGTCTGCCACAAACGGTAAAAAAGTGACCAACAGTATTTTATGTGTATTTCAACTTTAAATAATTAGTAAGACGTAAAAAATATGTTTCCTAATTTTTTTTAATATTTTCCATTGAAGAATTTAGAGTAAAAAGGAAAAAAAACGGGAAAAAAGTGACCAAAATTATTTTATTGTGTATTTCAATTTTAAATGATCAGTAAGAAATAAAAAATATTTTTTTTTATTTTTTAGTATTTTAGTAATAATAATAACCAAATTCAATTCAATGGAAAATATTAAAAAATTTAAAAAATATTTTTTATGCCTTACTAATCATTTAAAGTTGAAATACACAATAAAATGATTTTGTTTATTTTTTCCCATTTTTTTTTCTTTATGGTCTAAATTCTTCAATGAAAAATAAAAAAAAAATATATAATTTTCATGTATTACTAATCATTTACAGTTAAAATAAACAATAAAATAATGTTGGTCACTTTTTTCCCGTTTATAAGCATAGTGCGGCTTTAGAGAAAAATCCAGAAGTGTAGGGGCTAACCTGAGTTCATATTCCACTTTTGTTTTTTTGTGGACCTGTGTTTTTGTTAGTTTCAAACAAATTTTTTTATAAACTAAATTAAATTTTTGATATTTACAAATTTAAAAAATCTATATAAAACATTTTACTATTCCTTAAAACGACTTTTGTTTGATTAAGGCAGTCGTCCCTCCGAAGTGACTGATCGATTTCGTGCTTTTTAGCACTCTTCAGAGCCACATATCGGTAGTAGGGACAACTACGAAAATCAAATCCTTTTCATACTCCATATAGAGATATATGGAAAGGATTTGATTTTCGTAGTTGTCCCTACTACCGATATGTGGCTCTGAGAGTGCTAAAAAGCACGAAATCGATCAGTCACTTCGGAGGGACGACTGCGTTAATCAAACAAAAGTCGTTTTAAGGAATAGTAAAATGTTTTATATAGATTTTTTAAATTTGTAAATATCAAAAATTTAATTTAGTTTATTAATTCAGATACCACTGTAAAAGGTGCCCTCCTAGCGTTTAGGATTCAATTGGCGGCAATGTCCACCGTGGCATTGATTAATCTGCCCCCTATCGACAGCGTGCAATAGGTTCTTGAAACCAATAACTGCTTCCTTTTTTGGACTGTCGATAGGTTTATCCAGTCTCTGCTTTTAGCAGTAGATGTCGCTAGCTGTTTTTGCTTTTCCTTACAACGGTTTTTAAACTCCATATAGAGATATATGGAAAGGATTTGATTTTCGTAGTTGTCCCTACTACCGATATGTGGCTCTGAAGAGTGCTAAAAAGCACGAAATCGATCAGTCACTTCGGAGGGACGACTGCGTTAATCAAACAAAAGTCGTTTTAAGGAATAGTAAAATGTTTTATATAAATTTTTTTATATTAAAAAAATTTATTATTAATAGCGACAAGGGTACAGGATGACTCCTATAAGACCCTTCTTTTACAGCTAAGCAGAAAATAAATAGTAAATAGACTATACAATGTATACATTATGGTTCGTAAGATACGTCCTTGTTTAACGGGGGTGTTGTTATATTGTACAAAAACGGTATTCATAGCAAACACGTGTTTTATACAGAAGCCACGTTGGTTATAGATACGATTTGGGTGTTATTGTTAATACTGAATCATGCCTGTCTGCGTTTTATTATACGGGAGTAGAAACCTAAAAAAAACTTTTTTCAATTTTTAATAAACTGTTTTGATTTTAAATCTAACAACTGTGAACTATATTTTACATATTTTAAAATTATTATAGATATTTTTTTAAAATATTTGATCTTACTTTATAATATACAGTACGGTCCAAAAGTCAAAAGTCAAAATATATTAATTCCTTGATACAAAACGGTAAGTTATAATTTTAAACTAATTTTAATAAATGGTAAAAATACTAATTTACAAAAAAAAAACTTAAAAAATCGCATGTTTAGCAAAAAATCTGAAAAATCAAAACTTTTAAAAAAATGTTTAATAAATTAAAAATGTTTAAAAATGTATTATTATTTTTTTAAATTTATTTTATTTATTTATTTATACATAATAAGAATAATATTTTGTTTTACAATTTAAACTAGTTAATTTTACAATTTTCTTGCTAGTAGCGAAAATACGGGAAAGTCCAAAATTAACTATCATAAAAGCTATAAACCTTTGACAGTGAGTGTTCTTCAGTAAAGGGATATTAAATTTACGTTAGCTCTAGTAAAATATTGTCTAGTTTCAAATTTATTGAAATTCCATATTAAAAATTTGTAAACATATACATTTCTTATATTAAACACTTGCATCTGGTACATACCACCCTATACAGTGATGCAATATCGTAAAACAGATTCAATTTATGAGGTATAAACTATTTTTAAGTTTTTTATATCTAGAATTCAATTTAATTAAGTTATACATCTTATGCCATAAAACGAAGTTTTTTATTTAATACCTTAACATGTTCATCCCATAATATTATATGGTCAAATAGAGAATTTTACAAGCTTTAAAATGATGTACCACACGACCCCCTTCCTTTTTAAAAAATATCAAATATTTGCAAAAACTTAGTTTGAGTTGAGTCTTATTTGTTTTTAATATGAAGTCGATATCTGAACTAGTTCAATAGTTAAAAGGGGGGGGCGATTTTTGTACCGTACTGTATATGTATATTGAAGAATATCTGGAAACATTCTAGAAAGGTTACAAAGACCACCCTGTATCGTTAAATATTCCACAAATTGAATTAAATTTAAAATTTCATGAGCTCCTGGTGGCTATATTTTTCAGACTTTACCGTTTTTTAACTTTATAAAATGTTGTTAGTAGTTATGGGACTAGATAGATAAATAGGGGTTATATAACGTAATTTATTGGATTATCGTGGAATTTATAAATGTTTAAACTTCCCTTTGGTGGACTAAATTATTCATGTAAGACAAGACGAGTTTAATAATAATGTTTATTTAAATAATGTTAATCGAATAGAGAATTTTACAAGCTTTAAAATGATGTACCACACGACCCCCTTTCTTTTTAAAAAATATCAAATATTTGCAAAAACTTAGTTTGAGTTGAGTCTTATTTGTTTTTAATATAAAGTCGATATCTGAACTAGTTCAATAGTTAAAAGGGGGGGGGGGTGATTTTTGTACCGTACTGTATATGTATATTGAAGAATATCTAGAAAGGTTACAAAGACCACCCTGTATCGTTAAATATTCCACAAATTGAATTAAATTTAAAATTTCATGAGCTCCTGGTGGCTATATTTTTCAGACTTTACCGTTTTTTAACTTTATAAAATGTTGTTAGTAGTTATGGGACTAGATAGATAAATAGGGGTTATATAACGTAATTTATTGGATTATCGTGGAATTTATAAATGTTTAAACTTCCCTTTGGTGGACTAAATTATTCATGTAAGACAAGACGAGTTTAATAATAATGTTTATTTAAATAATGTTAATCGAATAGAGAATTTTACAAGCTTTAAAATGATGTACCACACGACCCCCTTCCTTTTTAAAAAATATCAAATATTTGCAAAAACTTAGTTTGAGTTGAGTCTTATTTGTTTTTAATATGAAGTCGATATCTGAACTAGTTCAATAGTTAAAAGGGGGGGGGGCGATTTTTGTACCGTACTGTATATGTATATTGAAGAATATCTAGAAAGGTTACAAAGACCACCCTGTATCGTTAAATATTCCACAAATTGAATTAAATTTAAAATTTCATGAGCTCCTGGTAGCTATATTTTTCAGACTTTACCGTTTTTTAACTTTATAAAATGTTGTTAGTAGTTATGGGACTAGATAGATAAATAGGGGTTATATAATGTAATTTATTGGATTATCGTGAAATTTATAAATGTTTAAACTTCCCTTTGGTGGACTAAATTATTCATGTAAGACAAGACGAGTTTAATAATAATGTTTATTTAAATAATGTTAATCGAATAGAGAATTTTACAAGCTTTAAAATGATGTACCACACGACCCCCTTTCTTTTTAAAAAATATCAAATATTTGCAAAAACTTAGTTTGAGTTGAGTCTTATTTGTTTTTAATATGAAGTCGATATCTGAACTAGTTCAATAGTTAAAAGGGGGGGGTGATTTTTGTACCGTACTGTATATGTATATTGAAGAATATCTGGAAACATTCTAGAAAGGTTACAAAGACCACCCTGTATCGTTAAATATTCCACAAATTGAATTAAATTTAAAATTTCATGAGCTCCTGGTGGCTATATTTTTCAGACTTTACCGTTTTTTAACTTTATAAAATGTTGTTAGTAGTTATGGGACTAGATAGATAAATAGGGGTTATATAACGTAATTTATTGGATTATCGTGAAATTTATAAATGTTTAAACTTCCCTTTGGTGGACTAAATTATTCATGTAAGACAAGACGAGTTTAATAATAATGTTTATTTAAATAATGTTAATCGAATAGAGAATTTTACAAGCTTTAAAATGATGTACCACACGACCCCCTTTCTTTTTAAAAAATATCAAATATTTGCAAAAACTTAGTTTGAGTTGAGTCTTATTTGTTTTTAATATGAAGTCGATATCTGAACTAGTTCAATAGTTAAAAGGGGGGGGGGGTGATTTTTGTACCGTACTGTATATGTATATTAAAGAATATCTGGAAACATTCTAGAAAGGTTACAAAGACTTCTGGTGGCTATATTTTTCAGACTTTACCGTTTTTTAACTTTATAAAATGTTGTTAGTAGTTATGGGACTAGATAGATAAATAGGGGTTATATAACGTAATTTATTGGATTATCGTGGAATTTATAAATGTTTAAACTTCCCTTTGGTGGACTAAATTATTCATGTAAGACAAGACGAGTTTAATAATAATGTTTATTTAAATAATGTTTTTGTTTTACAGAAATTTTACCTTAGATATTTATAAAAACTTGCAAAATATTTCGATAACGCACGGGTCCAACATGTACCCGTGCAATACCCACAATGAAAATAGTATATTCTATAACTAGTATCGAATAGACAATATTCGAGCGGAAAGTTTGTCATACGAGCTGGCAGGCGAGTATGACGGTCCCGCGATACGTGTTGTAGACTATACTCTTTCTTCGACTGCAAATATGAAACACTGTATGGCTTTAAACTGCGGACAAGGTTAAAAACAATGTTTCATGTGACTCGACATTGTAAATGCAACAAAACACATATTTTTAAATAAAGCAATTAATGTTATTTAATAATTTTATCAAATCAGTACTTAAAAAAGGTTTTTATTGAATTTTAGCACATATTTACAAATTATAATGCAAAAATTGAAGGTTATGTCAGATTGTTGTGACATTTATCAGGTTTAAATATTTAACAATAGATGGAGCAGTTTTAATTTTTTTGAACTATATTGATAAAAAACTGGTCAAATATTAAGAAAAGCTAATAAACTTTATGTAATTTAAACTCAAAACTTTAAATTGCATTAAATTATTCAATATTTCATGGTAAAAAATATATATTTTGTTGCCTTAGGACCGGCACCAACCTTTATAGAAATATTTTTTAACGTAGAATCACCTCTTAAAATTCTCGAACTTATTTCTGAATAATCCTGTATAGTTATTTAAATGTTATTCTATTAAATCTAATTTCAGAAAATATATATTTTAAATATTGTCTTTATACGCAATAAATTAGTTTTTCAAAAATAATTTAAACACAAGTAGACAAAATACAATGATTCATACAACAAAAAGCTGATGTTTCTTAAGGCATGTCCAGAAGCTTGCATAAGAACATAAAACATAAGAAAGTGATGCCGTGATTGGCTTACAAAATACATGGCGGCCCTCAAGCCAATCACGGCATCGCATTGTTATGTTTTATGTTCTTATGCGAGCTTGTGAATAGGCACTTACTTGTGTGTGTTGCAGTCGGTCGATGTCTACTTTAATCGAGCTCTCTACAACTAGAATTATGAAACAAAAGACTTCTACCCTATCTCTATCTCATTTGTGCTGCACTTTCCAGCCAACCAAATATATACTGTATTTGTTTTTCATATAAAAAATACAGTATTTATTTGGTTGGCCGGAAAGTGTAGCACTGAGCGGCACGAACGAACATAGCTAATTTGAATCTGTAGAATAAGATAATTCTACTAAAATTTAGATGACGCCAGTAATTTCTTTAATAAAAATAATATAGTTACACTTTTCGCCCGGCCAAGTAAATATTGTATTTGTTCAACAAAGAACAAATACAGAATTTGTTTGGTTGGGTGGAAGTGAGAGTGTATGTATGTCTTCTATCCTTTTTGGGCAGAACTTTTGTCCCTGTCTAATCTAACGGGAGAAATCGCCATTGAAGTATTATTGTTACTGAGGGCACCATTAGTACGGCAGTACAGGCAAATGCCATTATATTTCCCCAGCGGCAGCTTACAAATCTTGAAAGAACGAGTTGTAAAGTAGCACTTGACAGATTGAAATATTTCGCTAAAAATATAAATGTATAATATACACCCTACAACATTATACTCAGTGTTATGGCGCACAAACTTAACAATTGCCGTGGATTTATTACCGCGAGGGAAGATTCTGTATGTGTACATCATGGAGCTCTATCTTAAACCGCCGCCATTTAGTTTTGTAAAATGGTATGATTTTTTATTAGAATGGAAGTATACAGGACGATTTTAAAATAACTCCTTTTAGGGGACCATTCTACACAAAAAAAAAATGAAAAAAAAAATCCCAAAACATATGTCCAAAAACGACTCGTAAAGTAACTACATACAAATACATTGGCCTTATTATGGATAGATCACATACAAAACCTCGTTGCTACACTGTAAAAACTGCTTGTAAAATAATGTAAAAATACATGAATTTACATAGTACGGAAGAGTAAATTTACTATTCTGGACTATAAATAATTCATGAATTTATGTAAAAGAATGTAAAATAATGTAAAACAATGTAAAAGAATGTAAAATAATGTAAAAATATATATTTACATTTATTTACATATTTTTACATGATTTTACAATGTCAGGCTATGTTATTTTAAGACGCGCGTGCGCTTTGGACAATAACCAAGAAGGCGTCGCATCATTTTAATATTGTTATTGTTAGAGAGATAGCGACGCATGCTGCTAGGTTAAAGTGTTAAAAGTGTAAAAAAAGGTAAATATTATTTATGTACGATATTTAAATGCTTTATTTGTGGCCTAAAATTTATATTCATTATAAATTACGATCTTTATCAACCAATAGATATTTAAAGAAAGATGTAAGCAGTTTATACTCCTATTAAGGGTGCAAATCGTTTGGTTTATTAAACCAAATGAACTTTACGCTACGATATTTCAAAAAAGCTTTGACACAGAGACTTGTAATTTGGAACAAACATTTTCTAAGTATTTTTTTTTTTTTTAAATTTGAAGTCTATGCAAAATAGTACCATTCTGGACCATGTAATTTTTACCGTTTCGGTCTATGCAAAATATTACCATTATGGACTATGTAATTTTTACTGTTCCGGTCTATGCAAAACATTACCATTACGGACTATGTAATTTTTACCATTCCGGTCTATGGCAACATATTACCATTACAGGATGATTTTAAAATAACTCCTTTTAGGGGACCATTCTACACAAAAAAAAATTAAAAAAATTCCCAAAACATATGTCCACGACTCGTAAAGTAACTACATACAAATACCATTGGCCATTGGCCTTATTATGGATAGATCACAAACAAAACCTCTTTGCTATAACACAAATGGTTTCTGAGTTATTAAATAAAGAAGCCGTGAAGATATGTAATGCTACGCATTCCATTATATAGTATACTGGGTGATCCAACGAAAACATTAACCTTGGATGTAGCGTAGTTTATTTTTTAAAACATAACTATGTTCTATACACAAACATATACTATTCAAACCTGTTGTAATAATATTTACTGTGCGATTTTTGATTTACTATTTTGCTTATATAGTATATAGTTTCCATAGAAAGCGGTATATTTACATTGTCCCAAAATAAATATTATCAGATTCAGTTTTAACGACCCGAAAACTCCCAAAAACAATAATAAAAAATAATATTTTAAAATATGTGACTATCGGACTCTTTTTCAGCGAACCCAAAAACCAATTTAGATAAAAATACAAAATACATTTAAAATCAATGATCAGATAATGTTCTTTTCTGGACTTCTCTGGTCCATGTCTTTTTCTAAAGGTTGTTTTTCCCACCCAGTCCCGGTACCATGGTCTTGTTACACCCAGTATATTCAATATAATTTCGCCTAAATTGACGAAATGGAGTAGTCTAGCATAAGTTAATCATTGATGAATAGTTGTTCCTATTTTGGGGTCCATTAGTAAGCCGATTAGGTTTGCATAATATGTATTATGCGATTCAATTCCCTGGTACCTGTGGTCCTTAATAATATATTTTATACACTGAGAAAGCTGCTATGTTTTACATATTTAGACATTACACGTTAAAAATAAATTACATTAAATTACATAGTCCGTAAATGGTAATATGTTGCCATAGACCGGAATGGTAAAAATTACATAGTCCGTAATGGTAATGTTTTGCCATAGACCGGAACAGTAAAAATTACATAGTCCATAATGGTAATATTTTGCATAGACCGGAACGGTAAAAATTACATAGTCCAGAATGGTAATATTTTGCATAGACCGGAATGCTAAAAATTACTTAGTCCAGAATGGTAATATTTTGCATAGACTTTTTATTATAAAAACAAACGTAAAAAAACGATCAGCTCGAACGATTTTTTTTATATTTGCCTACAATACTTATGGTGTGTTTAACAATTTTTTAAAAAGTCATATTAAAAGTGCTTTTAAAACAACTTAAACACTACGATATTTCAAGAACGCTTTGACATAGGGACTTGAAATTTGAAAAAAAAAATATTTACTACTTAGAAAATGTTTGTTCCAAATTAAAAGTCTCCGTGTCAAAGCTTTTTTGAAATATCGTAGCGTAAAATTCATTTGGTTTAATAAACCAAACCATTTTTCACCCTTAATACGAGAAAAAACTGCTTACATCTTTCAAATAAAGCATTTAAATATCATACATAAATAATATTTACCTTTTTTTACACTTTTAACACTTTAACCTATCAGCATGCGTCGCTATCTCTCTAACAATAACAATATTAAACGGTCCGTCTCATGATTATTCTTGGTTATTATCCAAAGCGCACGCGCGTCTTAAAATAACATAGCCCGACATTGTAAAATCATGTAAAAATATTATTTTACATTCTTTTACATTCTTATACGTTCTTTTACATTCTTTTACATTCTTTTACATTCTTTTACATTCTTTTACATTCTTTTACATTATTTTACATTATTTTACCTCCTTTTCTTGTTTTTACACTTAGTATTGGTTCTTGTAGTAAATTAGATAATCTTAACCAAGACTAAGACATGAGTTTGGGCATTTTTTTTCTACAAGAATTATAAGCTAAAACTGAATTGGATCTTAGTATCAAAATCTTATGTATTAGCAACACTAATGTATAAAATACCTCTTGTTTTAATAATACATTTAACAGGTCCTACCAAAAATTGAGATGCTTTGTAGATTTTTAGGCATTTATTTAAAAATATTTAAAAACTGAATAAATGATAAACCTGTACGAAAAGTTCAGTTTTTAGCCTAGGCCGAAACGTAAAATAGTCGACGTTGATTGGTTGATTGATATTGAAACTGTTGAAATTTAAATTCTAACCTCAAATTTGTTATAAAAAAACTAAAGTATTTATTAATATAATACAATCGAGTAAAAAATAGTGTATGATTCACGGACGAAAACTGTTTTGGGGGCGATTACGGAGATTGCCACCAGTCTCGGAGAGTTTTTATTGTCCTACTATTTTAATACTTAGTAGATAGTACCATTCTTTAAATGTAGTCTACCCCGATTTTTACCAGAAACAATCCCAGCCGAGAACTTTGGATAAGAAACCTATACTGAAAAAAACGATAGTACAGTCAAATACTACTAAACTGGTATGATTTGGCTCCAACAAAATTTATTGTAAAAATCAACTATTCTTCTTGTTTTCGTTAGTAAAGTAAACAAAATATTTTTTTTTCAAATACTGCTACACTATTGGTCAATGTGTAATCAAAATCAGTTCCAAGTCATGTTTTTATTAAAAATTAACATCATTTAATTTTTTTTCGGTTATTTTTCGGTTTTAATCGGTAATACCGAATAGCGCTATTTTAAAATCCGGTATTTCCCTAGCCACGCCGTTATATTTTGGCTTTGGTCTTGGTCACAGAGCGGTGTTGGTTAAGAACAAAATGGAGTCTCGTGAAGCTCAAATATATCAATAAAAAATATGGAATTTATTATGAAAAAACAAAATATTTACGAATAAACATAAAAAAAATTGTTAAAAAATTTATTTATTATATGGTACATTAATGTTAAATGTTTTAATAATAACAGAATAACATAATTTTTCTGCGTGTATAAATTAACCGGATGTTCACATAAAATTATCAGTTTGGAAAATAAATTTGTCTGTTAGAGAGAATGAAAGAGGTTTGACCAATGCGTCACAGTGGATTTTAATTGATTAGAATAAACCTAACTAGATCGTGTTTTAATTTATTTTTTGCACGACCAAGACTAAAACCTAATTTTACGCTTTCATTTTCGGGAATAAACTTGCCGTTTTTCTCCCTAGGGAATAAAAATCACGGCAACCTTGATAATATTAAAATATTATACTTACTATGTGCTTTGCTGGTTCAAAAATTAGGTTTGGTGGTGTTTTGTAATAAATTAGCTATTCAAATCAATTTATTTGATTTTAACAAAGAAAACCTTTAAAAATAACATTGTTATAACAATTTATACATAACTTAAAATTTATCATCTTCGTCCATTTTTTCGAAGTTTGTGTCAACCATATTAAAAAACAATTGAAATCGCGATAGCCATGAAACTGACTTTTCGCAATTTACAGGCATCTTGATTAAATTACGAAAATAAAACCACCGATTTTAGACGCGTGGTTTTTAAGTTTAATTTTATCTACCTACCTAAATTATGTTTGGTCCTGCAAAAAATAGTGTATATACCTCAGGACTAAACTTGGCTGTTTTAGTCCCTTGCATTTCTGTTTCCCTCGCTCGCTACGCTCGCTCAGGAAACACTAATGCAGCGGGACTAAAACAGCCAGTTTAGTCCCTTGGTACATAAATAACTATTATGCTGTTTATTTAGGTCCTTTACAATACACATACAGTATTTTTTTAAACTCGATTTGGCATACAGTTATTTCTGCACCATGGGTAACACAATTGCCACCATTTTTGTTGGGATTTTCCTCACGATTTCTCACGATTTTACACAATTTTCACGATTTTTGTTGGGATTTTCCTCATGATTTCTCACGATTTTATCACAATTGTCACGATTTTTGTTGGGATTTTCCTCACGATTTCTGACGATTTTGTCACAATTGTCACGATTTTTGTTGGGATTTTCCCCACGATTTTATCACATTGACCTTGAATGAAGATCTCAGATCTACATTCGAAAATCCGTGCTCTTGAAATACGAGAATATGGCTTTGAACATATCGAAAGACACGTGTTCTTGGTTCAAGGAATCCTTCGCTTCTACACTCATAAAACAGTTTATTTGTGTCAACAAAATATTTGGTTGGATATGGCCAACTGAATTATTTGTTTGTGACAAATGTTATTACTGTCAAATCAGTTTTTTGGTCCCATTAATAAATCATTTTCAAATTAAAATATTTTTTCACATAAACTAAATATTTATTTGACTCAAATAAAGTTTGTTACTCACAACCATATAATTTAATTGGCCATGACCAAATAAATCCTTTTTATCAGTGTATGCAGAATTTTAAAAAATGGCACAAATTTGTCCAAATCAGTGTGATACTTAAGAATCTTTTTTCTTAAGAAATTATTTTATTATCTCTTCTTTCCGTCAAGAGCTTTATAAGGCGTGCGTGCTTACATCGGGCGCAGATCCGTGCGTCAAACTATACTTCTTATTAGTACTACAACTTAATCAAAACTGAAGTAACAGTCCATGATGGTACCCATATTACTAAAGTAACTATATAGTTTCAAAATTGATTCACTGAATACTAAAATATCTACCTACTTATCAATTGCTAATATTTCCCCATTTTTTTCTGTATTTAGCTTTTTTCGGTTAGTTCTCTTTCCCAATTTCTCTTAGACTTCTCTTTAATTGCTTCTGATAACTTTTTTCTACCCTCTTTTTTTTCTATTTTACACATCATTAAACTTTTCTTAGTCCATCTTTTCTCTTCCATTCTTCCTTTGTAACCTAATGACCTGCGCTATTCCAGGTTTATGATATTGGTTCATACCTTCCCCACCACCAATTTTTAACTCAACAATAATAATATCAATTTTTTGGGTAACAATATATATTACTTCTATTCAGAAGCTAGTAAAAGCGAAACTCATAATATTTTAATTAATACCTAGCCTAATTTTTAATAATAATTAAATAAATAATATAAATATTATATATATTTTTTAATTAATTTTAACTGCTGCTTTGGAATCTAGCATATACACGTTCATGTATAACTATAGTTTAAGAAGTAAATGAAAATTAATTTATGTTTTAATGTTTAAAAAAAAATAATAATTTTGCCACCACTTTTTTATAACACAGAGAATATTTTCTCCTATTTGACCGTATTAACCTTAGCTTAGCTGCGTATAAGTCAAAAATGGTCCTACTATTATGTCCATTCGACTGTACAACAATTTTCCGCAAGACATAAAAAGCTCAAGCAGTTTTAAACTATTTAAATCTGCAGCAAAAATATTTTTTTTAACAAAACTGTTTTTATGCTGTAATAGCTATTTTCCTAACAAGTGCGGAAAGAGGATCTTTTCCGTACTTGATTGGATTTTCCTGAACGACGCGTAGCTGAGTTCAGACAAGTAATCGAGTGCGGAAAAGCCTCTTCGCGCATGCGTTAGGAACAATATTTATCCTACGAGCGGAGTTAAAATAAAATATACTGTTATATAATTATTAAATAAATCTTATTTTTATATTTTTTCAATAAGAAAACCAATCAACAGTTGAAATTTGAACATTTTTATAATATTATGAATAAATATAACAAGAATTACACTACGCAATTAAGAAATTAAACAATATTTATGCGTGCGGAAAAGGCCTTCTTTCCACAAGCATATGCGTGCGGAAAGAGACATCTTTCCACAGGCATATGCGTGCGGAAAGAGACATCTTTCCGCACGCTTGTAGGAAAAAAAAATTTAGACAAAACATTCTAGTCTATTTTATTGTTTCTACTTATTTATATTTTTAAATTGTAAAATTAGTGAAAATTTTATGACGATATCCAATACCTTCGGGTCTTTTATTAAACGCTCATAATAATGTTCCCCATATATTACAGTGTATTTGTTATAGCCTTGTCAATAATCTATGTGGAGTAAGTAAATTATGAATATATCGCGCTTCACCATATCTGCATAGAATTCGGCTGTCCAGAGACCCCAGCATTATTTAAGCTATAAAAGCAAGCATGTGTGGTGGTGATGATAGAATATTTGACAGATCGGCTCGTATTTCCCCAGGGCCCTGTACATTACAGAGATACGAACGGCTCGTGGGACATAGATAACACGACCAGTGGCGGTTCTCTGAATTAAAAGTAGAAAATGGTCCAGCTAACGGGAAACAATCTTGCTAAAACTCAATAACATTATCATATAGTATTATGTGATAGAATATTTAATAATATTGATATTAAGGGTCAATTTGAATTTAGTCCAGTCAAATAATAAATGTAAATTGCAATAAATGTACACGGGCTGATATTTTAAAGGGTAGTAGTGGATGGTAACAGAACACTCCTGTTAGTTTTTTACCTGGTGATTTGCCTAAGGGATGTCCGCTATCTTGAATTTTAGGGGTGAGTTGCTTAATATGCATCTTATGATGAAAATGCATATATAAATTTGTTAGGTAGAACATTTCCAACAATTTTTGATTCATTTTTTTAATATAATTTTTTTAATATCATTTAATATCATATATTATTAAGAATCGAGTTAATTCAACAATAGCCATGTTAAAGGTAAAATTGTTTATTTTTTATTTTTCAGCCAAATTATTCATCGGAGTCAAAAAGTTTTAGGATAATTAAAAAAAAAACATTATTTACTGTTAATTAAAAGACTGACTTGTATTTAAACAAACAGATTATATAAGTCATATATACATGCTTAAATTTAAATAAAATATATACATACTTAACTATTAATGTTTGCTTAGGTTTTTAGTCCTTACTCTTACCTAAAGTCCATCTTTTTCTTGTGGTAAGTTACAAAAATATTAATACTTTATGAAATGTTTTCCTTCTTTGTCTTCACATATTTAATGTGTTACTGGGGCATAATAGTTGTGATATGTTTAAGTTTTTTGTGTCAACTGATGCGTTTTAAAGCAAAGAACAAAATGTCTATCTCAGTCAATTTCGTACAAAAAGTGCAATCTTTCCCTTCTTGTTCTCACCGGTTCAATTTTAATTTTACAATTTCTTTTCAAATTCTGCTACCGATAATCGGTTATCACAACCGGAGACATTTTTACAGTGTAGGCTGGTTTATCTTAATTATTGACAACTGCCTAATAAAAGAAAGATGCAAAATAGATGACAAATACATTTTTAGTTAATTTATAATTATACACAAACCAGCCACAGGAGTGTTGCCCCAGATAAAAAACAAACTAAAAACGCATAAAAAATATAATTTTGCGTTATAAAATTGATTTATAGAGTAGATAAATAAAATAGAAAAAAATAAAGAGTCGTAAAAACTTATGAGCACATACAATCAAAACAGTACTACTAAAATAATGGCAGTTAATATTTTTAATTACTGCTGTTACCTACCTACGTATAAAAACGGTGCAGCTTGATACTAAATTTTCAAAGTTAAATAAATTTTAAATTAGCCATTACCCATAACTGATGTTTTACCATTACAACCGTGCTATTTTTCGTTTGTTTTGCCTTGTTCTCTTTTTTTCGCACTATGACGCTGTACAAGTTGAATACAAAATTACAGTCCAAGCGACAACTGTAAAGGTTGGTTTACCAAATAACTAACTAAGAAATAACCAATACAATGATATTAAGTGACAAATAAATTTGACGTTTCATTGGTAAAATTCTTGGTTAGTTTAGTTTTAATTATTGGCTAAAGCAACCTTTGGTCCAAACTTAGCGTTCTTGAGTTATTATCATTAATTTTCCAAAAAACCTGACGGACTAAACGGTTGCAAAAAAACCTTTTATTTTATTATTTAAAATTGATTTTTTCGACTAAAACGTTATAAAACGCAAAAAATAAGTAAACAATTAAATAAAAACTATGTTTTTTTTTTAAATATGTACAAAATAAAAACGTTGATTTAACAAAAACACTCTCAAATTATATAATTAAAAAAAATACCTACCCGCATTTTTAAAGCTTCATACAGTAATAATATAATTGCACTATTTTTACGCAACAATGCAGGTATTTTAGAAAACTATCAACAGTATTTATAATAAAGTAATCTTATACACAGTTTAGTATATTTGTATAACCTAAACATATTAACATAACCTATTTTATCTTGAATCGTTTGGACTTTTTGATGCTAATGGTGGCGTAGCCCCCTATTATGGGGGCCCTGGGCCCCATAAAAAATAGAGAATACATTTTAGACGTAAAACATACCTTAAAAATGTTAAGGTTAAAAACTTGACACTGTGTACGAATAATATAGTATGTTTCTAACCTAATAAGAAAATAAAACGTTTTCAGCTCAAGAGATGCTATTTGGCCAAATAAGCATCCCGAGAGTTGGAAATGTCATTTTTTTTGTGAAGTGAGAAGATTTTTTTATTTAAAATCACAATCAAAACACAAAATATTACAAAAATAACTATATTTAAATAAATGTTTGGTTATGTTGCTCTCAATGACAATCAAAGCGCGCTATCTATGAGGTAAAATCTAAAGCGAAAACAGGTTGGAAAATAGCTCTTTTCTGCCCTTGGTTAGAAAAAAAGGTAGCTATTTAACTTGTTAAAAAGTAAATAAAATTAATACAGTTTGTAACTTTCTATAATGCACAAAATGAATATTTTACTGTATGATTGTGAATAAAATATAGTATATTACATAACTAGTGTGGAAAGTGACAAACCCCACGAGTGTATGAAATACACTTTCCAACAAGTTATGTACACTATTTTTCCTACGATCCTGAAAAAATATAAAGTTTCTTAATTTAATATTTTCTAATTTTTATTTCTTATTCAAAAATTTTTTGAGAAAATCAAAGCATACAAAGCAAAAAATAGCATGCAAGTATATGCATATGCATGTTAAAAAGGAAATATGATTTTCTTTTTCTTTTAGTTTTCTTGGTTCTTAAATTTAAGACAATATTATACAATACAATACCTAGCTGTTTAATGAGTTGCCTATAACGCAAGCCTCTTGTGTAAATCAAGGCAATACATTTTACTAATTAAATTAGATTTCTTTAGATATATTCCCATATACAACAGTAAAATTGTACTGTTTTACGATTTCATAAGAAAAAGACCGCGTATTTTGATGTTTTTTATAAAACGTACGGTAAATAAATAAAAAATTAAGTAATTTTTATAAAATCTAGACATAAATAAAACATCCCAAGTTATATCTTGGTCAATCTAGTAAGGTTATAACTATAGTTTCTATTTTTGACATGAAAAACAGAAATATTTGGATTAAAAAACATAAAAGATATCATAAAATTCTGTGATGAAGGTGGAAAATGGTATATAAATTGAGGTGAGCTAAATTCATAGAATCTACAACGTTAATTAAGGCAAACCTACATACGTGAAATTAGGCAAACCTACATACATAAATATCAAACTAGTGTGATATAAAAATATCAAACTAGTGTAATATAAAGCGTTTTCTGAAGAACAGAAGAGTGTGCTAAATGTAATTTTCATAAGGGATCGTAGGAAAATATTTATACACACTGTGTGTATGCCTGGTCTCTCCCTATGGCTACTAACACAATCCATGAAGAAATATGTGTTCCTGGCAAATTTAACTGGTTGTGTGTTCAGGAAATCCTCAATTTCTCATGGGAGTTTCCCCATATATAAGGCTTTTCCCATTTCACTGCAAATTAACTAATTATTTAACGTGATTCTATATAAAAAAAAGATTGATTTGCATATAATAGGCGAATGGATAAAGCTGTATTTAAGAAAAAAAACAACCTAGCCTGGAATCTTTGTAACGTATATTTAAAAAATAAGTAAATATTATTACTCACATTGACCTGAATATTAAAAAATAAGAAAAACAGGCAGGCCTGGAATGGAATACTGCTCACAAATAGCAAAGGATATAAGGTGTTACAATTCTAGGGAAATAAAATAATTTTCTAGGGCCTTACTTTGTAAAAAAACATAATTCTGCATGTAACACATTAACCACATATTCAAGCAGATACATACAAAATTTACTAGATTTCACATGTATTTTACAATTTTACATGTAATGTTCATATAAAACTATAAAATTACATATTAAATTGTAAATTTGTAAAATTACATTTAAATTCTAGTGTTTTTTACATGTATCTGCAATAAATCACATTTACAGGCAGAACTGTTTCCAATCTGTCTTTGAGCTCCAATGACCTAGGTCATCCACTAACTACGTCACGCTATTTTTGTCCATTAAATGGACAAAAAAAAAATATTTACTATGTAAATAATTTTTTTTTTCTTCAAACGTACTAAAATTTTCATATTTTATAACTGAACACACAAGTTAGAAGTGATCTATTTTTTTACAGTAAAAAATAAGTTCATTGTTGTACGCCGTAAAAAAAAAGTTAGTTAGCAAAACCAGCACTGGCGGCAGCACTCTTTGACTTTGATGACAGCCACACTTTAAACTTGTTTGTTTATTATGTAAATAGGTGGTTGACTCGAGATTCTGTGCAAAAACCTTGTGAAATTGATTAAAAATGATTGAAGAAGAATATATGGTTTATACACCTAAAAATCTCTCCGAAATTGCAAATGCTACACTAGACAAGTTACCATCAAAATCGCGAAAAGTGTACGATTTAGCCTAGGAAAAAATTTAAAATGAGCTAAGGAAGGTTTAAGTTTATTTCGAACGGGTTTTATTGGCCTATTTTAATAAAAAAAAAACATACTTTATTACTGAATAAATTAAATTCAAAAATTAATACTTAAAAAATATGTAGGATGCTTGAAGAAAAAATAGTATGTTTCGCTCAGAGGAACTCCGCTTCGCGTCGTCCGTAAATTATACAGACTAGTAACTAAAAGCTTCACTTTTCCTCATAGTAAAACAATATACTATTTTTTTGTATGTGTATATATGTTTTTATATGTATAAACAGCTATTTTAGGTGGCCTACTACTTCTAGGCAACTAATAGTTACTTTGTACTTAAAATTCATTGACGTTTATCTGTGCTTAAAGTGGCATGTTAAAATAATTATTAACATGATGTTGATGCTCTACTTACGTGATTAAAGGCAAATATTTCCTAGCGTAACATAGATCGGATTACAGAATATAACTACAAACTTTTTGACTAAAATCGTGTAGTTGGCGTCCTGGCCTTTTGCAAGAAAACGAAAACCTAAGTACGTACTACTTATAAGTAGTAAAGTGGATTGTAGCCACCCGGGTGTACGCGTTCAAACTACCATTCTGTTTCATGTGCGATTGATTTTCTTATGGTTTTTATTTTTGTACATTTACCAATTTTTCGGTTTTTAACTGTTAGTCTGAAAATACCCTGTAGTAAAATAATAAAAAAATATATAATATGAAATATCTTAAAACAGAGCACTCCAAACCCCAAAAAAGTTTACATTTCTCTCTTGCAATCAGTGATTTTACTCTAGACTTACAGAACAGAAATACCAACTATTTATAATATAGTCCGTAATGCTATTATCGCTTGTCTGTAATTAGGTTTAACCAAATTAATTATACATCAAGTACTGACAGTGACAAATAAAACTGTCTAATTTAAAAAGTAAAGCCTTTTTTCCACTGCTGCCAAGCCGCACATAAGCGGCATTGCCGATAAGCATTCAAATTCCTTAAATTATAAGAATAAAATATTTCAGCATAATTTCAAATGTGGTACGTTTTTAAAACGTCGTTTAATTGCATTAATTTGAAAATGCTTGATTACAATTGGTTGGATCTTTTACAGAATGTACCAGCAAAACGAAATAGTTGACGCTGTGTATAGAAAATGTAATTTTGAAGTACGTACACGGTAATAGTTATTTATGGTACTAGTGGGTAAAGTAAGATATTGCCCATTGCGTTAGCCAAGCAGGTTAATTTTCGAGAGGGCAATATCGGTTTACCCATGAGTGCCATACAAGGTTTTATCCAATAAATAGCTTAGGAATTCATATTTTTATTAAAAATTTTAATGACATTTACAAAAAAATAATTTGACAAGTGACAGTTGAGTGGGTAAAATAAATAATTATCCGCTCAATAAAGTAAAAGCCACGCGGGGGTTTTTATTGAGTTTATCTATTTAAAATAAAGCTGGTAATTGTCTTATTATCTGTATGTATTGGATAAATATTTTATTCTATTTATTTTTTTTAAGCCTATCATCTGATTAGATGATCAGCTGATGTAAACAATTTTATTAATATCTTAATCTTTGTAAAAGGACTTTAAAAAATATTATTTTTATAACTTTTTAGGTTACGAGAGTAAAAAAAAAACTTATTCTGATACTGTTTCTAGCGCGTTTAAAGCTAACCATAGCGCCAAATCAAAAGCAAATAATTACACAGGTTAGTATTGTCTCAAAAATTAAATTAAATACCGCAAATAACGTTTCTGTTAGGGAGATAATTAAACTATGAAACAGTATATTATATAGTATGGAAGGTTAAACACCTACGTTAAAAGTCTTCACCGCTATAATTTATTAAGTTGTTATAGAATATGTAATTTTTTAACCGACTTCCAAAAAGGAGGACGTTATTAATTCGACGTGTGACTTTTAAGTTTAAAAATTTAAAATTTAAAAATGAATAAATTCGATAACTCTGAAAATGATATTTTTTTTAAAATAATCAGGCCGAGAGTGATAAGCTTTACCTACTTAAAAGATAGGATAGGTTTTTTAACGGTTCTTCCATATGTGGTGGATATTTTTTAACCACCTTCAGTTTTGATGTGTATTTTTTTCGAGATATTAACCCTTCCAATCACAAATATATTTTACACCGGTTTGTTAAACAGATTGTTTGAACAGAAAGTAATAGAGGCTGGAGGAATTAATTTAAACTCTTCTGTTAATCTTAAAAATTATATTTAATAAACTTAATCAATTATAAATATCGGTGAACATCTAACTCTAATTAAAATGGACTTACATTATATTGTCTTCTTTACAGTAAGAATTGCTTAAAAACTTGGCTTCATACTTGGCTATGACTTTTTGTCAAAAATTATATTAACATGACTTCCTTCACATTGGTTTAGGCTTTAGTTTTTTTTTCTTTTAAACTGGATTGTTACAATTTTGAGTTTATAATCGATAGATCGAATGATAAAAAATATTTTTTATATTTATTTGGATATGTTCAATTAAATTTGCGTTACGTAAAACTTTCCCCAAGCAAATATACTAAACTAAACTATGCATAATTCATGAATTTGTGTAAAAAGATTTAATTTTGTTTAAAGGAATGTAAAAGAATGTAATATTACCATTATGGACTATGTAATTTTTAACGTACCGGTCTGTGGCAACATATTACCATTTACGGACTATGTAATTTATTTTTACCGTGCATTTCGGACAAAATATTTTATACCCACAAATAAACTGTTTTATCAGTGTATATGAACTTGAAAATTTTAAGGATTTGTGCTATTTAGTCATCAAGAAACTACCGGCGCGACCTGGGTCTCTATTCTTGACCATTCGCAAACATAATAATTATGTTTGCGAATGGTCAAGAATAGAGACCCAGGTCACGCCGGTAGTTTCTTGATGACTAAATAGCACAAATCCTTAAAATTTTCAAGTTCATATACACTGATAAAACAGTTTATTTGTGGGTATAAAATATTTTGTTCGAATTATTAATTCGCATACGCAGTTGCTATGGTACAACCAATAACATATTAGCTACCATAGCAACAGCGTATGCGAATTATTTTTGCGAATGGTCAACAATAGAGACCCTGTATGTTTTTCTAGATGACTGTATTTCCCCACGTTCCCCTACATAAAACTTAGCCTATATTCAGATAGGAGATTACTAACTAAAATTTTAAATTGAGGGATTATATTTCACAAGTCATATGCACGTGAAAGATGACTTATGAATCCAATGATAAAACAAGCTTTCGTATACATTTATCCTCAAAACCACCGTTTTAATTACAGAAATGTATCGGATGCAATTAAATTTTCCAGCCAAAAGATATTCATATGTCTGGTTAAAAAGAAACAAAAAGTAAAAAATGAAAAAAGTTAAATTCATAGCAGCGAAAAGCGCTTCGAACAGTGTTCTTGCTTAAAAGCTTGGAAATTGGCTCCTCTTTTAGAAAACACTAACAACTTTAATTTGAATATGCGGAAAATGTTACTTTTATATTCCTTTGCCTCCCTTTTCTATTTATTAACATTTATTTAACTTTTTTTTTAAAGACCACCTAACAAAAACTATTAATGCAACAAAGGAGACCTGGTAAAATAGCACGTTTTTGGCATTCTGGGTGGAACGTAAGATTTATATATTTTTTGAAAGAGTAGGTAGGCGAACTCAACAGTACCAGATTCAACCCCAAAATCAGAACGGAACCATTTTTGAAATGGTGCTGAAAATGAGTTCTTTTTTTTTTGCTTACTTTTTACAATATATCATACTTGCTACTTTTTTACGATCAATATGTGGTTTCCTATCTAATTTTTTCTTCCGAATTCAAATCTGCTGTCAAAATTATAAATTATTATGTAGTTTTGGTGGAAAAATCAGCTACTCAATTTTTTTGCGTTTATTTCCAGATTGTATATTCTATATATTCAGTAAAATTAACATATAAATAACTTATTGATAAAAATTTCTCTTTATTCTGTCCAAATATGATTTTAGAGCTTTAGGGAGCTGTTTTACTTATGCAAGGGGACTGACCAAAAATGTTAGGCCCTACATGAAGTTTAAGATTAAAAGTGAAAAAAATACACAGGCAACTTGTTGTCGGTTTGGGTCGGATCAGGTCGGGTCGTGTCGGGTCGGGTCGGGTCAGATTGGGTCGGGCCAGGTCAGGTCAGTTTCTAATAATATATTAATATATTTAACTGGAGGCTTAAAAAATATTAATGTTATAACGGTTTTGCTTTATTTGTACAGTAGAACGTTTTACTCGTTTGTCTCCTCATGAACAATGATCCCAGCCTAGAACTATTTTTGTTTTTGACCTATGGAATTGCTTCTTCCTCTTAATCTTTCCTTACCCAGATGTTCCTTATTTCTTCGATATATTTTTTTTCTTTTTACCCTTTTCAATTGTTTTTGCGTAATCATTCGATAAGCATCGAAACATAATAAATTAGTAAAATATACTGAATACCTGGGCTAGCGATTCGCATTTCTCGTAGATGTGATATCATCGGTGAACGCGACTTAGTGTGACCAATCACGCTATCAAATAATTGCCCTGAAGTTGCCAGTGAACGCCAACTTCAGAGCACTTAATTTCGAATGCCTGATCGGCCCCGTTCATGGTATTGAAATCATATCACAATATTATTTATTTATTTAATTTAATTATAATTATCAATTAAATTTATGATCGTTTTTTCCCTTTGATCTTTATTTCTCCCTAATAAATTCTTGCTTTAACCTCAAGAGTTTTTCTGTAAATAGTAGATATACTTAAATTATAATATATATGTTCTTAGTATACAGAAAAATAATATTTACTTTAAATATATATATTTTGTATAACTGCAAAAAACTATGTATAAAATGCACGGTGTGTTATTTGAAAATAAAAATTAAAGGTCTTAATTACAAAAAAACCGTCCGAACGGTTTTTGAAATTTATAGATATAGGTCGATTTTTTACTAAGCGGTATTGTGTCTCTCGCTTGCACACATCCTGCCTTACGACGGTTCAGCCGTTGAGTAGAGAGGTCGCGAACGCATCCATAAAAATCGGGCTACAGTTGAGACTCGATAATTCGGATCTTAGGTAATCCGAATGATGCGGTAATCCGAACGATAAAATTCGGACTAAAAAGTACCATACTTCTTCTTATTTTATTTTTTAACTAACCGTGAGTATTTATTAACCAACTTGAAAGAATGTTATTTAATAAATTCATTACAAATATTAATTACTTTAAAAATATACCGGGTGTCCCACCAGGTTCTTGACAAGCTATATCTCCGTTATTTGGTAATATAGAATTTTTTTCAAAAAACAGCGTTAAATGGGAGCCATTGAAGTTTTTATTTTCGTATCCAAAACCACCCCTTGCTTACCCACCCCTTTGAAACCACCCCCAACTTCTGTTTTTGACTCGAATTTAATTTTGTTTTTTCGATTTTTTTATCTTTTTAAACAACAATATAGCCCGTCCAAAACCTGGTCGGACAGTATTATTAATAAATAATAGTTGTTATTTGGAGCCCCTTATAATACATGGTTGAATTAAGAATAAAATTTACTTTCATATTCTTTGATAAAAATGGGGAGTGCTAGTTGAAAAACAGAAGTTGGGGGTGGTTTCAAGAGGGTGGGTAAGCAAGGGGTGGTTTTGGATAGGTGAATAAAAACTTCAATGGCTCCCATTTAACGCTGTTTTTTGCAAAAAAATTCTATCTTTTCAAATAACGGAGACATAGCTTGTCAAGAACCTGGTGGGACACCCGGTATAATAACAACTGTATCCGAATTTAACTAATTAAAACAGAAATCTCCTTAATTATAGTTAAACAATTAATTAAATTTTATAAACGTGTTTAAATAAATTATTGCCATGAAGCGCGAAATTTATTGCAAATTCAAAGTAAATAAAATTAAACAATAATTAAATCTAATTTCAGTTGTACATGACTTTAATTGCAAATTTACAAAATATAATTTTCATTATCACATACGCAAATACCAATAAATCACTAGCGCTTAATTTTGTGTAAATTTTTGTTTAAAATTAATTTTTTACATGATGCTTTTCAAGCATAAGAAAAGAGGACTAAAAGTCCAGCCTGCGCAAGATTATTTTGTGACAGAACGGGGCAGCGAAATGATTTAACGCAATTTATCTGACCTTGCGCAATACGCATCTCGGTCAGCTGTGAAATACTGTCGGTCGTAAAACAATTCGCCACCCCAGTATTCATTTGTCGTATCTCCAAAAGTCCCCCAGTAAAAATCACAAAACGTCCGAAAATAGAGATATGGATATGTGTTTTTGCTGCATTTGTTTATAACTTTAAACATGACCTGTATTGTTGCTTAATGAAGAGAAAATGGTCAATCCCAGGTGTACTCAAAGTAGGTGTACAAAATCCCGAAATTCAAACACACCTCGAAAAATTCTTATAAAATAATTAAAAAAAAAAACTATTTGGATGTTTCTTCGTAGATATTTATTGTTTTTTGTTGCATTTTTTACAATTTTAATTTGTCACAGAAAACTAAGGTTAAAAAATACTTGTCAAAAACAACAATAATAGTGCGCATGTGCAAGTTTATTGTAGATGCGCAAGGCACATTTATCACACTTTTCCGCAACGGCTTTGGAGGTCTTTCCTTGTCTATGATCAAACCTCGTATTAAACTGAGTGGATTTCAGTAGCAAACTAATTTAAAAAAAAGTTTTAACCTCTTGATATGAGGACAAGGAAAATTTTTTTCTTTAAATTAATTTAGTAAAATGGTAAAATTGGCAGAATTTCCAGTAAAACCGTAAGTACCAAAATGTTGTTTTATATATCAAAAGTTTAGGTTCCTTAATAACATTATAGGTACCAAATCAAAATTTTATCTTTACAAATACAGAAGTAAAGGAGGGTGTACATTGGATCTGTGGCACCCGGTATATCGGTATCAAAAGACATGAGACGAAAACAACTATTATACTTTCATATGTGTTTAAATTAAAACACAACATTAATAATTCAATTTTATTCCATATGGATTCGCACATTCAAACAATCAAAAATTCATATTATCTAAATTAATATGCTTTTGTGATTTTTATTTGATTCAATGCACAAAATTCAATTTTAGATTCGTTAATGAATTTAAATTATTTATGCTACAATCGTACAAATGATAATTTACCTCCATTTTAATATACGTTTTGTGTAAAACATGTTTTAATTATGTATTTCAATACAAATTTTATGTTACAGTAGGGTATCTAGTCCGTTTGTAGTTCTGGCCAACTCTTACTTGACCTAAATACTCAAATTAATGGTTCCACCGTAAGATCGCTTGTCGACAAAGGGTTAAACGGGACCAAAAGAACTTTTATTAATTATTTTAAAACCTACCCTCCTATAACCCTTTAGAACAAACTCAACTTTGTTTTTTTTTTTTAAAGCACCCCACTATTTTATTGTGAGTAATTATTAAACAAATTCTAAATTCAATGATCTTCTTGAAGAAAAGTGAAAACAAAAAAAAATTGGGGTGGGGATAATTTATCAGTAGTAATATTATAAATGCATGTTAAATTATCGATATTTTTTTTACAGTATTAAAAAAATATTTTGCTTGGCAATTGTTTGGTGCATTTTTCGTGTTACAAAATTCCGAGACCGCAGGTCGAGATTATTCCAATAAAATAGTTGTTATCACATATATTAGCATTTAAATAAAGATCATTGCTGTTTTTGTTTAAAAAGTTTAGATTTCAACTGAAAAGAAACAAAATAACGGGTGTTTTCACCCGTAAAAAAAATAATTTCCTATCGGTTTCTAATAAAATTTGGCAACGCTGTACTAGTACCAGCGCAGTCATTTAATGTTTTGATTTCCGTAATTCTTTACTGAAAATATATTTTTAATAAATAAGTGTTTAAATTAGTTTTTAGTGGCCTATTTTAATGTCAAGATTCAATTAAATAAATTAAAATTTATGAATATTAGTGACTTAAAGCTTTTAAGATGGAATAAATATAACATATTAACTGAAATTAATTAGGGTTTATACCTAGGATGTTTTGGTAGTAAAATAAGCATTTATATTGCTTATCAATAAAAATAAATCAACTAAAGGTAAGCTTCACAAATTAAACACACATTTTTTAAAAATATAACATTTATTAAGATGTCAGTAACTGTCAGTTTCTTGTTTCCCTAGTAACCAAGTGATAATTGCATTGTGCAAAAATTATCAGATTCATTTTCATCTGATTGGTCAAGAAACTAAAAATTCAAGGTTTAAATTGGCCTATATATTGTTTGTTAAAAAGTCATTTGTATTTTTCTTTTGGCAACAAAAAGTTAAAAGTAGGGGTGACCGGGGCTAATTGTCGCACTTTTCATTCAAAGTCAGTTTTTTCCTTTATTTTTGTATTTTTTTTTAATTGACTGAATGGTAATTTTAGCTTCATGTTTCAGTAACATTATTTAAAGAAAAAACATGGAAAAATTTATAGGGTATTAGAGTTATGTTTTTTTTTTTGTGAAGTCTTGAAAAGTGCGACAACGTGCCCCATCACGGGGCACGTTGTCGCGGCACTTCGAGTATATTTTTTTTAAGAAATATAAAGGCATTTATAAAAATTATAAATAACTAATAAGACATGCGCCTCCCCACAAGCTGATTGTTATCTAACTTTTTACTTTTGTGCCAAAATTTCCAACTTTATAATTAAATAATATTTTTTTGATTTTTTTTTTAATTTAATATAATTTAATAAACGAATTTATTTGCTATTCAACAAAGTTTCACTTTTTTAGACAGTTTTGAATAAAAAAAATGCCAAAAAGGAAATGTTATACCATGAACATATCTCCAGATCATGCGACAACTAGCCCCAAACCAAATGCGACAACTAGCCCCAGTAGTCAATTTTACGTTATGTATCAAGTACTTTCTAATTAACGAATAAAAACTCCTAAATGACAATATCAACAAATAATATACACCTTAAACTATTATTATATATAAAATTCTTATATCTTAATGCTTTAAATCAGTAACAATAAGAAAAAATATTTACCACAAAAAAATTACTATGCTCTTTAATTTTTACATTTTTTGGTTTATCTGGATGCTCTTTTAATTTATTGCATTTAAGTTTACAAATGATAAATGGCACTGTTGTAACGCAGCGGTTAATCTTGGTTTGGCACAGAAAAATATTTTACTTTTTAAGATACAAGCACTTCGACAACTTACCCCTGCGACAACTAGCCCCGGTCACCCCTACTAACGGCAAGAAACAAAATTAAATAAAAAAAAGACCTTTTAATAAGTTTGTTTCAGTAAGTAATAATACCTACAACATGAAAATTTAAATATTTCTGAAAAACATTATAGCGTTTGTATCAAATATCAATAAGCGTTGGACGTCCTAATTTAAGCCAATATTTACGTAAAACCTAAAAATAAATTTTATGTCTTCGCTTGTATAATTAATTTGATAAAACAAGCATAAAGATATACATAAACTAGATGAAACGTTGCAAGCACCCTGTCAAAACATCGGCACTATTGTACACTAGAGCTATCTAGTTTGCAAATTACAAACTAGGTGTTTTGTTTGATTTTAAATTCTGTATCTTTAAAACATTATATTCTAGCAAAAAACTGCATATAACATTCTTTATAGGGCTTAAAAAGAGCTTTTATTTAAAATATAATTTTTTTGAAATCGGGTTATAAATATTTGAGATATGCTAAAAAACCTTTTACTGCTTTAAACGCCAATATCTCGAAAACAATGCGTTTTAGGAAAACGTTGTTTATAACATTTTTTGACCAATTTAAAATTATCTTTTATATAAGTGCAAAATTAACCAAATACAATAATAATTGCCTTAATTATAAACAAAAAACGCTAAAAATAAGAGTTTTACCCTATTTTTACCCCCTTACCCCCAATCGTTTACCCCCAAAATCTAATCAGCTCTTCGGAATACGATAAGAAACAATATTCAAAAAACCGCAAGTCGATATCTCATGTAGAAATGGAGTTCGAGAGTTTACACCCAGACAGACAGACAGACGGAAGCAAAAATTTTTTTTACTGATTTAGACTCAGAATGGTCTAAAACGTCGAGAAATGTGAAAAAAAACGTGGTCAAAGATTTTGACTTTACGGCGAAGATTTCAATACATCGGCACTCTTAGTAGCACTAAGTGCCGATGTAAATCCAAATATATGTAGGTACAAGTTTCAATTTTATATTTACACATTATCCTCAAATGATTCATTAAGCTACAATGTTAGATCACATGTATGTAATCTAATTTACCATATATGTATTCTGAAGTTTATGTATTTAGTAATAAAATTGTCTCTATAACAAACTTCTTTATTACCTAAACCTACCATTATAAATAATTAAAATTTTAATAATTAATAACTATAATTTATTATTTTCAGTAGTCGGCGAATTTCCAGTACTCGCGTAGGCGCCGCGTCGACTATAGCGTTAACGCGAGGTTTTAAATATTTACATTTTTATTTCTTTTTAACTTGATTTTTTTTAATGATTCCATTTAAAAGGGTAAGGTGGGAAAAAGTTATCGACAAATAAAAATTAAAAACTTTCGTATTCTTAAAAGATAAAAATCGAATGTCGTTTTTTCTTTAAAAAACACCGAGATATACCGTGCGACTATAAAGTGCCGAACACTTCTTAATGCAAAACTGGCATTAGCGACGAGTAAAATGCAAGAAAGCTGTGTGCGTTTTACTGGCCACCGAGCTGTTGTACATAGCAATCGCATGGGCTTGTCACGCACAACTTTAACAGAGGCGTGGCTACAAGAGTATTTTCTTTTCAAACTGTTTGGCACTTTATAATCGCACTGTATACGTATGTATAGTTAATATGTATAGTTAATATGTATAGTTAATATTGTTGTGGGTAACAAATTAGTCGTCAAATGTTGTGATTTGTAAAAATTTCCCTAATAATTCGGCAAAATTATTCCGTAAGCATATGTTTCTGTGTTTATTTTCAACGTTGATGAGTCATAACTAAGTTTACGCCGAATACTGATTATTATTATTACAAAATGTAAAAGAAAATAAAGTAACTAGCGGTTCATGGCTATGCGGTAGTTTTTTTAGGTTCGGAAGAATTGTACGCCCTTGGTAAGTTTTCGCCCCACCGCTCACCAACTGCTCAGTTGATGATAAAAAAATAGTTACTTGCCCTCCTAGTAGGGGTAAGTTAATGTGTAAGGTCGTATTTTGTGGAACGAAGCGGAGCTGAGGTTCATAAACACGACAGAAGAAAGAAAAAACTTACCTACGAGTAGCGCATTACGTTTCTCTCACTACCAAGTAGTTAAAATCTGTCAATAATATTTTTGACATGTATGTGTGACAATTCAAGAAATCATTTTTTTATGGATTCACTATAAAATTAAAAATAGTAGTTTTGTGTCTAGATGTACGCCTGCGGTAAGGGTCGGACACTTAGTGTCCTTGCGCGGCAAATCGTTTTTTCTATCTTTAGTTACGGTTTTGTTTGTATTGATTTCACTATGTGTGCTCGATATAGTACTTTCCATTACTGTCTACTTTTTGATTAAGTAATGTCAATTTCGCTCCTTTTATTAACCAAAAAAGAAAGAGGTTATCAATTCGACGTGTGACTTTGTTTTTTTTTGGAACTGATGAACGGAATTTGATGAAACTTTTGCAACTTAAAGAGAATATTCAAGAGGTGGTCCCGTTTTAATTTGACGATCGGATAATGCCGAGTAAGCCGGATAATTAAGATTAATCTAATCGTTTTAATGCAATTACACTTAAAACCGGCTTAATTTGGTTCTAATACCATTCAAATTTTTAGAAAATGATCGGATAACTCGAATAAGCCAGATAACCTGATTAAGGGGTGACTCAAATATTACGGCATCTTTTAAATGCCGCTAAACTTGATTCTGTGGACCTGTATATTAAAATACCAAGAGATAATTATAAAATTTGTTTATACCATAAGGCGTTATTTGATTATTACTTAACGCTTAAAGTTTATCAAAGATTTTCTTTAGTATTTCGTTTAGAATACGGTTGGTTGGACTCTTGGGCGCTGAAATAAAAATACTACTAAATTTATTTTTTAGAAATTTTAAGATGATGACGTCAACAACTTGCTGAGATGGAAGGACAACTATAATTTAGCTTAGATGACGTTACAAATCTACAAGTTCTGTGTCTCTAAAAAGTAAAAAATAAAAACCTTTCGCAAAAAAAATTAACTGACTTCTATGTCTCTACAAAGTAAAAAATAAAAAATACTTAAGCCGGTGCCAATTTCCCACCAAACAATAATAAAATAATAAAAAAAATAATTGTTAGTAATTAATTTAGGGAATGGTGAAACTGGCACCGACTTAAGTATTTTTTATTTTTTACTCTTTAGAGACATAAAAGTCGGTTAATTTTTTTTGCGAAAAGTTTTTAGTCTACGTTTTTGAAAACAACTTTAGATTTAGAAAATCAAACCTTAAACTTCTGCTACCGCACCCCACATTTTATTTTGACACCGGCTTATAAAAAATTCATCTGCGGGATGTACGATGCCGCAAAAGGTGTACACGCTGAGCCGTGTGAAATATCCTAGACAACTGATCATTTATTTAAGTGTTATGTTGTAAAAATACTGTCTATACCGGATGGTAATATGTCTGGGTAGGCTACGTAGTTTCCAAACCGTAAATTTTTCATGAAAAATGAAACTCGTACTTTTAAATATCTTGCGGGATTATGGTTGGATATAACTGTAAAATATTCATGAAATATTCAGATAGGATGTTTATTTCTTAAAATAAAAAAATATACGTTAAATCTACCGGTAAAGCGTTTCTTTTTACGTATTTACAAAAATCTCTTATTATGATTTGAATTCGTGCAAAAATTTTCAAAAATTTTTGCGCATTTTTGCGTTTTATGGCATTTTATGTCGATAAAAATCAATTTCGAGCAAAAAAAAATGTCGGTCGATCGGTCTGTCCGGGAAATCTTGTGGGCACGATAACTTAAGAACTCTTTAAGCTAGAGACTTGAAATTTTTGCATACAGGTATGTTATCAACAGTTCTCGCTCGGGATTGTTTTTGGTGAACATTGGGGAAAAATACATTTTTTTTAGAAAAATTTGAAAATTGCTATAAGTTTTTGGGGTTTGGAGGTTGCTGAAATTGAATCTGATAATAAAATTTTTCTAACTCCACCCCGAGTGGTTGAGGATAACGACAGATAAATAACTATTACCAAACTATTTAATTCGTTATTTAACTATATTTTAGTAAATAGTGCTCACTAATATAATAAAACTTTCCTTCTAACAACTAAAAACGCCAATCGGCTTAAAATTAATGTAAATTTTATTGATATTACGTACACTTTTATTTCAGTGTACATGTGCTATTCATTAAATTATTATTAAATTAAATAGGCATGTCTGGTTAAATGAATAAACAATTGCCATTGGATTATCAGTCAATTAGGGCAATTTCAGATTGATGTTTGTATCAATATCTAAGTGACAGTCTACAAAGTTTACTATAAAATTTAAATATTTAAAATGAAATCTCGCCCCATTTTCTTGTGACATTTCCCAACCATCTGATCAACTTTACTGGAATATATTCAAATCAAGTGAATAAAATATAGACTGAGAAGACTGTCAGTATTGAATTCGTTTAATAAGTTAGTGAACATGGCATTTGACCTTTTCTTGCAATTTATTCCATTTTAAATACTTTAATTTAATTTTCAATTCAATTCATTTATTTATCGTAAGAAAAAATTTACAATAGTTATTCTACAGTAATTTCACGCTAGACATAATGTCCGTTTTGTGAAAATTAGTTTTACAATTTATATTTTATTTTACAGGATGTCTTAGTTTAAGTTTTTACTTTACAAGAAGTTCTATAACAATAAAAAATTAAATTAAAAATAGTTTTTTTTTTAACAAAACTTAAAAATTAATGTGTGTGTGTGTGTGTGTGTGTGTGAGTGAGTGTGGTGGAATTTAAATAAAGAAGACTATAAGAAAAGGAAAAAGGGGAGGGACAAATACTAATCATTGTCTAATAGCTTTTTTTATGGTTTTACTATTTTGTTTTATATACCCTTTTAATTCACGCTTCAAACTCAATGAGAGGGTTTTAATTTTAAGGCTTAGGGGTAAGGTGTTAAATAATTTGGGTCCTTGATAGAATACGAAGCGTTGTGAAAAAGATTTTCTGCAAAAGGGAACCGTTAAAGAAGGCGTCAAAGTTGTTCTTACTGCTGATTGTTTAACCGTATAATTTTAATTTTTATTTACTTTGAAAACCCAATTTAAAAGACTAAGTGCATATAACTCGTAAATGCTAAATAAACCTGATTCGCTATATAATCTATCAGTGGAGTGTCTTCGATCTCACTCTAGTAAAATCTTTATCAGTATATTTTGCGTAACATCTAGACCTCTTATTACATTTAGGCAGCAACCACCCCATATGGAAATGCAATATCTTAATATTGACTCGACGAAGGCATGATTAACGGCGAGCCGATTCTTTAAACTCAAAAATTTTCTAATTTGAAAAACATGTATGAACTTCCTTAGCCTTTTAACCAGACTTTCTGTATGCTCCTTTAAAGTATTTTATATTCTAAAATAAAAATGTCATTAGTTATATCACAAATTACAACCCTTACGTGAATTCACGTATGTTACTCTGTAAAAAAATAAACAATTTATTAGATTGGATATGTAATTTGACAATTTTACATGTAATGTACGTATAAAACTCTAGAATTACATGCGAAGTGATAAAATTATATGTAAAATTGTAAAATTTCATGTAAAATGTAGCAATATTTATATTTATTTGTAATGATAATTATATATTCATATGAATCTATATATTTTCATGTGTTATAGAATGTAACTTGAGTTACTACATGAGGTATACTCAAATTTTGATGCTGGTTCCTGCCAGGATCAAAAAATTTGGGGTTTATACCTCGAATTGCCTGGTGCCATGTTACGTTACTTGCTAAACCGACAAAACAGTATTTTTTGCTATTTGCGTTTCAGAAATTGCAAAATAGTCACAAAGTTGCATTTTGCTACATTTTTTTGCATGTATAAAAACATTTCATTTTAAATTTCATATTTTCACAAAAAAAACTGTTTTTAGTTGTAATTTTGACGTTCGAGTTCATCCGAGAGTTCGTCATAGCAATAAACGTTGATTGCAACTAATTAACATCTAAAAATTAAAGTTTTTGTCCAGATTTATTGTACAAAAAGTGCCGATTTTGAATATAATCAAATTAAAAAATAGTTTTAAATACAATATTTTATTCGATTGTATCTAAAAACTGCACTTTTCTTATAATAAATCTAGACGAAAACTTCAATTTTTTGCCCAGACTAAAAAATAAAATAGTTGACGCAGGGCTGGCAAAAAGACGGGATTTTCTAAAAAAATCCCGGACAGGGTATTTACCGGTAAGAACCGGTAAAAACCAGGCCTCAATTGCCCAAATGCTGGGAAAAATCAAGTGGTTTTTACCGGTATTTACCAGGGGAAAAACCGGAAAAAACTACATTTTTAATGAAAAAATTATTATACAATACCTATGATTTATCAGGTAAAAACCATATGTATTTACAACCCGGGATTTTGCTCAGTGTTAAAAACCGGTAAATACCGCCCTGGTCATAACCTTGCCAGCCCTGAGTTGACGTTGGTTGGTTTAAAAACTGACGATATTTGAAATTAAAATCCATTTTTTTAAGATTTTTATTAATGTTACTGTTTTTAAGGCGATTACGGTTGCCGCTCTTTGATCTCGGCTGGCAATCTCAATAATCGCCGTAAAAACAGAATTTTTGGTTCAAGGATATATCATAAATAACTATTTGCATGCCCGAAATCAAAATGCAAAAATAGAAGAGATGATCGGTGATAGTAACTTTTTTAAACCTCTAATTATTGCATAAATCATAAAAAAAAATGCATAGTAAACTTTTTTCTCCGTGTACTGTATCGTATATAAATAAAATACGATGGTGTCTGCTTCAATGTTCAAAGAGCAACCGAAATACAGTGTATATTTTACTTCGTAAAACCAGATTTGTATGCATATTTTTATACAATGTCTACAGTATAAAAAATAGAATTGTGAAGTATAGAAATATAAGTATACAGAGGGCCCAACTTTCGTTTGCAGGAAATCTGATATCGTTACAAATTACCAGTACTCGGCGAATTTCCAGTACTCGCAAAGGCGCCGCGTTGACTCTAGCATTGACGCGAGGTCTTAAATATTTACATTTTTATTTCTTTTTATCTTGTTTTTTTTTTAAATGATTACATTTAAACGAGTAAGGTGGGAAAAAAGTTATCGATAAATAAAAATTAAAAACTTTCGTTTTCTTAAAAGATAAAAATCGAATGTCGGTTTTTTCTTTGAAAAACACCGATATATACACATGTATAGTTAATATGTATAATCAATATCGTTGTGTGTAAGAAATTAGTCGTCAAATGTTTCGATTTAGTAACCTTTATAAAAATTTCCCTCATAATTCGGCAAAATTATTCCGTAACTGAGTTTAAGCCGACTACTGCAAATTACTTACCATCTAACTAAATTGACCCTCCTGAGTTCAAAAATGACAATCATTTTCTGCGGAAATGCGCCATTCTTTTCTATGGCAGTTTTTTATATATTTTTTGTTTTGGCAAAAAAACATATTGGAAATCTGTTATCGTTAAAAACGAAGTATATTCTCGTTATTTTGGTCCCCCTGAATCGGAAAATGATAACCTTTCTTTTCGGAAATGCTCCATTTTTTTCAGTAGTCATCAGTTTTTTTTAAGGAGATTGATATCACCAGGGTTATCTGTTATTAAAAAAATAAAAAAAAAACGGTTTTTTTTCGGATGGTGTTTTTATTAATTATTGGTTTACGTTAACGTTGGTTTGGTTTGGTTTTTTGCTGGTTTATTGTTTATTTTTTTTAATGGGAGACGTTGGTTTATGTTAACGTTGGATTAAGTTGGTTTTGCGTCTGTTTGATGTTTTTTTATTTAAAATATATAATAAATAATATTTTTTTCAAATAAATATTAAAATAGCGGACAAAGAAAAAAAATTCTGCATTTCCGCAAAGAAAGATTACCATTTTCGGATTCAGGGGGCCAAAATAACTAAAATATACTTCATTATCAAATATCATAGTTATTTTTTTATTTATGTTTATTTTTAACCTCGTACTATTTTACTTAATTAAGCATCCCCTAAGTCCAGGACTTGTGTGGGCTAGTAGTAGAGGGAACCACCGGCTTTAATTGACTTTCGAACCAATATATCTAGGGAGTACGCCTTCGCCAAATTTCAATTATTAATTAACTGAAAAAGGTAATCGGCGCCAGTGAGGTTTGAACTCACGATCATTAGGTCAGTGTCAATGCCATATCGATGCCTTAGACCGCTGAGCTAATCTCCCATAGTCCAAACGATAACAGATTGGCCCTATGGTGGTACATAAAGAGTACCCTTTAATGTATTTTTAATCAAAGATTAAGTAATATTTTATATTCGCCCCCCATTATGCACGTCCCTGGTTAAAATTACCAAATAAAAATTACATAAAAGGATGGCCCTTATCAATGTTAAGGCATGTAAAAAAAATTGTTACTGTTGTTTATGGGGTTCCAAAGATATTAAATAAAAACTACTTTTCATATGTATTCTTAGGAGGGTCGTAGCTCACTTAGAATCGCCCCTTTTGTAACTTATTTCTAAATCTGCATAATGCATATTAATATGCAGTTAGGATATATTTAGACACCTATGTGTAATTTTGAATAAGAACACAAACTACTTTAGATAATAAATTTAAGTAATACTAGTTATTTAATAAATTTTATGACACTAGTATCAAAAGGATTTATTTTGTAAGTAGGAAAGTCCATATCTAAATGTTTTAGGATTTCCCATGTCCCAACATACTCATGGTGTAAGTGAGGACTTCGGACATTATCTTTTAGATGGGGGCGCATACGCTATAACTAAAAATTAAATATTTTCAAAATAATGGAAAGAATGCCTAATCCTCAAATACACATACGGTATATTTATCGTTTACAATATAGAATAGAAGAAACTTTCTTCTAAAACTCTATATAATGATCAACGAACTAATAACTCTTCTCTCTAGAATAGGCATTTCATTCGTTAAAACTGACAAAAACGTCGGCAACATAAACATTCGTCTGTCTTACTCGCACATCTTTGTTCTAACAGAGACAACAATACCAGTTACCGGTAACTGTTATTGTTCAGGCCTGAATATACCTACTATTTGTTTACAAACAAACCGAGATGTTGTCGATACTTTATTTTAACGGTATGCGTATTCTAGAAAGAAGAGTTATTAGTTCGGTGATAATGATACTTAATGTTAATTTTTTTTTAATGAAACTAACGGTTTTTTTTATTTTCAGGTGAGTTACTGCATTTTTGCTAATATTTGTAAGTATATTAAACTAAATATATATATTATTATTCTGTCATAAAATGTCATTGGCAACGTATAGTTTAGTAGTATTGATTATTCCATAATTTGATATTTATCTTCAGACTTTTGATAATGGGACCGCTTTCTCTTATCTTCCGACGATCTGGCAACTTTTGGACTTAGTATGTGTACGTTAGGGTGCTTTTTTTTTCGACTATTTTTTTTTTCTCGGTCCCATCACGAAATTTTGTTGGAAGTACCCTGAAAAAAATTCTCTGAAAGTTTTAGCCCTTAATATTAATATTAAGTAGTGGACCAAGGCATGTAAAGATTTCCCATTGAAAATACACGTAAACTTTGATTTTTTTTCTTTAAATTTCTATAGCTTTAGCGGCATTTTATGGCATCGGCTTCGACCATAGACAGGTATTTCTCAAAATTGAATGTTT
>OY294045.1:82229966-82480399 GCA_958510825.1 Brachypterus glaber | reverse complement strand
TATTAAAAATAATAATAATAATAATATGTAATAATAATAATATATTATATTATGACATAATAATATCATATTATGACATTTGACAAGTCCAAACACATGTTATTTTAAAAATATTTGTTTTTACGTTCTTTAATAATTTTGTTTCCATTAAATTATTGAAATGCAATGATTGGTCTTAATCGATTCCGAAAATAATTTTTTATTTAATTATACAACTTACTACTTTTGATTTATATAAAAAAAATGTGCAGTATATATTTTTATTCTTAATTTATTTATTAACTTTTGATTTAATTATATACTGCTAAGTAGTAACAATGTTTTATCCAATACATACAGATAATAAGACAATTACCAGCTTTATTTTAAATAGATAAACTCAATAATAACATCCGCGTGACTTTTACTTTATTGAGTGGATAATTATTTATTTTACCCACTCAACTGTCACTTGTCAAATTATTTTCTTGCAAATGTAAATATAAGTTTTAATAAAAATATGAATTCCTAAGCTATTAATTGGATAAAACCGAAAATTAACTTGCTTGGCTGACGCCTCGCAGGTTAATTTTCTTATGGGCAATATCTTACTTTACCCACTAGTACCATAAATAACTATTATTTTATTATTAAACGATTTAGTAGTACTAAAACCTTGTTTTATATTTTTACTAAGCCAAGAATGATTTTACACATTTAATAGCTACTACTATTAATAATATTAAAAATGCTCTGTTATCATTTATTTAAATTTATTTAAATCGATTTATTTAAATCGTCCAAATTTCTTCTCAAACAAAAAAGTTAGAGGGATTTACCATTGGTTTGTACAGGGATCTGTTAAAACTTACATGGGTTTGTTTATTTATTTTTTATAATTTTGCACCTTTGCAACCATCTAGAAAAGGTTACATAACCTAAAATAATTGTGTGATAAATCTAGTGACATTTCAGCGTTGACAATAAATCTAGTTGGGTATGCAAGTCAAGATAACCTAAAATTTTAAAATTGTGTCAAAAAGTCAAGGAATGGTAGTTTTAAAGGACTATCTGGATTTTTATATTTTTTCCTACTATAAATATAACAAAATTTTTCTAATTTTTAATTAATTATTTTTTTTAATAAATACTTAATAGATATCTTCTCGTCTCGATTCTGGAGAGTCTCGATTTTCTGGACGTTAAACAACTGTTGTGCCAATGCTATAATGTCAAACTTTTAGTTTCAAAGTAAACGCAAACAGTAGACGCATCTGCGTCACAAGCTGTGTCTTGCTTTTGTGAAAACAGTGGCGCCAAAGCTAGAGAACGCGAGAAAACCCGAGTGATGCTGACAGGGCCGTAGCGAAGAAGATTTTGTGGGGGGAGAAGGTCAAAAATTACAACTTTTTTTAGCCTAAAAATACAACTTTTTTCCTCGAGAAAAAAGTTTATAACTAAAAAAAAAGGTCCTCACCTTTTCGTGAAATATACAACTTTAAGACAGCTTTATATTTTCTCCAGGGTAACCACTTTATAATTTTTTATTTTATGCACTTTATGATTCTACATTGCAGGAAAGTTATATGTTATTTTACTCCTCGCATCTTCACAGCGGAGGAGTACGTTTACATTGCACCCCGAAAATTAAATTAAAAACTGTCCAAATCAGCATCACTGTGCGTTACATATAATTGTCAAAACGTCGCTAGGCGACAAATGGAGTTACTGATTACTAGTGTAGTAGGGCAGTACAAACAGACATACATTTTTTTAACACCCACTTTTGTCACATTTTCTCGACGTTTCATGACATTCTTAAGCCGAAAATGCAAAAAAATTGATTTTTCGTTTCCGTAAAATGTATACTATGAAATACTAAGCATTACCTACCTGATGGTTTTTTATGTATTACAGTAGAGTTGACTGGATCCAGACCTATTATAAACTAATACAGTTTGGATGATCGTAGCTATCCGTGCGTCGAAAAAAGCTAACGATAGTTGGCTGTATGCTAGTTTCTTGATCGTATATAAGTAGCTTTAAGCTAGAAAGCCTGACGGTGTATGGTTCTTCCAAGATGCTGCACAGTGGTCTGTCACTAAAGTCACTAAAGAATGATTACACAAGTTTACAAGATTTTTACCTCATTTGCACGGTTTTTGTGATCTATAAATAAAATGTAGATTTTTTACTTAATGTTTAATTTGTGAGCCAATAACCCAAGAAACAAATATCAATATCAATATATAGTTCAAGAAAAATATAGAAATATATATTTTGTATATTTTGATGTAAACGGTGGTAACCCTCTACCCTTAACTGGTATCGTCGGGTCAATATTGACCGATACTCCACACCATAATTCACTAAATGCACCACCATTTCGTTGAGCACTGTTATTGTACTTTTTGGGATACTTCAATTTGAAATATAAATTTATAAACATCCATAGATACGCCACTTTGTAATAATAGCGTCGACATGATAGCCTGGTTTGTAAAATATCGTTTACGTGCCGATTTAATTTAAAAATAGCCTTTTTAAAATTTTCGTGTCCCCGATGAATGAATAATATAAGTCTGGTCTTTGGTAACGATTAACAGGATAATACTACTTACTAAAAACAACAAATGGGCATTCGTTTTACGTCTAAAAAACTGTAAGGACAACCTGTTTACTGTTCCTGCACGCATGGCGTAATGGCGCAATTGTACAATAAATTTTAGATTTTGCCAGTAGCGAGCTCAAACCATAAGCTTTTTACCTAATGGTTACTGTACGTGTTTATGTAAATTCTATAATTCACAGCTGTGTGAAATTATATGTATTTTTCCCAGTGTACTTAATTATTCTAATAGAAAGCTATAATCTATTTTATCCAATACATACAGATAATAAGACAATTACCAGCTTTATTTTAAATAGATAAACTCAGTAATAACCCCCGCCTGGCTTTTACTTTATTGAGTGGATAATTATTTATTTTACCCACTCAACTGTCACTTGTCAAATTATTTTCTTGTAAATGTCATTAAAATTTTTAATAAAAATATGAATTCCCAAGCTATTTATTGGATAAAACCTTGCATGTCACTCATGGGTAAACCGATATTGCCCTCTCGAAAATTAACCTGCTTGGCTGACGCCTTGCAGGTTAATTTTTTGATGGGCAATATCTTACTTTACCCACTAGTACCGTAAATAACTATTATTTTTACGTATTACGCACAACTAAACTAAAAGCGCACCTCTGTGCCTTTTGTTCCATCTACTTAGATGAAAAATTTAAGAAACGACAGGCTGTTCTATGCTAGAAAACCGCATTTTAATAAACTTTCCAAAGTTACCGAAAGGAAATTCAAAAGGGACTGTGTTTTAAGAAGCACTTTTATTAGGGTTGTGTCGGTTTCTTGCTTTATACTGGGTGACACAAGAATCTTGGTAGAACTTAAGTTGAAGAAGTTGACAGATTTCTTACCTTAAAAACTACTAAATTTTTCTCCTAGAATAGAATCCTGCATATTTTTATTATATTTTTGGCGGATGTCACAGTTAATATTTATTTTGAAAATTTTTTTAATGTAGAATTGATCTATTATAGCAGTATATGACGGTAAAAAATATTTATGTCAAAATGTTTAGTTTATTATACTGAACCATAATATAAAATTTATTTTTAAATTGATAGGTGTAAAAATATACAGGGTGCTCCATTTAAAAATCGAAAGTTAGATTCATTTCCGGTGAAACCGAAAGTTCCAAAAAATATCTAACCTTGTCAAAAAATCCTAAATTATACATAATATAGCTTCTGTAAATTTCACGATCCTACATAAAAAAGTAAAAAAGTTAAGAGGGGTGAACTGAAACACCCGGTATATTGGGTAAAATATTTTAAATATACCGGCTTCTTTTCAAAGGAGCCCCTATTACTAGTGATAAAAAAAATGAAATTTACATATTTTGAATTATATGACCTAACCTAATTTTCTTTTTACTTCCGGTTTAACCGGAAATTATCCCTGCTTTTGATTTTAAAATGGAACACCCTATATATTTTTACATATTTGGATTCTCCGTTAAATTATGTGTACTATCCTTATTTTTGTCAAATTTTCATAGCTTTTGTCATTTTTTAAATAAAATTTTGTTTTAGATTTTTTTTATATAATTCAATAATTAAAAATTACAAAAAATACATATATAAAAATACATAATTTTAACTATTAAAATAATAACACAGGCTCTGAATCCGAATCCGGGGTGGGTTTGACTCGGTCAGATCGCATTATGTTCCTATCCTCAAAAAAGTGATAAAATGTTTCAGCTTTTACCACTTTTTTGACGTTAGGAACAAAATGAGATCTGACCGAGTCAAACCCACCCCGGATTCGGATTTAGCGACCCCAAAAACAAATTTATTTTATTATTTGAATACAAAGAGTTAAATAGTGCTAGTCGTGAAAAAACTAATATATAAACTACGGTAGAGAAGACTATTATAGTCTGACACTCTTAAATTAATAAGCTCGGCTATAAAAAAAGTCTTCTCTACCTTGGTATATAATTACTATTAAACCTCTTATCTTTAAATAATCGGTAACATATCACGTATTATACGGAATTTGCATAAGACCTACATTTTCAAGCTTTAAGTGAGCTTTAAAAGCTTAAAGACTGTGTTAGAATAAATTTAGCTGACTTACCTACCTGGCATCCCCTTTACAACAGGGCAACTTATTTGACTGCTTTAAACATTATTTGCTACCAGCCAGCAACCAGCATGCTGGTCGATCAGATCATATCTATCGATGTAAAAAACTTTAATAACAAATTTAAAATTTTGTATTGAAAACATTTATTTTGCACGCTTTTATTTTTTATAGTTTTCTTCTTAGTTTTCCTATGTTGCTTTCCCATTTTGAAAATTTTCAAAATTTCGGAAAGCCTTGTATTCGTGCAAAAATTTTCAAATTTTTTTATGCGTACTTTTGCGTTTTATGACTTTTTATATCGATATAAATCAATTTCAAGCAAAAAAAAATTGTCGGTCGATCGGTCTGTCCGGGAAATCTTGTGGGCACGTTTTAAGCTATATACTTGAGATTTGACATACGGGTATGTTACCAAAAGTTCTAGCTCTGGATTGTTTTTGGTGATCATTGGGGTGCGGCAAGAATTGCTATATAGGGCTTTTTGAGGATGTTGAAATTGAATCTGATAATAATTTTTCACTCCACTCCACACCCCTGAGGGGATGAGAGGGTAAATATTTTTAAATATTTTCAATATATATAGGGGTTTTTGGGGTTGGCGAATATGAATCTGATAATATTAGTAGTTTTCGTAAAAATTGTTAAATTGTTATATTGGGTTTTTTGAGGTTGCTGAAAGTGAATATGATTATAAAAAAAATCTTACTACCCACCCCTCAGTGGGTGGACAGGGGGTAGTCTTCTGGATAATTTATATATTGGGTTTTTTGAGGTCGATAAAACTGGATCTTTTAATAAATTTTTTTCAATTTCAACCCTCTGAGGAGTGGGGGGTAGTTTTTGTTAAAAATGGTGTATTGGGGTTTTTAGGGTTGCTGAAAGAGAATCTGATAATAAAAAAGTTTTCGTGAAAATTGGTATATTTTTAAGCTTTTTTAAAGTAAATGCTAAAATTAAATCTTATAATAAAAAATCCATTTTACGCGCGGAGGTGTAAAATGAGAAATCTCTTTTACTGAGCAGTGTATTTTTAATTGGCTTGCTCTGACTTTCTGATGAAAATATTTGTTTAACACGCTTTTAGTTTTTCTAATTTCCCTATTTTTTTATTTGGTTGGATATGGCCAATTAAATTATTTAGTTGTGACAATAAAATTTTTTATTCCCAACCAAATAATTTAATTGGCATATCCAAATAAATCCTATTTATCAGTGTGACTTTAAAAAAGCGATATTCAAAGTATCCTCATTTGACCGTAATTAGTTTTAATCATATGGTCTGTACAAAGGTGCAAGTGCCTTGGAAATAAATTTTACACTACGATGTTTCAAAAATTCTTTGACATAGAGACTTGAAATTTGAAGCAAAAATTTTCTACGTATAATAATGCTGTAATCCAAGTAAGAAATTTGAAGCAAAGATTTTCTACGTATAATAATGCTTTGATCCAAGTCTCAAGTCTCTATATCAAAGCGTTCTGGATATGTCGTAATGTAAAGTACTTTCGCAAAGTATTTGCTTCTTTGATACGACTGTATTTACAATTTTGGCGAAGGCGCCATACTCGAAAATAGTTAAACCCTAAAAACTAAACCCGGCGCAGAATATGAGTAAAAAATTGATCAAGGCAGCTATGACTAGTAGTTTAAAAAACGTTTAGGTTCCCTAAATGACCCCTAAATGATCAACTGCAAAAAAAAATTGTAGTACTTATATCGCCCTACAGAAGAATAATTTAACGTACACAAACCATATTTTATAATATATTATAACATAAATATGTTATACTATACAACATCCAGTTGTAGAATTAAGAGGTATTAACATAAAGTTGTAATAAATACAACAACAAATGTTATCGTATGTCATAGTTAGTACTATACTATAGTACGATTTGTGGTTGGCGCATATATAACACTATGTTGTTGTATTAATAACGCTATAATTATATCAGTGTATAGGTAATTTTCCCAAATTCAGTTTGAAATTTGGTGAAAACCCTCGGTTAAAGTGCCTAACATTTTTTGGTAACATACGTAACAACTATAATAATTTCTGAAAATCATATTTATTTACTATCAAATTATATTAGTGTCCTTTGATTATACAATTAATAAACAAATATCGGGACTAGGACTTTAAATAAAAACACTTCAGCACCTTCAGCATTTGTCTTTCATATAAATATAGTTCACTATAGTCTACCAAGAATACATATAGGTGTTCTTGTGATAAGAAAGAGGAAGAAAAAACATATACAGTTAATTTGAAATATGTCTACGTGTACGGTTCTATAGTTTTGTTTATTGTTCGTAATTGTTTATTTAAATCATATTTATGTTAAATGTAGTGTTTTAAGTATGCTAAGGTAAATGTTTTTCGTATTATCTAGGCATAAGATTAAAAAGTAGACGTTTTTAATTTTTTTAATTTTTTTTAAGTTATATATTTTTTTATGTTATTACATAAGGTCTTTTTTCTCTTTTTTAGCTTGATAAAGTCTTGATTAAAGACGAAACGTCGCTAGTGCATAAAACTTAGTGTTTTTATTTAAAGTCCTAGTCCCGATATTTGTTTATTAATTATATTTATTTACTTTTTTTATTATTCCATATACTTATCAGACAGTAAATCTTTTACAAATTAAGCAAGCATAATTAAAAAAAAACAAATCAGATTAGTAGATTTTCATTATCATTTACGTAATTGCATACTTAAGTGTACTTCCAAATTTTGTAACATACGAAACGCGCACATAAGCTGCATTATTTTTATTGTCTAATTGATTATACGTAAACTAAAAGATTTAAAAAAGTGCGTTTAAGGATTATAACCTAAAATATAAATGAATGAAGGTGTACGAATGTAACGTACGTAACGACGGAATGACCCTTTTAGTGATATTTTTATTACGCATTGTGCTTTTGATAATTTTTGACATTTAGATTAAATTTTCTGTCATTTTGAATCTTACATATAATTATAAAGATTTTGGAAAAGTGAAAGTTTGTTAAACATTATAATAAAAGTTTTTTTTAATAGAACACTGCATTATATTGCTTCATTTTAACAAAAAAAATTGTAGATTTATACTTTAACTTTTTGATGTTTGGATAATAGGGCTTTGGACTTTTGATTGATTTGATTGATGATTAGTTTCCTTTTAAAAGACTTTTCTTGATATTTCTTCTTGCTTTTCAAAAATTATTTTGATTTTTATGTCAAAATTATTTTTTGATTGGCAATAAATTCGAAACAAAATACATATGAAATTAGATTTATTTTTACAACCATACAACAAGAAACAAATGAGCATTAACTCAGATAGATTCTGCGCGGGGTTTATGTTTAAGCACGTTTAAGCTCATGGCTCAGGATTTTATTTTATGACTTGATTTTTAAGCCTTGTGGTTGTTGTTCAAATACCCTTCAGAGATTTTTTTTATTTTAAATAAATGTTTGCTTTGCACTGGATATAATCATTTAATTTTAAATTATTTTTTTTAAAGATCCTCTATAATCAGATAAGCATATTTGAGCAGAAATAGTGTCTTGTATACTAAGCTACCGTTTAGGGGTAGATAAAATGTACAATTTACACTTCTCTACTTAGTTATGTTTTAGTTAATGACAGTATTTAACATTATTTTGCTTAATTTAAATAATACCAAGGAGGGTGCAAGATAATAATGCATTTGCCCCTGTATACGGGAAACGTTAAGTAGCCTCATAAGCTCAGTTAGGTCGTAAAACTTCAAATGAAAAATTATACCTTTTTATGGGCATTTTTAACTACATCGTTATATTAAAAATTTGTATAACTTTTATTTATTGCTTCCCCGTAAAATTATTTTTAAAAACAAAAAGTGGACTTTTTATAATTTTATAAAATTAATGAAATTAAATTTAATCAGTAAACTGTACTTTTTTCATACATGGATGTAAACACAGATGTATACTAAACATTGAATAGACATCTACGATTTATCTATAGTCCAGTACGGAAATACGTGATAGTGACTCATATTTAAAGTATAGACCGCGCGGGGAACGAAAGGTAAAAGGCCAAGTATTGGCGTTGCGGTGAAGAAAGCGTAAAGCAAGAGGGCGATTAAAGCCCTATCTAGAGGCTCGCATAACTAGCATAATACATAACAATGCGATGTCGTGATTGCCTTGGTGTGCCGTCATGTATCTTGTGCGCTGGCTTATAACGTTATGCTAGCCTTGCATAAGTGCCTGTGGATAGGTCCTTAAGCATGAGTCACTATCACGTATTAACGGATAATAGCATAAGACAATTATTTTAATATTGTTTTTCTTTTTATGGTCTAACCAGAGCATAACATGAGCTACAATTACTGTCATACAGGTTCGAAAAAATACAGCCTAGAACTTTGGATAATTAACCTGTGGTCCAAATTTAAAGTCTTTAGCCCGAAGCGTTCTTGACACAGACCGACCGACAGACAGATTTTTTTTCTGATGGAAATCATATTTTGAATATAAAACGCCCAGAGACGTAAAAAAAGCAATAAAAATTTTTCGATTTTTTTTTACTAACGCAAGACTTTCCTTGGGGAAAGTTATGTTTTGCAAAAGTTTTTTATGCAATTTTTTATCATAAGTCAAAAAATAATTGGGTAGTAAAACATTTTATCTGAAAAATGAGAACTTGACAGAGATTTAGCTCAGTGGTCAATGGCATCGATATAGCCTAACACTGATCTAATGATCGTGAGTTCAAACCTCACTGGCGCCGATTGCCTTTTTCAGTTAATTAATAATTGAAATTTGGCGAAGGCGTACTCCCTAGATATATTGGTTCGAAAGTCAATTAAAGCCGGTGGTTCCCTCTACTACTAGCCCTGGACTTAGGGGATGCTTAATTAAGTAGAATAGTACGAGGTTAAAAACAAACATAAACTAGAAATAATTCTTTTTTATGGAAGTAGTAGGGTAGTAATTTAATAATTGACTAATTTATATGAATAACCACTTATTCTTCTTTATATGTAATTAATAAAGTTCTAAATAAATAAGAATAAGAAGAATATTTATTTAACCATCTTTGATACAAATTAAGTATATATGGCAAGTCATTTTTCCTGCTTGGATGCAGGTTAACAAAACACATTACAAGATATATTTTACAAACTACAAAAATACACGTATAAGAAAAAAAAAATAAAAGTTAAAAAAACAAACCAAAAACTCATACACGAAAGTAATTGTAGTTTATAAGTTATATCGAAACAATTTTAAAAGAATAAATAACATAAACTAAGACATTATAATCACAATAGTAACAATAAAAATTACTTAAAAGAAAATAAATAACAGTTAAAATGCTTGAGATCATGTACTAAAATTGTATGAATAATATTCGTTTAAGTTGTAAAAACATCCCTGAACCAAAAATTCCCTAACTTTATTTTTAAATAAATCAACTTTTGTAATACTTTTAATATTATCCGGTAGAGCATTGTATAATGATAGACCCCTGTAGTAAGACTTTTCAAACTTTGCCGTGTTATGAGAGGGAACCATTAATGATTCCTTATTACGAGTATCGTAATCATGCAAATCAGAGTTGGTACAATATAGTGAAAATTTCTTTACATGAGTTAAACAACTTAATATATATATAGAAGGAGCAGTTAATAAATTATTGAGGATAAAAGCATTTCTACACGTTTCCCTATAACTTAAATTAAACATTAATCTAATTAGCCTCTTTTGCAAAATGAAGATTCTTAAAAAAGACACTGAAGAACCATATGCTATAATGTTATAGGAAACATGAGAATAGGCTAGTGCATAATAAACATTTAAAATGGCCGGCTTGTTTAACGAACTTTTAAGCTGGCGTATTGCAAAGTATGCTGTATTTAGTTTTTTACAAACATTGTTTATATGAGGCTCCCAGCTTAAATTTTCGTCAATAGTCGTACCTAAAAATTTAACATTTGTTGATAATTTTATATTATCAGGAAGTAAAAGATCTGAGGGTAGCCTTTTTTTATTAAAAAAATTTTTTTTTTTATTAATTGTTTTAAAAAGGATAATTTGTTATACCTGTCAAGTGGTCATTTTTCAGATACGATGTTTCGGAATTTACAAGGCGATATCAATAGCAGTAGCAACATCAGCGTTGAAATACTTTTACTTCTAGGCACTGAAGTGTTTCCACGGTAATACTAAATTATTTATTAATCCAGCGGTAACATTAATTGAGCACGCTAACAAAAATCGCGTCGCATTTAACGGGCCGGATAAACCGGGCCTGGCACATTCCGCGTCTTTTATTAAACGATTTTTTAAAGGAGTTTAAGATTGTGCAGGTTCAGGTTTGTTTTTCGTATTTTTATTTTGAATATTAAAACCTTGCTTTAAAAGTTTTAGAAAAATTGTCTATATTTTCAGATTTCATCTTGATCGATTTCATACCAGAGTAATTTGTTTTGGTTTGGTCGCCCTAAAAAGAAGGGTTTCGCATTTTGGGCTGAATCGCCTGCAACGATAAGACCTTACATGCTTATAGATACATAAAAAATAAAATCTTAGCCAAAATTTCATCCCTTCTTATGTAATTAATTATTTTAATTACTTGATTAATTTTTTCATATGTCAATGCACGATTTAGCAATTGCACGTTATTACGAAGTTTCATGTGTCAAGTAACTTGACTCAAGTGTCTTGAAAGTAAATGAAGGTTTTGTTAACAGGTTATTAAAAATTGTTTTTCTGTGTTAAAAATAATGCTCCTAAAATGTACTGGATATTGTTTCAACCTTTGGTCGATAAATAAAATTAGAGGATATATTTCAAATACGTAAGTAGGTAGGTAGTAGTATATTTTTGCTTAAAAAGAAGTGCCTATGTAATCATTTTGTGATATTTAGTTTTTAAACAAAAAATAAATAAAAATAACTTTACATATTAATGTGTATATTTCGAGGTTATAATTAAAAGCACAAAATGATTGATGGTGGATTTATTACAAAAAACACAAAAATATACAAAAAAATAAAAGAATTTAAATTGTCAACATTAGGCATGACGAGTTTTACATGCATTGTTGTCAGGTTTACGATAACACTAAAATGTCAAATATTTTTTTATGTAATAATCTTTGTAAACAAATTTTTAAAAATTTTTTTTTTCATAATTTTGCACTGTTTTAAACAAAAACTTATTTTTCTCATTTAGCCCAAAACTCCCCTTTAAAACGATATCCTTTTTTGAATTCATTAAAAAAAAATAATAATTTTATTATTTGATCAATTCAGTTAAATTTTCTGTATTTTTTGTTTTTCTGTCTTAAAAATTTAAATATAGGGGTGACCGGGGCTAGTTGTCGCAGGGGTAAGTTGTCGAAGTGCTTATATCTTAAAAAGTAAAATATTTTTCTGCGCCAAACCAAGATTAACCGCTGCGTTACAACAGTGCCATTTATCATTTGTTAACTTAAATGCAATAAATTAAAAGAACATCCAGATAAAACAAAAAATGTAAAAATTAAAGAGCCCAGTAATTTTTTTGTGGTAAATATTTTTTCTCATTGTTACTGATTAAAAGCATTAAGATAAGAGAATTTTATGTATAATAATAGTTTAAGGTGTATATTATTTGTTGATATTGTCATTTAGAAGTGTTTATTCGTTAATTAGAAAGTACTTGATACATAACGTAAAATTGACCACTGGGGCTAGTTGTCGCATTTGGTTTGGGGCTAGTTGTCGCATGATCTGAAGATATGTTCATGGTATAACATTTCCTTTTTGGCATTTTTTTATTCAAAACTGTCTAAAAAAGTGACTTTGTCGAATAGCAAATAAATTCGTTTATTAAATTATATTAAATTAAAAAAAAAATCAAAAAAATATTATTTAATTATAAAGTTGGAAATTTTGGCACAAAAGTAAAAAGTTAGATAACAATCAGCTTGTGGGGAGGCACATGTCTTATTAGTTATTTATACTTTTTATAAATGCCTTTATATTTCTTCAAAAAAATATAATGGGGCACGTTGTCGCAATTTTCAAGACTTCACAAAAAAAAACATAACTCTAATACCCTATAAAATTTTTTATGTTTTTTCTTTAAATAATGTTACTGAAACATGCAGCTAAAATTACCATTCCGTCAATTAAAAAAAAATACAAAAATAAAGGAAAAAACTGACTTTGAATGAAAAGTGCAACAATTAGCCCCGGTCACCCCTAATATATTGTTTTGCTTTTTTAATGGCGCGCTTATGCATGGCGCGAAAAATTAAACGCGCGTTAAATGCCGGGCGCGGTTGATGGCGCAAATGTCAAGTTTTTAGTATTTCGAGAAAACAATTATTTTAACAAAAAAGTCACTACTAGTATAGGGTTTGTAGTTTATTTTTTTTTTTGTAGTTTTCCTTGCTATAGCCCTACAGACTACAAATGCATTAAATTTTCTCCTAATAAATAATAACACTACTAGCATACTAAAATAAGTATAATAGTAATAATAATTTCTCATTTATATCTGCTACTGTATGAAAATGCATTAAACTTGTAATATAAATCTCAAGCTATTTATTAAGTTTATTGTGTAAATAATCCCAAGTGAAGTAATTTGTTTAATTTAGCACACAGGATGTTCACATTATGAGTGTATTTAAATTCTTGTTTTTAGAGATATATTACATAGTTGAACATATAAACCATTCTGGTACAAAGTGTAAGGGATAAGTGTGCCTGACGAAGGGATGTCAAAAGGGGACATAATTTAAATATGTACAGTTGCTATCTTTAAAAAGTACTACACCCAAAAATTGTTCCATTTAAGTCCAACTTGTCACTAAAGTCAGTTGATGACTTAACTAAGTCAGAGATACATAGAACTAAGTATAACAGTCGTCTTGTTTGAAACATAATTTTTCCAAGTGTCAAATGTGTCAACATTCTTCACTTAAGCCAGCAACAAAAATGTAATATAAGGAAAATGGTCAAGAAATTAAAGTATTATACACGCCAGAACCAAATATATAGGAATGAAGGTTCGGGTCCTTTAAAAATTTCAACCGCTATTAAATAAGGTACCTTCTGCAACTATTACAAATATGAATATATTTTTTTGAGAAATGAATGTTATATTATATCGTTTTTAAATCGACTGACATTGTACATAACCCTAATTCATTGTAAATAAAGCACTTAAAACAGCTAAAATTTAAAAAATTTGATGTGCTTCATGGTTCAATACTGTAGTACTTGTTTTTTATTCCAACTATAGATACTAAATCAATTTAAATTAAATGTTAAATTAAAATACATAGGTACCTACCATTTTTCACACGAATTCCAATTCCAACTCAAGTACCCAAGTGTTTTTTACGGTTAATTTTTTCCAAAAAAAACACGGTTGCAAAAACTGCGAAATTTTGTGCATTTGAAAAAGGGTTCCTTGTTGCGGAAATATCCGATTTTTTTTCAAAGTAGATCTGGATCCCATTTCTTATGTTTCTTTTATTCCTTGACATTTTGTTTTGCAAATAAGAAGTAATATAATCTCGAATTTAATCATTAAGCAATTTTTTACGAATACTGTAGCAGCCATAATTTTGCCATTTGCAATTTAAACGAACGAACGAACGAAATGAACGAACGAAAAGTCATTTAACGGGGGTAAGCTCTACCGTTACCATATTACAGAACAGATTTTTTTTGGCTTCACATAAAAGTAGGTTTCTCTTTACCTCTGCAGATATCATCTTAGTTACACTACTATCCGAAATTTGGAAACCATCCGAAATTAGGCGTCTTTCCTATAACAAAAGTTGCTAGAAGTTCCAACTATACACAATCGTATTTAATATGGTAACAAATTATCAGTTTACTGGATGTCATACTATAACCTAATACCAATAATAATATAATAACAATAACTTCTGAATTATAGATTTAACTTTTCTTTTTTTTTTTTGAGCAATAATAGGTCTTCAACCTCTGCTCTTATCTGCTTGTAATAATAAAAATAATAATAATAATAATAATAGTTTAATTTTAATTGGGAAAAGCTAATGAGACAAAGAACGAGTTTTACAAGCCTTTTGCAAACATAGATATTTTAAGTCAGAAATAATTATCCCCTCTAGGCTTTTTCTCATACATGGTGTATGGGGACAAAACAACATTGAGGGAAAATATGAAAACACTACCAAAACCTAGAGTCTTGAAAATATATTTCATAATATATATATGACGTTTAAACGAGCAAAACCGCAGTATATTGTATAAAATTATAACTAAACATTTAAAGTTTTTATTTACTTTAAATACTTTACAAAGCGTTTACTAAATTTTTCACATTTAAAATAATAAATTCTTAGAAAAAGTAAATATGAATTAAGTACACAATATCATATAAACATACAAATGGTAATTGCATTTTTTTTTCTCAATTTACCAAAAAATTTGGAGTGAAACCTTTTTTTGTATTTTTTGGCTTAAAATCAGCTGTCTAATCTATTTTTTTTTTAATATCTCTAATTTTTACTTTCTAGCGAACTTAAGGGTTTTAGGGTTGCTCAGAGGAGTTTTCATAGTTTTTGTCTACTATCCCAAATAAGGGTAGTTAATGTTGAACACAAATCGAAAAATTCCATTTTCTTAAAAATGATTTTAATGATTTTTCATGTAACATTGTAACATGTTAACCACGAAAAAATCACATAAAGATGTAATTTTTTTGTTGAAATTTTGTACAATGCGCATTAGAACTAAAATTTGGGTTATATACAGTTACGATCTTTAAAAAGTCCAAACCCAAAAATTGTACCATTTAAATCTAACTTGTCACTAAAGTCAATTGAGGACTTAACTAAGTCAGAGATATATAAAACTAAGTTTAATAGTCATCTTGTTTAAAACATAACATGCTTTACTTAAGTCAGCAACAAAAATCAATTTTAACAATATATCTTGGGGCTAATACAAGGAAAATGGCCGAGAAATTATAAAACTCTACACGCCAGAACTAAAATATATAGGAATGAAGATTTGGGGTCTTTTAAAAGTTTTAACTGCTATTAAATAATGTACCTGTTTTTTGCTATTTTATTAATATTTGTTTATTTCTGTTATTATTTTTTTAGTTCTATATATTTTTGTAACTTTGACAAATAGGAATATATTTTTTCGAGAAATTAATGTGTTTTTATACCGTTTTTAAATCCACTGGCAATGTACTACCCTACCCTAAACATTTTATTGTCAATAAAGCACAAAACAGCTAAAATTTAATAAATTTGGTTACCTCAAGGTTCCATACTACAGATTCCAACTGTACTGAATTAGTTTTTCGACTACCTAATGAAGTGCTAGCTTACATATTATATACCGTTGTCAAGGCTTGTTTATCTTGACAACCAATAAAATCAGTGGACTCATTTATTATTGACCGTTGTTAAGCATTGTTTATTGAAAAATATTTGAGGCAACTACTAACTTTTTTCAACTTATTTGTCAAACTGACAGCTATGTCAAAATAATTTTTAAACTTTATTTTTAACTGATATTTGGAGTTACTAGCTTTAGGTAGTAGAAAAAATAGTATATGCACCACGTATGCGAACTTAGTTCGCATACTAGGTGCATAATATACTATTATTAAACGGAATATTGAACTCATCAAGTAATGTTTATCTAATAAATATAAATGCATAACACCGTATTTTTAGAAGAAGATTAATTAAAAACTTTCACATATTTTGCAGTGAAAGTCTATAATTATTTATAGGTTTATACTAATATCTACAAAAAAATACATTAGCATTTTCTAGCGGAAAATATTATATTTATAATGGTAATTATTTCGTTTTAAATACCTATTAACCCAATAATTATAATTTTAATAAAATATTATTATAAGGTTATTTTTTCAAGTCAGGCTTCGGCACTTCTGGCATTAAAATCAAAGAAGAAATTAGATAACCCTAAATATACCTTCTCAGCGGATTTGACTCCTCTACAAAGAGAATCAATAAAGAATATGAGGGACGAAATATTAAAGCGGGAAAACAATGGTGAAAAACTCACAATAAAGTACATAAATAATATTCCGACTATAATACCAACATCTGTGCCAACAAAAAACTAAATACCAAGGAACAACTATCAGTGTACTACCATAATGCGGGAAGTTTAAGAACTAGACTAAACGATTTTAAAAATAGAGTCATAAATTCAAATTATCATATAGTTGTTATAACCGAAACCTGGTTAACAAGTAGTTACCGCGATGCTGAAGTCAACATGAAGAATTATAATGTGTATAGGTGTGATAGAAAATCTGAAACCAAAACTCGTGGTGGAGGCGTAAAAGTGTTCAGTCTAAATTAATCAAGATACATACAAACTTGGAAAATATAGATGACATTTATGTGCAGATCAAAACTTTATCTAATAATTACATAGTTGGCTGCTTATACATACCACCAAAGTCTTGTATACATGGAATAACCCAAGATCAATATTTAAACTTGTACGAATCTCATTGTGATACAGTGGAACATATAATGGAATCTGTTAAGGAACATAAATTGATACTCTTGGGTGATTACAATTTGCCTGAAGCTCGTTGGCAAAATGAGGATTTTAGCGCTGTACCTACTTGTCCAGGAAATTCCATAGCAATACCAGTTTCTAATAGATTCTCATTTTTAAATTTGTACCAACATATTAACATACCTAATGATAGAAATGTTTTTCTCGATTTGTTATTCTCTAATGTTAATACTATAGAAGTGCATCGTGCAGTTGATCTATTAATAGAAAATACTCATCACCACATAGGATATACATTCGATTTACAATCAGACACCTCTGAGTCAATGTTATACGATGACTTTTCCTATGATTTTAAAAAGGCTAATATGATTGGTATGTGTGATTTTTTGACTGGTGTTGATTGGAATTTTCTGGACAAATATGATATTAATATAGCTGTCCAACAATTTTATAACAAAATGTATGAGGCATTATCATTATATGTCCCTATGGCCAGATTCAAAAGCACTGAATTTCCTTCCTGGTATACACTTCCTTTAAAGCAATTAATTTTTAAAAAGAAAGCTGCCCACAAAAAATATAAACAAACTAATTCAGATAACGATTATTTAATCTTTCACAGATTGCGCTCAGAGTGCATAGAACTAACCAATCAAACTTTTAAGAATTACCTACATAATATTGAGGAGAAAATCAACTCTAATGCCAACGAGTTTTGGAAATATGCTAGCACAAAAAACCAGGGATTTGAATGTCCAAACACAATGTATTTTAATGATAAGATTAGTTCAAACGGAAAAGATACAGTAAACTTGTTTGCTGAGTTCTTTTCCTCAGTTTATACAGATAACCCTTCTGACCCACCTCAGGAATACAAATTTGATAATACCGTTCAAATAAACCAAATGTCTTTCAGTTCTTGTGATGTTTTAGGAGCTATAAATAAACTAAAACCCACTAATTCATGCGGACCTGACGGAATACCTAATTCAATACTGATAGGGTGTAAAGATGTAATTGTGGAGATCTTAACCAAGTTGTTTAATTTATCTTTGAGCACGGGAGTTTTCCCAAAAATGTGGAAATCATGCTACATTACGCCAATTTTCAAATCAGGTAACAAAGAAAATATCTCAAATTATCGCGGGGTATGTAAACAATCTGCTGTGCCAAAGATATTGGATAGCTTGGTTACAGCAGAATTAACGTGGACGACTAAAAATATTATTAACACTGCTCAACACGGATTTTGCGAGGGAAAATCCACAGTGACTAATTTGCTACTCTATCAGGATTATATACTTAATGCTTTTGAACTAGGATACCAAGTAGATTCCATTTATGCAGATGTACAAAAGGCTTTTGACACTGTTCCTCACAAATTTCTATTTAAAAAGCTGGAAGCATTAGGTATTTATGGTATGCTACTGAAGTGGATTGTCAGTTTTTTATCCGACCGAACACAACAAGTGAAAATAAAAAACTTTGTTTCCTTTTGTATACTTGTAACCTCTGGAGTATCTCAGGGCTCACATATTGGACCTCTCCTTTTTCTTTTATTTATAAACGATATTGTTTTGGTAATAAAATATTGTGAAATACTACTGTTTGCAGATGACCTAAAGTTATATAAGATGGTGCGGTCAATCTGTGATCAGTATCTTGTTCAGTGTGACATGGATAATTTAATTATTTGGTTTAAAAAACATGGTATGACCTTAAACATAAGTAAATGCTACTCAATTACGTTTCATAGAATCTTAAGACCTTTAGAAAGCTATTATGAAATGAATGGTACCCAACTACAAATAGTTGAAGAAATTAAAGATTTAGGAGTTGTCTTCGACAAACAGTTAAACTTCAACAGTCACATACGGGGTTGTGTCATGAAAACCCTACAAATTCTAGGCTATGTTACAAGAATGAGTGGTGAATTCACAGTTGAGACCTATAAACACCTTTACTGCACTATAGTAAGACCTAACCTTGAATACGCAGCAGTAATATGGTCACCATGCTACCAAATCAATATCGATTTAATAGAATCTGTCCAACGTCGCTTTATGAGGATTGCAGGATATAGACTTGGTATAACAAGAGAAAACTTTGTTTATAACTATGCAGCTATTAACGATCGGATAAAGGTTGACACTCTACTTCAGCGTCGTTATAAATCTGATCTTTGCATTCTTAACTCAGTACTGTCTGGAAAACTAGAATGTCCCACTATTTTGGCTAAAATCAATTTTAACACAAATTACAGGACGCGAACAAATTTTTTATTTTATATAGGTTTTCATAACTCCAATTATACATACCATAGCCCATTGAACAGAATGATGCGACTATCAAATTTAAATCCGATGGTTAATATAACTGGAATATCATTAGGTCAGTTGAAATATAGGTTAAAACGTACTGAGCTAGTCATTCAATAGTTTCAGTCACTCCCCGTTAGAAGATATGTATTTTATTTTATTTTCCTACATTCTATTATGTAATCTGATTTTTATGTATTTAATAATTATTTCATATATTTCTAACTTAATTATTATTAATTATTAATTTATTTTAACATATTTAATGTGAAAACATTTTTGTAATATTTAAAAAAGGGGGTATCCCGTAAATAAATAAATAAATAAATAAATAAATAAACATTGGACCCTTAATTGAACCAATTTTCTCGCCGTCTGCAATTCTGAGAGAAAAATCGGGTAATATACAGGAAAATGCCAGGGAAGTTTTCTACTTCTATCTGCTGTCAGAGAATGAACACAAAATGCCAAATTGACAATAGCTATTTTCCTAACAAGTGTGGAAAGAGACTCTTTTCCGCACTCGATTTTATTTTCATAACTTTAATAATAACGTCAAAAAACGCGTGATTCGTGTTAGGTGAATCACCCTGTATAATGTGACTTTGATCGTCGCACGATGGGGAATGTTTCAAATCTAGGAGGACAAAAATCGCAAAACCAACTTTTAAATAAACGTATTAAAGTATTACTACCTGAAAATAAACTGTTTAAAGTTTAATAAAATGACTGAGAAAAGTCCTTGGATATTACATACTTATAATTTTATAGAACTTAAAGTCGGCATATAAGCAAGTGAAAAAAATCTGTTTTTGTTAGCTGCATTGAATGCTACAGTACAGATGTTAAAAAGTAATATTAAGTTTTGTGTTCTATACATTATTAAGATCAACGTATGTATTTTAAATCGCTGGCTTTATTATTTATTTGACAAATTTGTCAAAATATTGAATTTTGCTTGGTCTACAATTTGATTTCTGTTGAGTTCGCTAATAAATTTTTAACTTTTACAACTCTTTACTAAATTGGACAGCAAAAAGTTGCAATTTTTTTTTAAACGCTTATACTGTATTATATGTGTGTGGTCGAGCAAAAACTTATATTAGCGTCAAAATGTAGATTTTAAACTTATGCTTTCACATCGGCCCAAAATCGGCATCGGGGAGTTTTCGTTGTCAAAGATTAGAAAGTTTTGTTCAAAATTAAAAAATTCAAAATGGCGGCGCCAATATGGCAAACAACTTGTTCCATTACGGGCTGATTCGAACCAAAATCGGTATCAAGGGGTTTTTGGGATCGCAGATTACGAATTTTTGTCTGAAATTTAAAAATTCATAATGGCGGCCCCAATATGGCGAATTTTGGCATTTATGTACCATGGCGACTCAAAATCGGTATATAGGGGTTTTTGGGGTCGTAGATTACGAATTTTTGGTCAAAATTTAAAAATTTATCTTTTTGGATTTTTTTATTGAAATTTTAATATTCAACCCCTCAAAAATTGCCCCCCTTAAACTTTATATATTTAACATTATTTTTTTCCGTTATAAGCAAGTAATTTAGAGTTGGTTTTAATCTTTAGATTTTTTTATTAAAATTTAAAAATTTTAACCCTTAAAAAATAAAAGCTTAAAAGCTTTAGATTTTTTTAACTATTTTTCTCGTTATTTACAGATTATTTTTAAGTTAATACTAATATTTTTAGACTCCACTGTGCCTCGTTCCCCTTTACCCTCCATTTATTATATTCATTGGCTATTGAATATTATTCAATTAATGTTGAATTATGTTTAAAAGCCCATTGTAAATAGCATATAATAGCTGGAACAAGATGATGCAATGGCATGTGAATGAAACTAAATTTATAGTTGACAAATATTTAATTAACATGATGAATTAATAAACTGAGTGTTATTATACTCTTCACACTATGTAGTACTAAAACAGTATTTTAAGGTCGATTCAGGCATAATTATCACTAACTACACTAAACTGAATTAATAAATTAAGAAATTAACAAAATTAAGAAACATAACCTCAAATTTTATAATAAATTTTCCGTGGTATGCAACAATAAGGTATTTGCTAAAAAAAACAATTATCTATTGCGTAGGACGATTATTACTATATTTGCAGTTGTTGGGTCTAAAAATCGTGTTTTAAAACCTACTTATCTCCAAAAGTACCTTTTATTTTTTATGTAACTACTGTGTTTTTCCTTAAGCCTGAAAATGTAGGAATTTTTAAAATACAGATGTGTCGCCATCTTCATTTTTATTTTGATGCTTGGATAACGATTCTTTATAAAATGTTGCACAAAAGTTTGTGTATTTCAGAAATTCTTTTTCTATAGTGTATTTTAAGATTCTTTTATTATTTTATGCTATATTTTTTCTTTTATCTTAATTGTTGCATACCACGGAAAATATATTATAGAATTTAAGGTTATGTTTCTTAATTTTGTTAATTTCTTAATTCAGTTTAGTGTAGTTAGTGATAATTATGCCTGAATCGACCTTTATTCACAATCATTTAGTAATAAGCTAATTACATACATACATAAAAGTTGGAAACTGAGTTATTATTAACCCCAACTTCCTAAAAAGTTAGAAACATCTCATTTTACTTTATTGGTCGGGAAGGCTCTTGTAGCTAACTTCACGTGTGTCACTTCGCTTGGTTAAAATTACAAGGTTGTATGTTACATGGAGTTTCTGTACATTCAGAAATAAGTTCGAGAAATTTAAGAAGTGATTCTGCGTTAATATGAAAAGAAGTTCCTATAAAGGTTGGTCCGGAAATGAGCCCTAAGTGAGCTGCGGCCCTTCGAAGATGGACATATTGAATGGGGAACAAAAACAGCACCAATAAAATTTTAATGCTTCAGGGCGATTCTTGTATTAAAACTAAGCAAAAAAGTATTCTTAACCGAAACACCTAAATTTAATATAAGGAGTTATAGCCGTTTAAAAAGTAACATTAGTGGCACAAAATGTTACTTCCTCTTAATTGCATTTTTTTAAACGGTTTCTCTTACAGTGTTACACTATATGACATTTTTATGTATTTTTACTGAAGGAATCTATATTTATTACAAAAAATCGAAAAAAAAAATACAAAAAAAGTTTGGGGCAAAAATGTGTTAAGCCTCACATATTTTGTCCGTCTAGGGACGCCTCTGGATAAATTCAAAAAAATAAATTAACATAAAGTTACACGGAAAGAAATTAGTGGGCTCTGCGCTATACATTATAAGATATTTGGTAACAGTGGCAAATTATAGTGATTTAAGCTATAGATTATAAGGGACACAATATCTAATTATGTTGAAAATAAATTGGAAACGATTATATATATTACAGACACGATTATATTTATTACAGGCACTATTATAAATTTACAGAAATTTTATTATATTATAAAAATTATTAGCACGGACAATAATTAAATCTATTTAAGCTATAAATGCCATACTATTTGTTATATTTTATTATTCACTAAACAATTAAAGTATTTCATATAAATTTTTACACTGACTGCCATAATTGTAAGAGAAAGCCTTGTATTTATATAATAAGCGATTATAATTTGCTTGGTACGTGTGTTATAGCGCTCCTAGCTATAATTTTTTTTTTCCGTGTATTGCCCTTATTAATACTAGTATACATGCAAAAGATCGTCGCTCTAGCTTAAAGAGTTATTAATTAAAAACTTTGTTTTCATAACAATTTTAAAGAGCCGTAGTTCCCTTAGGACTCATTTCCGGACCAACCTTTATAGGAACTTTTTTCAAATTTTTTAACGTAGAATCACCTCTTAAATTTCTCGAACTTATTTCTGAATAACCCTGTATATTAGTAAATAAAACAGTTGTACTGCCATTTTTAGGAGGAACGCGGCAAATCCAGTCGATATTTCTGTGACCGCTTATGTAAAAATCGAATGTATTGCTATCTGGATTTGCCACGTTTCCCCTAAGAAGGGCAGTATAGGGGTCGCCAACTTTTAATAAATTATAGGAATCATATTTTGGGAAGAGTATATAATTGTATGCGAAGCATTACATATCTTCACTCCAGTATTTCTTTATTGATTGTTAGTTAATATTTTCATTAATACCTAACAAGCCATGGAAAGTGTATCGAGCATGCTAATAACCATGATATTATGCATACATTTAGTTGACAATAGATCTATTCTGTGTAACTATGTATACATACATGTACATGAAATGTATAGGTACTTTGTATATGTAGTTCACATTTCAGGTACAGATGTAAAAGGTGGGTGAGCCAATTATTGCCTTGTTAGACATTTTATTTTTTACTGCATTCAAATTTATTTGTAATCACAATAAACAAACTGCAGGAGCTTTAAAAAATAGTACATTATGCACCTAGTATGCAAACTAAGTCTTTAGTGTTCGAGACTGAAGTGTTTTTGCTGAGACGGACTCGAGGCAAAAAATTAGTCGAGAACACTTAAGACAGTTGTTGCTATCACAGGGCTTTCACATTTTTATCACAGACTATTGCGTAATATTAGTACATAATGCTAATAAAATTTAATTTGAAGAAATCAACATAGTATAATATGCACACAAAAGCATAGAGTAAAAAAAACCTTAAATTGGTAACATAAACACTGAATAATATCGCAAAAAATGTTAATAAATTTAATTTGAAACGTACAACGTGGAAGACGGTTTTTTTTAAGTTTAAAGATAACAAGTTAGCGTTTGCACAAAGATTATTACACAGTGAGAAGTTTTTTGCGAGTCAAGATAGAAAAACAAACAATATAACTCAAAAATTTGGACTTCTGGATGGGAATTCCCAGACCACTTCATTGTGACCCGAATTCCTAGATTACAGGAAGAAAAAATAGGGTACCGATACATATTTGTATCGAGCTGGCCAAATTCCAAAGGAAAAGGCCACGATTCTTTGAAGAAGAAGAAGAAGAAGAAGAAGAAACATAGAAAACTATTTTTTTATATAAAAATACTATTTAAAATACACTGCATAGATAAAAAAAAAGCTTTCCCATTTTTCCACCTTCTCCCCACGAGGGTGGAGTTGGTTTTTTTCTATTACTATTTCAGTTTCAGTTTCAGCGACCTCTAAAACCTTTATATGCCAGTTTTCACGAAAACATTGTAAAAATTTAGCGAGCTGTAGTTAGAATATTTTATAATCATTTAGTTACAGCGGCCTCAAGTAGCCCTATATGCCAATTTGTACGTAAATATTGTAAATATTAAAAAATTATTGCCCCTGCGCCGCGCCTATACCAATTTTCAAATTTTTGTTAAAAAATGTAGTATTTTTTCCCAACTCAATTTTTATTAAAAAGAATCCAAACCGTGAACTTTTAGAAACTAATCTGTATCCAAATTTTAAGTTCTAGCGTTAAAGCGTTTTCGTGCTTACAAATTTTTTCGGATAGAACAAGTAACCGACCGACCGACCGCTCAACCTAACGACATTTATTTTGCACGAAATCGATTATTATCGACATAAAACGTCATTAAACTCAAAAATACGAAAAATAATAAATAATATAATGCTTTCCCAAAATTTTAAAATGGGAAAGCAATAAAAATACACCATAAAAAAAGAAGAAAAAAAAATGCCAATTTTTTAAGTGTAAAAAAAACAGTTATAGAAATTCTATTCTGTCCTCCTAAAGAGGAACGCGGCATGTGTACCTGACACATACGGTTTTCGAGCTTAGTATTATTTTACTACGGAGAATAACGGTATGTGCCAATCCTAAGGAAATCTGCGGTAAGTGCATCGAAGATGTTACTTGCCGCGTTCTTTCTATGTGAAATTTTGTTTTGAAAAGAGAAACAGGATAAAGCAAATACAAAAGAAAGCGAAGTTATGGGTATTTTAGTGGCAGCCAGACAAAATTAATAGATAGATAGATACATTTATTGTTTCTAAAGAAATATACATTTATACAGAAGGCAACATTAATATTATAAAATATTGATCAATCAACAAATAAAAAAAAAAGAAATAAAAAAAAATATTGCGTAATATTATACTACTATTGTTTAACAGTATAGGTATAGTATAGTATCTACTAGTAGATATATCTGTTTAAATATAATTAAATATTAATAAAATATAAAAACTGCTGCGAACAAAATAATAATAATAATAATAATAATAATAATAATAATATTTATTGGTACAAATGAAAGTAGTACAATATATATATATATATATATATAACAATAGGTACAATAAATATGCTGATAGCACAAAAAATGTTTAGAACATTTGCGCGTGCGTAACATACAATAACATACATACAATAAAAGTTATAAAATACATAAATATAAAAAGATAATAAAGTCTTAATTAAATTAATAAAAAATAAAAATATATAAATTAAAAGTAAAAAATAAAAGTAAGTAAAATATAAAAATTAAATAACTGCTATATTTGTATAGTAAAATAGGTAAAGTAATAATACTTTCCCTGATAGGCTTAGGTTTATTAAAATCAAAAACGAAAAAAAAAAAAATAAAAAAAAATAAAAAAATAAAAAAAAATAAGAAAAATTTAAATGTTTAAGAAAAATTCGTTTTTCAAAAAAAGATCTATTTATATTGTTACAGAAAATCATAAAAAATAGTAAGTGTTATAATTTATTTCAAAATTTCACTTGCACGCACAAAAGAATTATAAATTCAATTAAATTTTATTTTAAATATAGATAACAGAAATTGACAGATTTTTTAAATACCAAAAAACATAAATATAGTTAGTTTAGATATTATTTCATTTATTAAAAGATTAAAATCCATGCCAAACTTTTACATAAAAAGAACGCGGCAGGGTGTACTTACCGCAGATTTCCTTAGGATTGGTACTTACCGTTATTCTCCGTAGTAAAATAATACTAAGCTCGAAAACCGTACGTGTCAGGTGTACATGCCGCGTTCCTCTTTAGGGGGGCAGTATTGTAGTTTGTTTGTACAGTTGGACCCACAAAAAACGCAAGATTTAAATATGCTAAAATGTCAATTTTACTAATTATTTTATAGTTTAAGTAAGATTTTAAGAAATAGGTTAGGTTAATTTGACAATTAATTGTCAGTTTTTTCAAAGTTTATTACAGAAAATGCATGCGAATAATGTTGAATATTAAAAAAATAATAATAATAAATAATAAACTGAAAAAACATTTAGAATATTTAATCAAATCAAAAATTAAAACACAATATTTAGTAAATCTTATGAAAAAATAAAAATTTGAACTCTACTAACCAAACATATAATTTATGAAAATTATGATTTTCGTTTAAAAAAAGTTTTTCCGGAGGTTTTTTTTTCTCTTATTTAATATTGGAACTATCGATGCGGCGACGGGCGATGGTTCTAAAGGTCTCTATAAAGATCACTAGCCACAATCACTTCCGTACATCCTGCTTCCAATATACTAATAGTTTGAGATTTCTTAACATTTCTTAACGCATTTCTAATTACTTTATAATTATTATAAGTAATTTTGACAAATATTGTCAACATGACAACGTCTTTGTTTGTATTGTAATTATTGAATTTACGCAACTAAATTTTCAATCTTGTTTTTTTTTTCGGATCCAACTGTATGTATTACCAAAACGTAATTACTATAAATTGGTATTGAATATTAAACTGCTTTAAAGTTTATAAATACCTACTTAAATTTTCAAATAACGATGACCACATTAATTCGATATAGCGAGTATAAATTTTTAATTTATTGCCATGAAGCACGCCATGACTTTTAAACAGATTCCGATAATGACAAAAATATGACATGAATAAAACATTATAACGATCTAAATTTCCGAAAATGTCATAATTAATATAAATATCGGGACATTATGGCATATTTTAGGCTTAAAACCAGAAGTTTATGTGGTAGCAAGGGAACGAACGCGATAAAGCAGTTTTTCATAATAATCGATTAATATTTTAGATGGGGGTACAGGGTGATTTAAAAATGACTTCCATTGTATTTTATCTACAGTAAACTAGATGAAACGTTGCATGCACCCTGTCAAAACATCGGCACTATTGTACACTAGAGCCATCTAGTTTGCAAATTTCAAACTTCGTGTTTTGTTTGATTTTAAATTCTGTATCTTTAAAACATTATATTCTAGCAAAAAACTGTATATCATTTTTAAAAAGAGCTTTTATTTAAAATATAATTTTTTAAAATCGGGTTATAAATATGTGAGATATGCTAAAAAAACCTTTTACTGCTTTAAACGCCAATATCTCGAAAACAATGCTTTTTAGGAAAACGTTGTTTACAACATTTTTTGACCAATTTAAAATTATCTTTTATATAAGTGCTAAATTAACCAAATACAATAATAATTGCCTTAATTATTAACAAAAAACGCTAAAAATAGGAGTTTTACCCTATTTCTACCCCCTTACCCCCAATCGTTTACCCCCAAAATCTAATCAGCTCTTCGGAATACTCAGAATGGTCTAAAACGTCGGGAAATGTGAAAAAAATGTGGTCAAAGATTTTGACTTTTCGGCGAAGATTTCAATACATCGGCACTCTTAGTAGCACTAAGTGCCGATGTAAAAGATATAACTACGAAAGAAATCTTAGCACGTTACATTTACTACAAACTACGGTCCGTTTCATCAAGCAAGAGAGTAAATTAAAAATCGCACAGTAAATATGTTTACAACAGTTTTGAATAGTATATGTTTGTGTATAGAATATAGTTATGTTTTATAAAATTAACTACGCAGTATATTCGCACATCCAATATTCGAATTTGTTTTGAAAATATTCACTGTGCGATTTTTAATTTACTCTCTTGCTTGATGAAACAAACTATAGATAAATATATATGACCACTCATGCCCAATGGGCATTGTCAATAAATGGGTTTTACAGCATTCGGCATTTCAAAAACCTCATTTTTCTAAACAACTTTATTTTTATTTTATTAATTTTCTCACTTCATTTATGTATAAATTACGTGTAAAGTTTTAGGAACTATAAAGTAAGTAATTGATATCAAATACTCTATTCGACCGAATATTTTTTTATTTTTTGAGGGGTTTAATATAGTGCTGAAAAGGAGAATTAAAAAAAAAAGTTTTGTTAAATAATTATAATTAATTTCATAGCACAAAAGGGAACGTTCAAGTATTACATAACGCAAATTTGATCATTTTGGACAGCCACCCCCCCCCTGTAACGCTATTTTCATATACCATTAACATGGGCGTAACACTCCAAAATGACCACCATCCTTATTTTGAAGTTTGTATCTCAACACGTTTAAAAGTTAAAAGGGGAAGTGACATTTGGAACGCACTGTATGTATGAGTTTTATGCAACCGCTTCAGATATTTTAAAAAAATAATTTTTGCTCATTTTGGCAAAAAACATATTTTTGTTATTCCCTGGTTGTGGTTCCATCGGACTAAAGCTTATTGGAATTTTTTATACAGAAACACGCCTTAACTGAACCTGTGTATTAATTTTGCAAAAAAGGAAAGTTTTCAAATTTTCTAAAATCTAGGAAAATGTATCAGATAACTGGGAGGATTGGTGTAGTGGACTACCGCGTCGTACTTGACGAGTTTACTACCCAAAATAGCGTGAGTTTGATTCTCACCGGCGCCGATTTGCCTTTTTCAGTTAATTAATAATTGAAATTTGGCGAAGGCTTAAGTGAAGCGAACACTCCCTATAAATTAGTTCGAAAGTCAATTAAAGCCGGTGGTTCCCTCTACTACTATCCCACACAAGTCCTGGACTTAATTAAGTAGAATAGTACGAGGTTAAACAAAAATGTAAATGTACAACTTTGGGATTGAATTTTTGGGACTACCCTGTAAAATTGTCATGCATGCTATATCTTCAGTTACCAAATATAAACTTGACAAAAGTTCTCAAATTCTTGAGCCGCTAAATATAATCCTTATGTGTAAAATTTGCACTGTGTAAATAATAAGTGTACCACTTGAAAACTTTTTGAAGTTTAGTTACTTTAGTTAACGTGCTACCTTGGGGGAAAAATCCTAATCACATTGCTGTAATTCTCAGTAGAATTTTCATTAAATCGAAAGTTTGGATATTACGAGGAAATATACTTTAAAGTATTAGGGGACTCCTGCACAAAATTATAATATTCTTCTTTTTTAAAACTCTGCAGACACATAAATGTACACTGATAAAACAGTTTATTTGTGTGTACAAAATATTGGATATGGCCAATTGAATTATTTGGTTGTGACAAAACTGGCTCGCGGTCAAAAATTCAAATTTTTTAGTATGATGTAGATTTCATCTTTCTGATCAAGAGATTCCATTGACCCAACTTGATCTGACGGCTAGTTTTTGAGTTTTAGGTCAAAAAATCAAATACAATAAAATTATTTTTTTTTTGTTTAATAAACTAAAATACAAAATCTTTACATCAAGTTTTGTTCTTATTATATATACTCGTAATAAAATTAAAAAAAATAGTTTATTTTTGTTTAAAATAAAGGTAAAAATTAAGACAATCTTTGAAAATATGGTGAAGGCGCCACTGCGATATGAAAAAAACCTAATTAGAGGTCAGATATTTCTAATAATATATAAAATTAATGAATTTATATTAAAGTGAAGTATAAGAATATAACTTTTAAAATAATGTAATTTTTTTGAAAAAAAAAAATTAAATCAATTAAATTAGTTTTGTAGTTTCTTTAGAACTACATTTCAATGCACAATAAAAGTCCCTTGTGGCTATGGCGTCAGACTCTTAATAAATGGTATCGGGTTCGAATCCAGCTAGCAGCTTTTTGTTTTATTTATTTATTTATTTATTTTTTTTTCGTTTCATAACACCTATAATTTTTAAATGATCAAAATTTGCGTTACGTAATAATTGAACGTTTTCTAACTGTAAGATAATAATAAAACCAACTTAAAAATTATAAGTAGCCTAGTAATATTAGTGTTAACTGAAAAATGTGGTACCTCACTGAAAAAAATATATCTGGTTGGGGCAAACCAGATCAATAGTTAAATACGGAACAACTATTTTTATCGTTGCTGGAACCAAAAATCTGACAGGGGCAACAATACAAACTGTTGTGCTTATAAACTGGTATACCATATCCTTAAAAAGTTTTGTTTCTGGTAGCCATAACAAGTTGTGTTGTTACCCTTACCAGATATCTGGTTCCTGGAAAAATAGTTGGTCTGTATTTTGATCTGGTTGCCTCAATCAGATCGTTTTTCTTTTCAGCGCTTTATTTATGTAGAAATAATAATAATAATAATAATAATAATAATAATAATTCCAAAACCGTTGTAAATCAAGTGTTAAATTCCTTCGCGAAATCGTTGTTTAAAATTTTTAAAACACGTGCGCACATCCTATACCATTTTCTCCTATATTTACAAATTGGGACTAAAATAAACCTTTTAAATGTGTAGTTGCTTCATATTTTTTATTTAGTCCTCGCAGGTTATACATTTTCCCAATGTTCATCAAATGATGAACAATGAACAATGTTGCTTTCTCCTTTTTTTTTGCTATGCATATATCATATATGATACCTATAATATTATAATTTATTTACGATTTGTTACAATAATTACAGGTTAACCACCGTAAAAATAACCTTGTTTTCGCATGCGCGAGATTAAAACCAATCAAATACCGGATACGTGACATCAAGTGTACGCTTCTGGCTATTTCATTGGGTTGGAATTGCGCGCATGTGCAAACAAGTTATTTTTGTAGTCGTTTACCTGTAGATCTCTTATTTCTTATAGAACTGTTTCCACAATTTCGTACTTTTATAATACTTTTTTCAACAAAACACATACCTTAAGCCTTCTAGACATCTTGAGCCTTTTCTCTTTCTGTCATATCGTTCATCATACTTTTCAGATATTGTTACCCTTAGGTATTCAAAGATCTTGTCAGACCTTTATTGCACACATACAGAGCGTTCCAAAAGTTTTCTAAATTTGAAGTCGATATCTCAACTCGTTCAAAATTTAAGAGGGGGGGTGACTTTTGGACCGCTCTGTATGCTTTTCGTATGTTCTTGTAATTACCATGTATGTTATTGTTTTCTTTCCTATGCATAATTGTGTCCCATATTAATCTTAAAATATTGTATCTCTTTCTAGTAATATTTACTCCAACTAATGTTGGCTTCATACAAACAGGGACAAAATTCCATTAAATATTTAGAAAAGAGCACCTTAACTTGTTTGTTTGTTTAACCTCGTACTATTCTACTTAATTAAGCATCCCCTAAGTCCAGGACATGTGTGGGCTAGTAGTACAGGGAACCACCGGCTTTTTTTTCGAACCACTTTTTGGGAGGGTGTCTCTGTTTTACCTGTCGCCTTCACCAAATGTTAATTATTAAATAACGGAAATAGGAAATCGCCGCGGGTGAGAATCGAACCCACGCTAGCCGGCGTGTCAAGTATGTAAATTAAACGCCTTATCCCGTTTGGCTAGTTCATACTGTTATCGTATCGTAAAGGAGAATTTAATTAATAAAAAGAGAAAACAATTAAAAAAAAAAATTAAATTAAAAAAGTGTCTATTTACTTAAAAAAAGAGTTTTTTAAAATACTAATTTTTGCATGCCCCCGGTAATCGATACTTCGATCCGACCCGTGTTTATAACTAACACTAGTTAGAAGTGATCTATTTTTTTACAGTACAAAAAATGAGTTCATTGTTGTACGCCGTTTATACACCTACAAATCTCTCCGAAATTGAAAATACTACATTAGACAAGTTACCATCGAAATCGCGAAAAGTGTACGATTTAGCCTACGATAAAAAATTTAAAATGAGCTAAGGAAGGTTTAAGTTTATTACGAAAGAGTTTTGTTAACCTATTTTAATAAAAAAACATACTTTATTACTGAATAAATTAAATTCAAAAATTAATATTAAAAATATATATATAGGATGCTTGAAGAAAAAATAGTATGTTTCACTCAGAGGAAAAGTGCTTTTTTTTACTCGTCTGTAGTTTCCGAACTCCGCTTCGCGTCGTCCGTAAATTCTACAGACTAGTAAAAAAAGCCTCACTTTTCCTCTTAGTAAAACACTATACTATTACTTCAAGCATACTAAAATGTAAAAATTATATGTATTATGGTGGTTGACTCGAGATTCTGTGCAAAAACCTTGTGTGAAATTGATTAGAAAGAAGAATATATGGTTTATACACCTACAAATCTCTCCGAAATTGCAAATGCTACATTAGACAAGTTATCATCGAAATCGCGAAAAGTGTACGATTTAGCCTACGAAAAAAATTTAAAATGGGCTAAGGAAGGTTTAAGTTTATTTCGAAATGGTTTTATTGGCCTATTTTAATAAAAAAAATACTTTATATATATACTGAATAAATTAAATTCAAAAATTAATATTTAAAAAATATATATATAGGATGCTTGAAGAAAAAATTGTATGTTTCACTCAGAGGAAAAGTGAAGCTTTTTTTTACTAGTCTGTAGAATTTACAGACGACGCGAAGCGGAGTCCGTAAACTACAGACGAGTAAAAAAAGCACTTAGTAAAACAATATACAATTACTTCAAGCGTAGTAAAATGTACAAATTATATGTATTATGTAAACAGGTGGTTGACTTGAGATTCTGTGCAAAAACCTTTTGTGAAATTAATTAAAAATGATTGAAAAAGAATATATGGGATATACACCTCCGCTTTGCGTCGTCCATAAATTCTACAGACTAGTAAAAAAAAGCTTCACTTTTCCTCTTAGTAAAACAAGATACTATTGCGTGTAGTGGTTCACCTGCGAAGAGTGTGAAAATGCCGTTTAATATTTAAGTATGTCGCCGAGTGCGTAACGACAACGTTGGGAATAGTGTTTCTGGAAAGTTTGCAGCATTTTTAAACTTGATCTTTTCCTAACATGGAACGAGGACAAAGATTTTAAATATTCAAAAAGTCATGCATACTGAAAGTTTGCCATAGAGTGTAATGCCTTCCTGCGATGCTTGCTTTTTTTATTACTTAGTCAATTTCTTTTTACTGTAAGTGAAAATCATTAGCAGTAAGTTGTGTTTGTTATGATGCTTTAACAAAACTGAGCCTAAATATAAAATATATTTGGCACATTATTATTTGCGTTTTGAAGCAATTTTTTAAGGTTAAGAATTGACAGTCTATAAAAATATATACTGCACGTTTGTCGGTTAATAACCGAAAAATATATATAAGAAAGTTATCTATCTGTCGTTAAAATCAAATGGACAGGAAACAGTGAATAGTACCATTTCATCCTTTTTGGGAATCATCAGCACTGTGTATCCTGTATGTTGCTAATATTCAAATAAAACGTTAGATAGATATAAAAGCATGGTGCCATCTATTGATGTGGTCACTGTTATCTGTTCACTTGTTCCCAAAAGGCAAATCGCCATAATTTAGGGTGTACAGTAACGTGCATTCAAAATGCCACGGACCTAAACCATTATATGAACCTTTAGCCGGTTAAGAAGAGTTAAATAAGTTAAGAATTGACAGTCTATAAAAATATATACTGCACGTTTGTCGGTTAATAACCGAAAAATATATATAAGAAAGTCATCTATCTGTCGTTAAAATCAAATGGACAGGAAACAGTGAATAGTACCATTTCATCCTTTTTGGGAATCATCAGCACTGTGTATCCTGTATGTTGCTAATATTCAAATAAAACGTTAGATAGATATAAAAGCATGGTGCCATCTATTGATGTGGTTACTGTTATCTGTAATTGTGGCGATTTGCCTTTTGGGAACAAGTGAACAGATAACAGTGACCACATCAATAGATGGCACCATGCTTTTATATCTGTCTAACGTTTTATTTGAATATTAGCAACATACAGGATACATAGTGCTGATGATTCCCAAAAAGGATGAAATGGTACTATTCACTGTTTCCTGTCCATTTGATTTTAACGACAGATAGATAACTTTCTTATATAATTTTTTAAGGGATGAATATGAACGTTACTATACAATTAGTCAAATAATAAATGTAAATTGCAATAAATGTACACGGGCTGATATTTAAGGGGTAGTAGTGGATGGTAACAACACTCCTGTTAGTTTTTCACCGGGTTATTTGCGTAAGGGGTGTCCGCTATCTTTAATGTTAGGGGTGATTTGCTTAATATGCATCTTACGATAAAAATGCATATAACCAATTTTGTTAAGGAGGAAATTTCGAACAATTTTTGTTTGGATCATTTTTTAAATATATTTTCCTAATAATTTCGAGTCGATCGGATTATTCGTTCTTGAGTTATCGTGTCCACAAAAAAACGTGACTTCAGACGGACGGACAGACGGACATTTTCAAAGTTTCTTATTTTTTCATGAAACACATTTGTATCCAAGAATTTTTTGTCTATGACGTTTTTTGGCGATTTTGGGAAATTCTAAACTACCGTATAATACTATTCTAGCGCTACGCGCTGTGAATAGTGTAATGATGTCTTTAAGGTTAGTTTACCCAATGATTGGCGCTAAACTAACTAAAATTAAGGTTACTTTCATTCCGATAGCGCCACCTAGTAATTTCCTTAAATTTAATTAAAATAATACCTACATTAATACTCAATTAAAAAGTAACTAGGTGGCGTTGTGATACCTTAATAGTGTCACTGGTTAGAACAGTTAAGCAGTTTATGTTTATATTTTAATAAAACTGTTGTTACCAAAATACAATAATATACAGTACCTCTGCTTGAAAATGGCGGTAAAGCCTTGAAATGGCCAACACTAGTTTTTACAAGGTTGTCAAGTTTATCCCCGTATATGATTTAAATAGACTTAAAAATAAAATAATCTAAATTAACTTAAAGAATTGTATAGTAAAGTTAAACAATAAAACTCAAATAAAAATTTAAAAAAACATAAATAACAATATAAAATTAAAATAAAACGGTTCTTCATAGATATAATACAACATCGCAATGCATTGAAACGTTAACGATATTACTACTTTACCTACTACTTTGTAGTTCCGAGTTGGGGCGCTGCAATCGACTAGTGTTCGTTTTGTTCACTTTTATTATCACGGTTTTTATACATTGCGGGCATTGGAACTAGAAGGAATGTTGTTAATATATTTTGGTTGTTACTAACTTCTTTTGCACTTTCTGATAGACTATTTTTTATTTCATACGAATTTATACTTTACGTTATTTTTCAAGCACTAGATGGCGGTTTTCAAATTAAATTATTTGATTAATTTTTAATTTTAGTGATAATTACAATGGTTGGATAAATCAACCTTAAGTACACTTAAATTAAAAAATACAGAATACTTTTTTTCAGGTTTACCTTCTTCGATATATATTTTTTGTAAAATTAAATACAATATTATAAAATTAACGTGGATAACTTTAAATAAATTTTAGTTAAAAAGTACTTACCAAGTGTTATGGTGATAATAAATCCAATTATGCTATAGCACAATGAATATATTCATATTCAAGATAAAAATATATCTATACATAAAGGTTATTACCCTATACATATGATTACCAAGCATTGCTTGGTAATATAAAACTTCTATAGGAAATCCCAAAAATATTTATTTTATGCATAAATTTATCTAGGAGACTGTCCATTAATTATATAAGGCTTTTAATGTGGAAGAGGACTGCAGCTACTACATGTAGTCTTCCTTATGTTAAATAAAACAAAACCAACATTATGTTTAAGACTGCCAGAGCAAACGTTATGACTCCAGAACAGGTACATTTTGAGAATTTTCAAGTAGATACTTGCAACCAAACTGAATTCTTGGGTTTGATTTTGGACGAAAACCTAAATTGGAACCATCAACTTGAAGAACTCTGCAAAAAGTTAAATAAATCCGTTTATTCTATTCGCGTCCTTAAATCATACGTTGCTTTGGATACATTAAAAATTGTATATTTTTATAACTTCCAGTCAATTTTAAAATTTGGTATTATGTTCTGGGGCCAAAGCACAAACGTGCAGGAGGTGTTTACAATTCAAAATCGAGCTTTACGAGCTGTGCTGGGTCTGAGATATCATGAGTCATGCAGAGGTCATTTCAAAAAGTCCAAACGAAAACCTAAATTGGAACCATCAACTTGAAGAACTCTGCAAAAAGTTAAATAAATCCGTTTATTCTATTCGCGTCCTTAAATCATACGTTGCTTTGGATACATTAAAAATTTTATATTTTTATAACTTCCAGTCAATTTTAAAATTTGGTATTATGTTCTGGGGCTAAAGCACAAACGTGCAGGAGGTGTTTACAATTCAAAAACGAGCTTTACGAGCTATGCTGGGTCTGAGATATCATGAGTCATGCAGAGGTCATTTCAAAAAGAACAATATTTTAACTTTCACAGGTCTTTACATTTACGAACTTCTAATTTTCAGACACAAGAACAATTCTTTATTTCATGATATGTTGGGCTCAAGCACAAGGAATATTAATTATAATTTTCCCATCCATAGACTTACACAGTTTGAAAAGGGGTGTTTATATTCATGTATATCGGGTTTAACAAATTGCCTAATAGCATTAAGTCATCTAGAAATTTTAACACATATAAAAAACAAGTTCATGCATTGTTATTGGAATTGGAACCCTATTCTATGTCTGAATATGTTTAATTGTAAATGTCCAATTTTAAATTATTATTTATTTATTTATTTTTTTTCATGTATTTTCATATATTTTATTATGTTTGTGTATTGATTACTATACCGATTGGTGTACAATTTACAACACTTTGACTAATTTCATATTCAAAACAGTGTATCCCTGTAATACTTGTACTAGATATTTCAGTTTTTATTGATGAAATAAAGATTATTATTATTATTATTATTATTATTATTTATTTTACATTTTTTACATTTTTATGTTTAGGTACATACATATGAATTCAATTGGATGATACACACGTGTATATTTAAGCAAACAATACTATTTTTTATATGATTATTATCCATGCCTGAAATGGGCTGCAGTGACTCGTTTTCAAAAGTGTGCTAAAAAGCTAGGATCATACCAATTCGGGTGCGGTTCGCGTAACTCGGTCTAAGGGAAATCCTTTTTACGAGGGCAGCATAACACGTTTTAGGTATTAGTCACTATTTCAGACACGGAGAATAGTTTAAACATTTGTTACACATAGTCAATATAAGATTTAATTTGATTTAACAATACCGCATGCAGCGGTGTTCCGAGCTTTTGTTTTTGGGGCGCTTTTGCCGACTGTATAACAGAAAAAAAAATACCATTAGCCACAGTTTTGATGAATAAAAAACAAACGTAAAAAAAGTTCACCTACAAAAAAAAAGCTTTGTCCCTGACAGTTTTTAAAATTTTCTCACCACAATATTAATACCGGGCTGATGTGATATTTTGCCGACTACTGTCTAATTTTGCCGACTAGGCTTTTTCATGGGGGGTGCGTTAAGTTACTCTAAATGGAACCAAACCCCGTATACGGTATTGGTGCTTGGTTCCTTTTCCAGTAACGCCCTCCATTTCATGCTGTATCCATTGCATTTTGGTTAAGGTTTCTGTTTACATCTTTAAAAGTGCATGTATGTCGCATATAATAAGCGTAAACATTTCATCGAATTTCGTCCGCATATATTGTGTACAATCATGTGCGGATTTAGGGGGGGCAAGGAGGGCATGTCGCCCCCCCCCCCCCCAGCGAGATATATTAGCATAGAAATAAAAATCATATTTTTGGTGAATGCGCATTGTTTTTCCTTATGGATGCCCCCCCCCCTTAATGAAATAAATACGACTCTGTGTACAATTCAAAAATAAGCATGGCAGTCTCAAATACTAGAGGCATTCCGTGCCAAAGCGACAGAACGCAAGAAAAGTGACGCAGATGCCTTTATTATTAATGACTACTGTTTCACTAAAGTTTTTTTCACTTTTTCCCATTTGCAGTTACCCTTAGATCTACACAGTCTATGTGCAAAAAACATTATTTCATAGTGTAAATTTTGGTTTCGGTTTCTGTATATTTTTGTTTGTTAAGGTTTTTGTGTAAAGTGTAGTCTATGATGCTTTTTGTAAAGGTAATTTATTCAAAATTTTTAGGCTTGCTCATAATTTATTATCTAACCAACTAATATTTAGCTAAGGGACCATCCATTTATTACGTTACGCTATGTCTAACTATTTTTAACATCCCTCCTTCCTCAGTAATCTTTTTCACGTTGGCCAGCACTACCCATCATCACACTTTGTCACGCTGGCCAACACCCCCCCCCCCAAAAATAACGTCACGATATCAATTACTCAAAAAAAAATCTTAAAAAAGGGGGATAAACTTATATATTAATATTTTTAATCCTGCATAGAATAATAATTTTAATTCAATTGAAACTACCCCCTAAAGCTAACCCCTCAACCAAATATGTAATGTAATAAATGCATAGCCCCTTGTGCATAACAAATTAACTTAAAATACTAATATTTATAGTGTAATTTATTAATGCACAATTAAACAGAATAACCTCATGTGGCTCATGTGTGATGCTTTATTAATGCTAATTTATTTTTATCCCTACGTGGCTCTGCTAATATTAGACTACAATAAATATAATATTTAAAGGATGCCCACAGGGCAAAAACAGTATGGGTACCGCCGTAGTTTTTGTATATTTAGTATAATTATGGATATTAAATGTTTTTACTGCGTACGCTTTATTAGTTTTCAATTTTTGTTAAAACTGTTAAAATCTATGATAAACACAAAACTAAGACTTTGACCACTGAATTCTCAATTTTTTTTGCACGACCAAGACTAAAACTTAATTTTACGCTTTCATTTTCGGGTCTAAACTTGCCGTTTTTCTCCCAAGGGAAAAAAATCACGGCAACCTTGATACTATTAAAATATTATACATACACTAATAAAAAAGGATTTATTTGGATATGGCGAATTAAATTATTTGGTTGTGAGTAACAAATTTTATTTGAGTCAAATAAATATTTAATTGATGTAAACAAATATTTAAATTTGAAAATGATTTATTAATTCGAAAAAAATAGTTTATTTGACAGAAATAAAATTTATTTGTCACAACCAAATAATTTAATTGGCCATATCCAACCAAATATTTAGTTGACACAAATAAACTGTTTTATCAGTGTACTACGTGCTTTACTGGTAGGTACAAAAATTATGTTTGGTGATGTTTTGTAATTATAGGAATTTAAAAGAATTTATTTGATTTTAACAAAGAAAACCTTTAAAAATGACATTGTTTAAATTACTTAAAATTTATCGTCATCGTCCATTTTTTCGAACTGACGTTTGTGTCAACCATATTAAAAAACAATTGAAATCGCGATAGCCGTGAATTCAGGCATCTTGATTAAATTACGAAAATAAAACAGCCGATTTTAGACGCATGGTTTTTAATTTTATCTACCTACCTAAATTATGTTTTGTCGTGCAAAAAATAGTGTATTTACCTCAAGACTAAACGTGGCTGTTTTAGTCCCTTGCATTTCTGTTTTCCTCGCTCGCTGCGCTCGCTCAGGAAACACTCTTGCAGCGGGACTAAAACAGCCAGTTTAGTCCCTTGGTTTATAAATAACTACTGTCGCATTTCATTTCATTAGTTAAATTCTTATTTTAGTTTTAATTATTGGGTAAACTTATCTTAAATATATTTTGTTTACTGATAAAAATAGGTATCTCAGAGCTACTATCTATAAATTAAGAATTGAAACAATGATTTATTTTTTATCTGTTTATCATATTTTATTTCATTAGTTAAGCTCTTAATTAGTTATTTAGTGTATTTCGTTATAATTAAAGATAAACTAGCCTTTACGTTAACTTCTTTATTTGTAGGTTTTCTAAATATTAAACAAGAAATATATATAATAGATCATTCTAATTAAGAAAGTTTCTATAAACATGTATCCAAAAATGCTTATCTTTCGAGATTTATAAAGATTGAATTAAAAATTAAATTAAAAATCGTCAAAAAAATTTAAATAAATTTAATTTTATCACCTATTTTCATTGTTTTTTTAATGTTAGATACTATAGTTCGATTCAGGAATAATTATCACTAACTACACAAGACTGAATTAAAAAATTAAGATAATTAAGAAACATAACCTTAAATTTTATAATATATTTTCCGTGGTATGCAACAATAAGGTAAATGCCAAATAGATAATAAGCATGTCTAAATACGACTGAATAAGTAAAAAAAAACAATATCTATTGCGCAGGAAGATTATTACTATATTTGCAGTTGTTGGGACTAAAAATCGTGCTTTAAAACCAACTTATCTCCAAAACTGCATTTTATTATCTTATGTATCTAATGTGTTTTTCCTTAACACTGAAAATGTACGAATTTTTAAAATACATATATAAAATATTGCACTAAAGTTAGGGTATATCAGAATTTCTTTTTATATGCCGTATTTTAAAATTCTATCATTATTTTATGCTATATTTTATACTTTATCTTAATTGTTGCATACCGCGGAAAATTTATTATAGAATTTGAGGTTATGTTTCTTAATTTTATTAATTTATTAATAAAATTAATTCAGTTTAGTGTAGTTAGTGATAATTATCCCTGAATCGACCTTATCTTATATAACAAATTTTTTAAATGAATTTGCCTGAAAATGATTAGTTTTGAAGTTATTGGAATTTTTCTGGTAAAATGCATAACCATTCCATTAAAACTTTACACTTGTAGACCAAACGTATTTTAAACGCAGTTATTAAACAGAGCGGTCCAAGAGTCACCCTCCCCCCCCCCTCTTAACTTTTGAACCAGTTGATATTTCAACTTCAAATTTGGAACTTTTAAATAAGACAACTTAAACTATCTTTTAGCATATTTTTAATACTTTCAGCTCTTAAAATGTGGGCAGGGGGCATGTGGGCACATTTTTTTAAATGGAAAGGGGGGTCGTGTAATACATCATTTTAAACCTTATAAAATTCTCCATTTAACTCCATATTTTTAAATTTAAAAAACAAAAATTTTTGGGTTTAAAATGGGGTTGAAAATGGGTATTAATGTCGAAATTCCTCTAAAAAAAACAAATAGTTTTTTAAAAATGCCTAATTTCATCATAAAAAAATGTTAATTATACTTTTAAACTAATTTTAGTTGACATAAATAAAAAATTTAAAAATGTTAGTTTAAATAGAGAATTTTATAAGCTTTAAAATGATCACACGACCCCCTTTCCATTTAAAAAAATGTCTACCCATGCCCCCCTGCCCACATTTTAAGAGCTGAAAATATCAAATATATGCTAAAAGATAGTTTAAGTTGTCTTATTTAAGAGTTCTAAATTTGAAGTCGATATCTCCTCGTTTAAAAGTTAAAAGGGGGGGGGTGACTTTTGGACTGCACTGTACATATTTAATTTATTTCTATGAATTTATCTATTTGTTTCTACGAATCCATTTAATTAAAAATTATTTTTGTTGCGAATATAAATATTTTTTGTAGTAGAACATCAAACATCCCGTAGGTAAACACAGTTTTATATACACATATACGGATAAAATAGTAATTATAAATACCTGCAGTATACTGCCCTCCTAAAGAGGAACGCAGCAGGTACACCGTATGTGTCACGGTTTTCGAGCTTAGTATTATTTTACTACGGAGAATAACGGTATGTGCCAATCCTAAGGAAATCTGCGGTAAGTGCATCGAAGATGTTACTTGCCGCGTTCTTTCTATGTGAAATTTTGTTTTGATAAGAGAAACAGGATAAAGCAAATAAATACAAAAGAAAGCAAATTTATAGGTATTTTAGTGGCAGTAAGACAAAATTAATAGATAGGTAGATACATTTATTGTTTCTAAAGACATTTCTTATAAGAAGACAAAATTAATTTTATTATAAAATATTGATCAATCAAAAAATAAAAAAAAAAGAAATAAAAAAAATATATTGTTTAATATTTATAGTATCTACTAGTAGTTATATCTGTTTAAATATAATTAAATAATAATATAATATAAAAACTGCTTTCCCTTATAGGCTTATTTTGAATCAAAAACGAAAAAAAAAATTAAAAAAAAATTAAAAAATTGAAAAAAAAAATCAAGAAAAATTCGTTTTTCAAAAAAAGATCTTTTTAATTTTTTTTTTATTTTTTTTTGAAAATTATTTTTTTTGTAAGTATTTGGGAAACTGCAATATACCATTTACTGTAAACAGTATATAATGGAATGCGTAGCACTACATATCTTTACGGCTTGTTTTGTTATAATATAAGGTATCAAAAATTTATATTGTTACAGAAAATCATAAAAAATATTTGATGTTATAATTTATTTCAAAAATTCACTTGCACGCACAAAATAATTATACTTTCAATTTTTAAATATAGATACCACAAATTAACAGATTTTTTAAATACCAAAAAGCATAAATATACTTAGTTTAGAAATTATTTTGTTTATTAAAAAATTAAAATCCATGCCAATTATTAAAAAAAATCTAAATCCAAGGGTCAAAATGGGGTAAAATCTATGTTTTTTTAAGAATGTTTCAAAACTTTGTTTTTCAAAAAAAAAAAATGAAATATATTTTTAAAAATACGTTGCTTTTTCAAAAAAAAAATCGCAATTTATTTTTTTTTTAATATTTCAAAAAAAAACAGAACGTTTCCTTCCCATTTAACCCCGATTTTTTTCCCCGGAAATCAGTTTTTTTACATGTGAAATCCAGAAACGTGAAACCCCACAATGATTTTTTTTAACGCTAAACTTTTCGTGTGGAAAGTAATTTGCGTTATTCATAACGCATTTACCCGTTCACGGGTATTTTGAAATTAAGTGTAAAATAATATTCTTAAAAATACGGCAATGCCCTATGTTTATAGTATATTAAAGTACTAGTTTCATAACATACGTTTTTAGCGCACAGGTACAAGTTTAGTTTAGTTTCTAAAGTACTAGTGCTCTAAATACGTGTTATGAAACGAGTGCTTTATACAATTTTTTCTATTTTGCTCTAAAATTTAAAAAACTTACATTTAAATTGATGACTGATTTAGGGATTTTTGTTTTGGGTTGGCATTACAGTTTACACTATGCTTAAAATTCTAAGAACAAATGATATTTTAATATATTTTACAGTCATCTCTTCTTTTTTCACTGCAATTAACCAGTCCACAATTTTAACACGGTAAAAAATAACTCAAACACACAATTTTGTAAAAAATTAAACTTTAAATCGACATTGACATTTGCACGAAAACGTCAAGAGATAGGCTTTTGTATGTTGCCTACCCAACAGAAAAAAAAGTAGAGACCTCTTAATGGCCTATAAGAACACGCAAAATGCGTGTGATTGTGAGCTTCTAAGAGTGGCAAAATAGAAAAAAAAATATTACGGCATTCATCTTGTAAAATTAAAACCAAATATTATTTTTCAATAATAACACTAGTAAGGACAGAAATTTTTAATTTTAAACAAAATTATACCAATATAACTCTGTGCGATGATTAGAAAATAGATTGATGGAATAATAAAATAACACTAGTCTACAAATAAAGAAAAGTAACGATAGCAAGAAAGGTTTGGACATTTAAAACAGTTTACGGTCGCTAAATTCAAATCTAAAGTTAAAATGTTAAAAAATATGCTAAAATATTAAAAATATATTTTTTTTTGTTTATTGTAAACGTAACATATTTTGGGTTGCTGAATCCGAATTTAAAGTGAGCTTTTTTTTCAAGCTGGTAATGTATTATAGACGCCAAAATGCTTTTCTGGCGTTGCACACAGGTAAAAAAATCGGAAAAAATCATGAAGCGTCGAATATTGAATATTTATAAACCTTATAGTGTCCTCTAAATGATTTGAATAATTTTTTGAAAATGTTTGCGTCCTTGCGTAAAAAATTAAATTTAAGTTGCACACCGGGTGGGCCATTTAAACGATATCTCAGAAACCGTATAGGATAGCGTTTTAAAATTTGGTACTAAGCTTCAATATCAAGAGGGACACCTTTTTATCAAATCAGATTTTTTTTTCATCCACACCCTTAGACGGGAGAGGGGTTAACTTAAAAATTTTAAATGGAATGGGTGTGTTTTTTATTCAGATTCAAATTCAGTATAAAAAATTACCAAAAAAGTTTTTTTTTCAACCCCAAATTAGGCTGTTAAAAAAACTAAAATAAAAAAACGCCATTTAAAAAAATTGAAATATTTGAATATTTTAGTAGTTTTCTATTGTTTAGGTTTATTTCATTGTTTTAAACCTAAAATATACAAAAGAAATTAAATCTGAATTTTTTCCAAAAATTTAATTTTTTTAACTGACGCGTCCGGATATGAAGATAATACCTTTCTATGATTTAATACCCCATATTTGTACTATATTTTAAAATTTTAAAAATACAGCCCTAAAAAAATGAAGTCTAAGATATTGTATATGCAGTGTGCCACTTAAATTTAATTTTTTAAGCAAGGCCGCAAACATTTTCAAAAAAATGTATATACATCATTTAGAGGACACTATAAGGTTTATAAATACTCTCGATGCTTCATGATTTTTTTCCGTTTTTTTTTTTGATTTTTTTACCTCTGTGCGTTGGAACCGGATTGTAAGTAATATTTTCTTAAAAAAAAGATGGATTTTTTTATTATTTTTTAGAATTCCTATAGATTCAGTTACCCAACTGGTAAAATAAGTTACAAAAAAATTAGGTATATAGTTTTGTTCTAAAGTAGTCCGCTTATAACATATATCTACACAAAGGAAAAATAGATACTTATTCTTTTATAGAATTTTTTAAACATATATTGTACTTCTTCTGAAAACTTAGAAACAGACGTTCTATAATATACTATAATATACTTTAATATAAGGGTATAATAATACCCTTCTCCTCTAGGAAATATTAATTAAGTATTAAATGCAGTTTAAATTTTAACATCAAAGATCTAATTTATATTAAGAAATTTAACTAATATAATAACGTTAGGTAAAAACATATATTTTGCATGTCGTTTCAGCTTAGCAATTTAACAGCATCTTTAAATTAAGGGGTCTTTCTGCCTTAGTAATTATAAATATAATCTTTTTTTTTTCATTTTTTTTTATATAGACAGAAAAAAGATAAAATTGTGAAATTTTTTAGGTATGTTTATTCATATTCAAAGAATACAAATAAAATTTCTTTAGATTTTTAAAGTGCCATTTTCTGGCTATAAATTTCCTTTGAAAAAAAAAACATTAAAAAACGGTGGTCACCATGATTCCGGCCATTTGAATCGACTGAAAAAAAAAACAATGGGATATTATTCAGTATTGAAGTCGCTATAGCCCTATCTAGAAGAAAAAAAATTGGCCAAAAAATAACAAAAGGGGGGAGGTTTTTGTTTGAAAGTGTTTTAAAATTTTTGAAAAACGTCCGCCATTTTGTTATTTTTTGGCCAAAAAAAAAATCTTAGATAGGGCTATAGCGACTTCAGTACTGAATAATCCCGTTTTGTTTTTTTTTTCAGTCGATCCAAACGGCCGGAATCATTGCGACCACTGTTTTACGATGATTTTTCAAAAAAAAAATTATGGCCAGAAAATGGCACTTTAAAAATTTAAAGAAATTGTATTTGTATTCTTTGAATATGAATAAACATACCTACAAAATTTCACAATGATATCGTTTTTCTTTCTATATAAAAAAAATGTTTAAAAAAAGATTATTTTTAAAATTTCTAAGGTAGAAAGACCCCTTAAATGAGTTTCAAAGAACCATAAATACATTTTTGAGAGAAATTCCTTTTAAATTGGTTTAAAAATATTTTTAATTTTCATAGTATTATTATACTATATTTTATATTTATATAATTAAGTATTATTTATAAATACTAATTAAACAATTTGACTTATTTTTTTTAAGCCTTCGAATCAACGAACTAATAACTCTTCTTTCTAGAATACGCATACCGTTAAAATAAAGTTTCGCCAACATCTGGGTTTGTTTGTAAACAAATAGTAGGTATATTCAGACCTGAACAATAACAGTTACCAGTAACTGGTATTGTTGTCTCTGTTAGAACAAAGATGTGCGAGTAAGACACAAATGTATATGTTGGCGACGTTTTTGTCAGTTTTAACGAATGAAATGCTTATTTTAGAGAGAAGAGTTATTAGTTCGTTGCTTCGAATGCCTTCTTTTTAAACTATAATTTTATAAAAGATTTATTTACATGCAAAAACAATCTATTTTTCTGGTTAGGGATGCCGCTAAAATTCTGGGGGAAGAAATAACAATTTTTCAACTCAAGATTGCCATTTTCTGCCTTTTACTTAAGACTATGATTTTTGCAACTTTTTACATGACGGCTACTAAAAAAGCAGGTCATCATCAACTCCATGACACAGCCACACACAAAAAAGAACTTTTTCGCAGACCATTGTACTACTATGTATTTTGAGTCGCTGAATCCGAATTTAACGTCAAAATAGCACTTCATCCGATTAGTTTTAAGGTTATATCCAAAATCAATCTGATGCTATTTCGGCCTCAAAGGATCCACTGTCTTAGAATAAATAGGAATACAATGGTCCCCGAAACAGTTCTCTTTTTTGTGTGGCTGTGTAATTTTTCTAAAAGTGGATTTTTATATGGCAACTAAATATATGTTACTTTAACTACATATCTGTTCTCCTATAGGCCTACCTTAATATTTAGTTGCCATTTACCTACAGAATTCTAGTGTTATACTTACCAGAAAAATAGTTGTGTTATATTCGATTATTTTTCTGGCTAGATTTGTTTACGTGTACATATAAGAACGATAAATCTTTTTTTGTTGGCTTAAATAAAAGATAGACACTTTATATTAAATTAACTTAATTAGCACTAAAATAGACTAAAAAAAAAACTTGAAAAATATTCTTTTTTGTTTTTTTGTAACTATATAGGCTTAGTTTACACAACAGAAACTTTTTAGTATTTAGTTCGCGTACTAAATTGACTTCACTGGACTAAAATAAAAGAATCTAAACTCATTTTATGTAGTAGATGTAGCCAAATTTTTAGTCCTTTGATGTCATTTTGGTAGTTGCGCTAAATAGTTAGTCCCTGTAGAGTAAACTAAGCCATTGAATTTATTGATGGCCCAAACTTTGAAGCTCAAATTAAACTGAAAATGTAATATCGTGTAATATGTAATACATAGTTTTTTATCAAAAAGAAATATAATCTTTAGAAAGACAGATTTTTAATGTAACATTTTTCTTTTCAGTATGGACCGCGACCAGCCATTCAGCTTCCAATTGGGAGTGGGACAAGTCATCAAAGGATGGGACCAAGGATTACTCGACATGTGTGTCGGAGAAAAACGTAAACTTACCATCCCAGCATCTCTAGCATACGGTGACCGTGGAGCCGGAAACGTAATCCCTGGAGGCGCCACCTTACACTTCGAGGTGGAGCTCATCAACATCGGAGATTCCGCACCCACCACCAACGTCTTCAAAGAAATCGACGCCGACAAGAACAACATGCTGTCCCGCGAAGAAGTAAGAGGCTTTGTAATGTCGGTGTTGGGTCATAATAATTCTAATTTGTAATTTCTCCCATTTCAGGTTAGCGAGTACTTGAAAAAACAAATGGTTGCTGCCGAAGGTGAATCACCCACCGAAGAAGTGAAGAACATGATGAACGACCATGATAAACTTGTCGAAGAAATCTTCCAACATGAAGATAAAGATAAGAACGGATTCATCTCCCACGAGGAGTTCTCAGGGCCTAAGCACGATGAGCTTTAAACTGACTGAATTATTTTTAGTTTGAGATCAAGTCTTTCCAGTAAATTCATAAGTAAAATTATTTGTGTATTTATTTGAACAAACGGGGAAGTTCTTTTTTACATTTTTTATACTCTAAATAGGACATTGTATATTTTTATTATTTCATTTTACTTTTTTTTTACATTCCTTTTAATATAATTTATTTTTGTTAATAATTTACAGTGTTCCGAGTTTAAGTTTTTAGGCTTTTTGAACAAATTATTATTATTGTTGATATGTACATTAATTAATTGTGCAATTTATTTAAAATGTTGATATATGAGTAATTAGTACAGATATTAAACGTTTTTATAGAAAATTTGTCTTTTATTTACTAATTTTGACAGAAATAAATTATGACCGATGTATGTAAAACCACCCACGGTGTTCTAGAATAGTATATTAAAGTACTAGTTTCATAACATACGTTTTTAGCGCACGAGTACAAGTTTAGAAAACGAGCCGCTTGCGGCGAGTTTTCTAAAGTATTATTGCTCTAAAAACGTGTTATGAAACCAGTGCTTTATACAATTTTTTCTATTTTGCTCTAAAATTTAAAAAACTTACATTTAAATTGATGACTGATTTAGGGATTTTTGTTTTGGGTTGTCATTACAGTTTACACTATGTTTAAAATTCTAAGAACAAATGATATTTTGATTTATTTTACAGTCATCTCTTCTTTTTTTACTGCAATTAACCAGTCAACAATTTTAACATGGTAAAAAATAACCCAAACACAAAATTTTGTAAAAAATTAAACTTTAAATCGACATTGACATTTGCACAAAAACGTCAAGAGATAGGCTTTTGTATGTTGCCAACCCAACAGAAAAAAAAGTAGAGACTTCTTATGGGCCTATAAGAACACGCAAAATGCGTGTGATTATGAGCTTATAAGAGTCGCAAAATAGAAAAAATCTTTTAAATTACATGACAAATTCCATTTTTTTTTCTTTTTGGAATTTGTTATATAAGCTCTAATTAAAAAAATAAGGCCAAAATTTTAAAAATCGTTAGAGCCGTTTTTGAAAAAATGTGTTTTTTTGAAAATATCTTTGATATTTAAACCTAACATACTCGGTTTGACCTCGATGTCTCGGATTTTGACCAAACTTGGCATAGATGTACCACTATAGTACCTAAGCACTCCCACTATTTTTTTTTTAAACCGTGAATCCTTTCACTATACCGGGTGTCCCAACAGGTTATTTGAAAAGGTTTTTTTTTTTTTGCAAAAAAACACCGTTAAATGGGAGCCAAAGAAGATTTTATTGACTTATTCAAAACCACTCCTTGCTTACCCACCCCCTTGAAACCACCCCCAACTTCTGATTTTCAAATAGCAACCCGCAATTCTTATTAAAGAATATGAAAGTGGATATTTCAAGGGGCTCTAATTAACAATTATTATTTATTAATAAAAGGGTGGTTCCAGGAGAGTGAGTTATGTAAGTTTGTTTTGGATACATTAATCATTTTTCTTCTGGGTAAAATTTTACGTAGGTTTTTGGAAATTTTTCCGATGAAAAATATAGCTTGTGATCTGACGGGGGTGTACTTTGAAGTCCCTTAAATAAATAATAAATCACTTCTAATACATGGTGAAATGTAAAATGGAATGTGCTTTCATTTTCTTTAGTAAAAATAGGAAAGTGCTATTTAAAAAACAAGTTGGCGGTGGTGCCAAGAAGCTGGGTAAATAGGGGGGAGTGTTGTATATGTCAGTAAATTCTACTTTGACTTCTATTAAATTTTATTTTTTTTTTTGAACTTTTTTATCTTTTTAAATAACGAAGATATAGCCCGTCTAAAACCTGGTGGGACATTATCATTTGTAAATAATAATTTTTATTTGAAACCCCTTAAAAGAATAAGATAGCACTTATAATACATGGTTAAATTCAAAATGAAATGTAATTACATTTTATTTGATATCAAAGTGGTTTCAAGAGGGTGGGTAAGCAAGGAGCGCTTTTGAATAAGTCAATGAAATATTCTTTGGTTCCCATATAACGATATTTTTTGCAATTTTTTTTTTACCTTTTCAAATAATGGAGATATCTCGTCAAGAACCTGGTGGGACACCCGGTATAGTGAACGGATGAGCCGTTGTGAAAAAAAAAATTGGTGCGAGTGCTTAGGTACCATAGTGGTACCACTTTGCCAAGTTTGGTCAAAATCCAAGACCAATTTCTTTATTTTTTGTCAAAAATTAACAAAATTTTGCAAGCTGATCTTAAAAGGGTTTATCTAATTACTTGATTTGCAAAGAATAAAATATACAGGGCGTTCAAAATAAATATTCAAACTTTTGGACTTTTAAAAATAAAATAATATTTTAATTAATATTGTATATCAAGGGCTTCATAACATAGGGGCCATTTTTTTATTTTCAAAACAAAAAAATGGCTTATACGCCCCTATCCCAGTCAACACAAATACATGGCAGGAACATAGCAGGTACATAACCACTGTTCTATGTGATGTTGCAGACATGTAATTTTTATAGCCCATGTATAGTCCTTGGACTTTAACAATTCCGCCTCAAGTTATGTATCAGCTACATAACATGCTACATATCAGATACATACTAGGTACATAACAATAAAAGTAGGCGTTTCCGAATTTTGCTTGTTATGGAGTACATCATAGATTTAGACATGGTGAACATTTTTACGTCTTTTTGATAAACCTAATAATTAAAGTATATAAATATCTTTATATGTAGCATCCATCAGGCAAAATTCTTATACGATGTGCATTTTTACTGTGAAAGCAAACTTTCTACCAGGCTTAAAAATCATGGGCCACATAAAAAGCCAATTTTTAGAAAAAAAAAATAGCAAATAATCATTAAAAAAAAAAATATATATTTTAATTTTTTGTCTAAAATTATCTAAAATCAGTTTAGTTGTCTAAAAATACATGCGTTTCTACTACTTAAGGGTAAAACTTTTATTATTAACAACAATTTTAAGAATATTAGTGATTCTAACCTATAAAAATTAAAATAATATAGACGCCATATTTAGTATTGAATTCATAACATTTTATGTATCGTGTATGTTCTCGTACCATGTATATGATACATAACATGCAATATTGCATGTTATGTATCATACATAGGTATGTTACATCTTATGTAATATGGCACTTGTTACCTAAAAAATCTTTCTTTACCATGTTGCATCCATATATGTGCGGACTGGGATGTTATGAAGCCCTCGATATAAAATGCTGTAATCAATGATATTAAGAGGTACCTATTTTATATAGTATTTTATACAATAATAATTCAAATATTAAGTAGCAAATTTTATAATTTTTTTTTAATGATACGCTGTTTATAAATAATTTAAAATATTGGGGAAACTGTTGTACCTTGGACCTATTTGTATTTAGAACACTTAAATTTTAAATTTCCGGGTATAATTTCTCCAAATTGACAGTGGTAGTTAATTAGTCATCCGATAGATGGTTATTTTCAGTTTATTTGAAAACATTGTCGGTAAGCGTGTGTGTGTTATTCCGCTAACTAATATTTTAGATTGAAAAGTAAAAATTTTGGCAGCGACATTTTTTATGATAGTTGCCTTTACATGTTATTAAAGTATAAAATGTATACGCTATGAAAAGTTTAACTCTAACCTAAAAAAATATATGGATTGTTTTTGGTATCGCTACCTATAGTTGTACCCTGAACCTAATATGTAATGTTCCTTAAACTGGTCTGACGTACAACACGTTGAACTTTGGACAGATTCGATCGATACCCCTTGGCATCTTTAGACAACTAAAAAAATATTTTAGTTGTAACTCAAGGTACAACTAAAATATTTTTTTTAGTTGTCGAAAGATGCCACGGAGTAAGCATGGTAAAAAGAGGGCTCCCCCTGACAAAGAAACTAAGAAGCGCAGTAGAGCTAATATTAAATAATCAAGTTGTACATATATTTTAACTAAAATATATGTGCTCAAGGTACAACCTCTGCCGGTCCTAGGTACAAAGCACCTGTTGTACCTCGATCCTAAAAACAATTTTTTTTCAAATGTGTTGAAAAATATAAAAAAAGTAATTTGGGAAAATTTAAAAATATAACTATCAAGCCTAAAATACAGAAAAAAATAATAGGCTATATTTTAAAAAGTTCGTTCCATTTGCCTATTTTTTGCATCGCAAAATGTAAAAATAGGGTCTAGGTACAACAGGTTCCCCTACCCCTATTCGCCACTGGTTTCAGTCACAAGAGGATGTACAAAGAAAATGACATTCTTGCAGTAAATTAGGTTGATATGCCAAAAAAAAGTAATAAATAAAAAAATAACTACACTAAAAAAATTCAAAATTAAAAAAAAATGCTTTTATGTCCGGTGACTTATTTTAATTTTGGTCTTAAATAAAAGCTTATTAGTTTCCTGAAGGGCCATTTTTTTAGCTATTTCACAAAAAAATCACACCGTGAATAGTAACATTGCTTTGCATTTTTAAGGATACTCTTCGCAGTGAAATAATAAAATTGCTTCCAAACAAGACTTTATATTTTATTTTAAAATTAAATAAACTTTTAATTCTATAAATTAAAAAAATATATATATATTTTAAAAGAATATGCGTGTCCGCCCCTTTAACTTTGAAATAATTAAGATAACAACCTATAATTTAAAAACACAGATAAGGGAGCGTTAAAGTATTACGTAACGCAAAATGTGCCAAGAGTACCTCGGTTCTCGCGTTATTCAAGGCTGTAGAGATTTCATATTTTGGCTACCCCCTAACACACCAAAATATGAAATCTCCATAATCTATAATAAAGCGAGAACCGAGGTATGAAATGTATGAATGTTGGTACAATTTGCGTTACGTAATACTTGAACGTTCCCTAACCCAAATTATTTTTTTGGTGTATGATTTTTTTAGTGTGCGCACAATGGAGGCAGAGGAACAAGGGGGGATTTTTTTTATGAAAAGGGGGTCATGTGATACATAATTTTAAAGCTCATAAAATTCTCTATCGACCATATTTAATTTTTTTTAATGTTTTTTCTTTTAGGGGGTTAACGAGGGGGTTAAAAAGGTGTTGGAAATGGAATTTTTCGTCAAAAGTTCTTAAAAAAAATGAAATTGTTTTTGTTTAATGATAAATTTCATGATACAAGTATATATCATACTTTGAACCAAATTCTAAATAATATAAATTAAAATTTAAAAAAAAAAACACATTTTTTAACAAAATAAAATTAAAAACTCAACATCTGTAAAACAAATTACCTATTTAAAAATTAAAAATTAAATAACCAAAAAGAGAATTTAATGCGCTTTAAAATTATTTATCACATGACCCCCTTTTCATGAAAAAATTCCCCCTTGTTCCTCTGCCTCCATTGTGCGCACACTAAAAAAATCACCCACTTTTCGCATTAAAAAATCCCCCTTCGTCCCCAAAAAATGTTAAATAATACCAAAAATTAATTTCGGTTATATTGCCCTGCTCAACACTCAAAAATTTGCCGATGCCATTTTAGTTGCATCTGCCTATATTTGATGCTCTGATTTCTGAACCTTTTTTCGTTTTTCTCGATCAGATCGTTTTTTGAGATATAACGCACAGTGTTTTTTTGCTTATAGTTGTAGTAAAAAAAAAAATAAGGTTCAGTTAATTTTTTGCGGTTGATCGGTTCCCTTTTAATAGGGCCCTAAGCCAAAAAAAAAGAGGATTTCAAATATATTTATTCGTTTGTTTTTTATAGGCTTCTGAATTTCAAAAATTACATTTTTTTTGTATTTTTTCGCTATATTTTCATGAAAATTTTAAAAAGTACTAAAGATATGGCTCTGATTTTTTTAGGCAACACTAAAACATATGTGATATTTGTAAAAATAACAAAAGTTTTAGATTGAATCCAGTAACGAAAATTTTACGGGGAGTTATTGAAAGCAGAACAACAATATTTTGAATTATTTAATGTTTATAAACATTAAAATATATTTAATGTTATTTTAATGTTTTAAGGAGAAATAAATTTAATTTATTGTGTTTCTCTCCAAAAAATAAATATTTTAAAATTTTTGTTTTTTTTTTTCGATAAATTAAAATGTCCATCACTGAACTAAATCCAAAACTTTTTTTATTTTTATAAACCGCACATTTGTGTTAGTAATGCATATAAAAATTAGAGTCGTATCTTTAGTATTTATATAAAAATTTTATCAAAATATATCGAAAAAATGCGAAAAATAAAACTAGTTTTTTGAATTTAAAAGCTTATTAAAAACAAACGAATAGAGATATTTTAAATCCGCTTTTTTGGCTCAGAGCCCACTTAAAGGGAATTAATCCACTGCAATAAAAAATAATTAGACCTAAATTATTTTGTTTTACTACAACTATAGGCAAAAAAACTCTATATCCAAAAAAAACGAGCTGATCGATAAAAACGGAAAAAGGTCCCGAAATCAGCGCGTCAAATATCGACAGACACAACTAAAAGCTCCCCGGCCTATAAAAAAAAATCTTTTTTTGTAGAGCAGTGTTATTTACGTGTTCCAAACTTCAAGTTAATATCGTAAGCAGTTTAAAAGTAAAAGGCGGCGGACTTTGGGCAAGCACTGTATTCATTTAATTATGAGTTTGCAGTTTTGATCGTGGCCAGCAGTACTACTTCCAATTGGGATCCGGAAGCGTAATCAAAGGAATGGACACAGGAATGTCAGACATGTGCGTTGGAGAAAAACGTAAAATCACCATTCCCTCACATCTTGGATATGGGGAGCACGGAATTGAAGGTGTTATCCCAGGAAGTGCTACTTTGATATTCGATGTAGAATTAACCGATGTAAGTTTAACCACTCAGTCCCAGGTCTGACCAAAAAAAAAGTATTTATAACTTGGTTTTTTTTTTCGTCATATTTTAGAACTTTATCAAACACATATTTTTCTTAAATAAATATTAAAAAAATAACAGTGGCGTAGAAAATTTGTAGATTTCAAATAATAAAAAAAATCAATGGAAAATATTAAAAAATTAAAAAACATATTTTTTATGTCTTACTAATCTGATCTGATGATTAGTAATCATTTAAATGTTGAAATACACAATAAACTAATTTTTTGGTAATTTTTTCCCGTTTTTTTTTTTTCCTTTTTGCTCTAAATTCTTCAATGGAAAATATTAAAAAATTAAAGAAAAAAAAAACATATTTTTATGTCTTACCATTCATTTTTTTCCCGTTTGGTACCATAGTGCGGCTGTAGAGAAAAATTCAGACGTTTAGGGGCTAAACTGAGTTCAGATTCGGTTTCAGCGGGCGAAAATACATATGGATATCATGGTTCAGACCACTTTTATTTTTTTGTGGGCCTGTGTTATGTTACAAAAAAAGAGAATAATATGTATATAAAAAGTTTTTATCCAACACCTTCACAGAAACACTTGTTTTGAGCACTATTTTAAATGTCAAAAGTGAGTTTTTTTCCACTAGTGACTAAAAAATTTTTCACCCACTCTTTTACGTACAGCTTTTGATCTCACCCAAAATTAGTTACATACCCTATTAATTAAGTATTATAACTATTCTATAAATAGAAGCACGTTAACTAAACCATAAAAATTAAAGAAAACCCCAAATTATTCTTTAGTTTTTGAATAAAATTAGTTATTTATGGTACTAGTGGGTAAAGTAAGATATTGCCTATGAGAAATTTAACCTGCGAGACGTCAGCCAAGCAGGTTAATTTTCGAGAGGGCAATATCGGTTTACCCATGAGTGCAATACAAGGTTTTATCCAATAAATAGCATAGGAATTCATATTTTTATTAAAAATTTTAATGACATTTAAAAGAAAATAATTTGACAAGCGACAGTTAAGTGGTTAAAATAAATAATTATCCACTCAATAAAGTAAAAGCCACGCGGGGGTTATTATTGAGTTTATCTATTTAAAATAAAGCTGGTAATTGTCTTATTATCTGTATGTATTGGAAAAACTGTTTTTATTAAAAATTCTGTCATCACCGCGTCCATTTTGACGTTTGTAAGAAATGTAAAACTAGCAATTGTTTATTTTTAATAGGCATACTTAGGCCTGGCTACCTATTATTTTAGTATTAAGAAAACTTAATTTTAATATTTTTGAAATAATTTTTCGCAAAATTATAGATTTTTATTTAAAAATAAAAGGTGTTGGATAAAATTAAATTCTAAACTCGTGTATTAAGTGATTTTATCCACTTAAGAATATCTATATATTCTTTGCGTGGATAAAATGCTACTTAATACACTAGTTAAGAAAAAAAACTATTTTTTGTTACCTTACCTTATCTATAAATAAGTTTAATTCAATAGCACATTAAAAAAAAAGTACATTGTTGGATTATAGGTGCACGTCCCTGGCAAAACAACTACACTATGATATATCAAGAACGCTTTGAAATTTTGACCAAAAGATTTTTGCCACCTTGAAAATATTTGTTCCAAAATTTAAGTCCGTGTCAATGCGTTCTTGAAATATCGTAGTGTAAAATTGTTTTGCAAGCGACCTCCACCATTATGTGACTATACCCTCTATAAGAATGATTCCATATATCTTTTTTTATGAGAAATGTAACATATATTTTAGGCCTAATTAAGTAAAATAGCTAAAAATACTTTTATCCACGGCCGTGATTAATAGGGATATTAATTACGGGTCTGTGAATATAAACCGTTTAAACTTCAAAACGGCAGTGGATAAAGTATAGTATTCTACTTGTGTATAATAGCTATTATTTATTTGCACCTAGCAATATTATACACTCATTGAATTTCACACGATTTTTTCACACTAGTGCGGAAAAGTACAACTTTCCGCATGCTTGTAGAAAAGCTAATTTTGCTGGCCTACTAGATATAAACTTTTGAACGCTATTTAATTAATTGCTTAACAACTAAACATTTATGACTTAACTCCTGTTTTTTTTTTCAGATAAGCGCAGGACATAACGAGTTCTAAATGGTATTGCATGCAGTTAACAACATTGACTCAACATTTTTGAGCGACCTACCTCATCCCATTCACAATTTTTTAGTAAAAATTAAGTTAAATGAATGTTTCTATTTGTAGGTATTTTAATGATAATGTTTATATTTAAGTATAGTGCCATATTTTTTGTACTTAATAAAATTATTGAAATACAACTTTTAAATTTTTTAATAGTTACTAATTGTTTCTTTAAAGGCCTCCTCCTAAATATGTTTTAAATTAAATATAATACATGAAAACCCCGATAAAAAAAAACAATATGTGACTGGTTACGCAAAAATTGACCTGAAGGGAAAAGTTTTGAAAAAAAAAAAAAACGTTTTCACAACTCAACATTTTTACGTATTTGTATTTTTAAATTGAAAAATGCAATAATTCAAAAACTAAGAGCTACTGACCCTTCGCTTGACAATTTGTATGCTCAACATTAGTCTAAAAAAATTCAGGCAGCAATGATATTCAAAAGCGACAGAAAATTTTGCAAATTCGGCATGTATTTCGAACTAGTTTTTCATTCTATATCGATTGAGCATATCATTTATGCTCTATCTCTAAAAATAAAACTGATAACAATATCTCAGAAACTATAGAAGATAGAGAAATGTCTTAGATTTTAAGCTTTCACGGCCATTAAGATATAAAGAACTTTCACTTTCGGGTTTAGACCGTGTTAATGGATTTTCACTTTCCGACGTTTCGTCTCTTACTACTAGAGACATCTTCAGGGATTAATCTGAAACTAAGTTTCGAATCAACTTGTGTCACTATTTATGACGAGTTGTGGTTATTCACCCGTGACGAGGTTTTTCCTATCAAAGACTTCCATATTGCAGGTAAGTGGTAACCAGTGTCCCGATTGATATTGTTAGGATGCTTGATGATTTCTATCGATTCCCGTATCTTCCTTGGCATTTTTCTGTTTTCTGTTAATATTTGTTTTGTTTCAGACAAATTGATTTTATGACCTGTTTCATGTACATGTTCGGCTACTGCCGATAAGGAAATTTCTTTCTTTCTTATATTGCACTCATGCTCTTGAAGTCTTGTAGAAATTTTTCTCTTAGTTTCACCTATGTAAACCGTACCACAGGAGCAGGGTATTTTATATACGCCTTCTGAACTCAGGGGTATTTTGTCTTTTGTTGAAGTCAAACATTGACCTAATTTTTGGTTGGACCGAAATATAGGCTTAATATTTGACTTCTTCAAAAGTTTACCTATTTTATCCGTGATACCGCTTACATAGGGAAGTATAACTTGTGTCTGTCTGTCATTGTCACTATTGTCCTGTTGTTTGGGTCTGGGATTTCTGTATTTGTATATGGTCTTATTAATGTCTTTTTTGGTATAACCGTTCATGGTCAAGGCTTTGGTTGGTTTAAGGAGTTCTGTGTCTAGGGAATTCTTGTCTGAAATCATGAAAGCCCTATGAACAAGTGAATTAACTACCGAGCGTTTTTGAGAGGGATGGTGATGTGAAAATGCGTTTAGGTATCTGTCAGTGTGGGTTTTCTTCCTGTATACCGAGTGTCCTATTGAGCCATCCGTTTTGTAAACCAAAACGTCCAAAAAGGGAAGTGATCCGTTGTTCTCAATTTCCATCGTAAACCGTATAGATTTATGTTGGGAATTGAGGTGATTTAGAAAACCTTGAAGGCTTTCCATGCCATGGGGCCAAATAGCATAGACATCGTCTACGTATCTGCGCCAAATTTCAGGTTTTAATGGAAATGACTCAATAGCTTTTTTCTCGAAGTATTCCATGAAAGCATTGGCCGCAGGGGGTGATAATGGGGATCCCATTGCGGATAAAATAGGTAAACTTTTGAAGAAGTCAAATATTAAGCCTATATTTCGGTCCAACCAAAAATTAGGTCAATGTTTGACTTCAACAAAAGACAAAATACCCCTGAGTTCAGAAGGCGTATATAAAATACCCTGCTCCTGTGGTACGGTTTACATAGGTGAAACTAAGAGAAAAATTTCTACAAGACTTCAAGAGCATGAGCGCAATATAAGAAAGTGTAGCAGTTATGACTGCCACTGTTTTTAAAGATTACCTGATCTGTGTCACGTAATCATACGATGTTACCATTTTTTCAGAAGTTAGTATTTCTTTCTATTTGCACATATAAGATTGAGTACAGACTTATTGTATGGTCTTGTGGAAGTCTTGCGATGGTCCTTGATTCCATTTGCTGGGTCATTTTTCTTTTATTACAGAATTTGTCTTATTTTTGGTGTTTACTTTTGATAGCCTAAAATATAATAACAAACGTCTAGTAATCTACTACATTCAGTACTTGAGTTAGCTACTGATGTTTTTCAGCTAGTCTTACCTTTTTAATCACAGCTAAAGCTTCTGGAAGTCGGATAAAATCATTATCAAAGATTGTTTACCTAATTTTGAGGTTAGTTTTACTTCTACCCGCATTCAGGTATACAGTATGCATTGCATGGTCAGCTGATGACTTCAAGTTGGTTTATTTTCGTCGTATCATTTCTTAAACCATATGAAACGATTGTTAGATGTATGGCTAGGCATTTTAAACTTATTTAGAGTATTCTTTTTCTTTATTTTCAAGTAATATTGGGATTATGAATAGATGTTTTTTGTGTTGCCTACCCTCAAAATCGATTTGTTGTTCGTAGTTCCAAGTTTCGCCACGGGGGGAGTTTTGTACCTTGCCGGAGTTGAAGGGAGAGGCGTTCTTTTTTCAAAACGACAAGCAATGGCGTTCAGGTCGTAAAATCAGAATCTGATTTTTGTGAAACCATCCGTGGTTTATGTTTGTGTAAAAATGTTGCAATAAGTTTGTAATGAAGTGTAGTATAATCCTACGTAATTAGTTCAAGCAGTTTTAATGGAAATTCCACAATATTCATCTTTCAAAGTAAGTCGCTTTTTGGTTACCTAAGTTACAAGTGTTTAACACGTTGTTTTCTTTATTTTCATTAGAGGCGTACAGATGAAGGCTTCAGGCTGCAGAGTATTCTAGTATTCAGCACTTACTGCTCCAATTAATTCAGTTTTGGACTGGGTAAGTTTATTTTATATCTAATTACGGATTTCGATTTTTCATATCGATGGCTGAGTTCTAAAGTCGCTGTTCTTTCTTTCTAGATTGTTGGTGAAGCTTTTCCATTTCTGTTCTAACGTTCTTCGAATGTTTTGACGATACCTCTATCCCAAATTTTATGAATATTGTTGGTGAAGCTTTTATATTTTACAACGTTACCGTTATCTCAAATTTTACGAGTATCGATGGCGAAGCTTTCCATTTCAACTTTAACTTCAATTTTCATTGAGGTGTTCTTCAATTTTCCACTTTAGTTTTCAAGAGTTTTCAAGATTTTTCAAGATGTTCAATAAATTGCAGTACCGTTTTTAAGCCAAGAGGTTTACAAACGTTTCAATGGATCCTCAAGCGTTTGAGTTTCAAACGTGTTCAAATTTGTAAGGAGTTCTCAAGGCAAGGACAAGGAAATGTTCTGCACAGTGACGTACATCATCAGGGAGTGGGACAACGTATTTGGTCGTTCCAGGGACAACTTTGATTAACAGGTTTTTATAGTTTTAGTGTAAATAATGAAAATGCGGTTTACTATATTTATTTTTGGTAAAATATCCAAGTTCTCAAATTTTAATATTTATTAAGGTGCTCTATTTTATTATGAATATTCTAGGTTGGTTTGTAAACAAAGTTGCAACTTTGGGCCGTACGCCTAGATTACTATTTTTCACTTATTAACACATACATTATATTACTGTTTTTATTTAGGTTATTCACCATAATAATTTTGGTATACATATTTTAACATTTTTGCAATAGGGTAGTTCACCACATTTTTTTTTATATTTCGCAATGGGGTCTTTTCACCATACTTTTGGTAATTTATAATTTTATTTTAATTAATATGATTAATTAAAGTTGTCTACTTGTCATTTTAAATAAACATTGTAACAGCACATATTTGAGTTTTTGTTTAAATTATAATCAACACAAGATATACAAATCTATTCAAATCATAGTTATTTTTCAGGTTTATACATGCTGTAAAAGATAATTAATATTCTAGTACATTATTTTTTATGTGTTTGAATCTTAACACATAAACTGCCAAGCACATGTATGTTTACAAGATTCTGGCGCCCAAGGTGTTAAACTAAGCTTATTATCATAATTTTTAATCCATGAACCCCTGTGCCCGTACTGATGCCAGTTAGCCGATCGCAACCGTACATTTTCTTTTCTATAATAAGTAACCAGGGCAGCGCCTGATAATTTTTTAGTTTTTACTTATTCTAGACAGGAAAACGCGGTACACAATGGCGCCCAAATAACGTGGGATTAAGCTAGTTTAACTTTTAAATTTTTGAAGTTTGTGAAAAAAATATAAAGTAAAAAAAAAAAAAAAAAAAAAATTTTTTTTGAGATATTTTTAAGGTATTTTTAAGATATTTAGACAAAACTGGATATGGTTGTTGATTTGATTTAAACAATAGGTGTGCAATGTTTAAAAAATAGTTTGGTGTATACAGGGAGAAAAGAAACCACGGATAGGTTGAGAGTACCAAAAGGGTAAAGTTTTGAGTTTTATTCGAATTCTAAAATATATAGGATCGTAATAAAAAAAGTATTGGACGCAGTGGTACAGTTTTTGGTTATTTTTGATTCTGAAATATACAGGGTAAAAATAAAAGTTAGAGAGAATTTTTTTTGAAAAGCAAACATTTTGGTGCATAGTTTTGATTATTTTAATTCTGAAATATATAGAGTAAAATAAAGAGAGAAAAGTTTGGCCAGTGAGTTATTTTAGTTCTAAAATATATAGGAGAAAATAAAGTTGAGAGGTTTTTGGTTATGAAATTCTAAAATATATAGAATGGATTAAAGTTTGATGAAAGATGAGAGATTTTTTGAGTTTGTGAAATTCTGAAATATACAGGGTGAACAAAAAAGGTGTAGTAGTACGCGAGAATAAATCGTGGAGTTTTTGGTTCCGATCCGAATCTAAAAAAGAGTGGCGGACAGGGCAAGTATTTTTGAAAAAATATTGCAAATTTTGAGCGAGATTGCGAGAGATTTTTGAAAGATTTCTGAAAGATTTTCAAAAGATTTTTGAGAGTGAATATTTTTAGAAAGAATATCGACTATTTAAAGAGAGATTGCGATACAGGATATGTTAAATTATAAACGTCCTAGTACAACTACAGAGATTAAACGGTTTATAGGGTTATGTTCATGGTACAGACGGTTTGTAAAAAATTTTGCAACGTTAGTAGCACCACTTAATGCTTTGCTGAAAGGTTTAGGAAAGAAACAACCAATTAAATGGAATAATGAAGCTGAAGTCGCGTTTGTTAAAATAAAAGAAGCTCTTGTTTCAGCTCCGGTTTTAACCAGTGCTAGGTACGACCTTGTTTTCACCATACAATGTGACGCTAGTAATGTAGGTTTGGGAGCAGTGTTAACACAGGTTCAGGAGGGAAAGGAAAAGGTTATTGCATACGCCTCAAGAACTCTCTCAAGATCAGAAAGAAATTTTAGCACCGGTGAAAAAGAATGTTTAGCTCTTTTATTCGCGATTGATCGTTTCAGGGGATATATTGAAGGAGTTAGGTTTAATGTTATAACAGACCATTCTAGTTTAAAGTATTTAGCAAATTTTAAAGACCCGACAGGAAGAATTGCTAGATGGGCGGTTAAACTCCAACAGTATGACATGAATATTACATATCGTAAGGGTAGTTTACAAGTAGTTCCAGATGCATTAAGTAGGGCTTTTGAAGAAGTTGAACCAGAAAAACCAGTATTTCCGTCAGTTAATTTAATATCATTTGATTCGGAACAGTATGGTAAAGATGAGTACTATGTTTCATTAAGAGAAAAGATATTGAAGAGTCCAAATCAATATAAAGAGTATAGAATTGTAGAAGATAAAATATATAAATTTGATCGTTCTAATTTAGGTATTAAAACGAATATTAAAGAGTGGAAGTTGTTGGTTCCGAGACTCTGTAGGGTGCTTGTTATGAAAGAATGTCATGATGATCCTTTAGCAGCTCACATGGGTTTTTATAAAACTTTTAATAGGGTATCACAAGAATATTTTTGGCCACGTATGAGATCAGATATTTTGAAATATGTTAAGTGTTGTAAAATTTGCGCTGAACAAAAGGTTCCGAATTATGCACGTCATGGGTTGATGGGTAAAGAAAAGAATATTAGTTTCCCTTGGCAGTGTATTTCAACAGATTTTATAGGTCCATTACCTAGATCGAATGGAGGGTTTTGTTATTTATTAGTAGTATCTGATTGGTTCACAAAATATACACTTTTACAACCTTTGAAAACAGCTACTGCTCAAGGTGTAATAAAATTTATAGAAAATCAGGTGTTCTTAATATATGGCGTACCGCAGTACATTATTGTCGATAATGGTACTCAGTTTGCTGGGAAAGCTTTCAAAAAGCTTGCGGACGACTATCAAGTTCAAAAAATCTGGTACAATGCCAAATTTCATTCACAAGTAAATCCTACAGAAAGACAGAATCGAACGGTAGAAACGGCGATAAGGTCTTATATAAAAGAAAATCACCGGGAATGGGATAAAAATATAGGTAAAATAGGTCTTGCGCTTCGTACCGCAGTTAATGAGGTCCACGGACATTCGCCGGCGTTTCTCAATTTTGGAAGAATCGTACCTTTAACAGGGGCTTACTATGGCAAAGTTTCGTCCACTCAAGACGTTGAGTTGGAACCGGATTCTCGGGAAATGTATTTTAAGGATTTAGTTGGGTTAAAAGACATTTTTGCGGATGTAAAAACTAAATTGCATGAAGCATACGAGCGAAATAGAAGAGCCTATAACCTTAGAAAGCGTGACGTAACGTTCACGATAGGTGAGAAGGTATGGAAAAGAAATAAAGTTCTTTCCAGCGCAGTAAATTATTTTGCGTCAAAATTAGCGCCTAAGTACGTGTTATGTAAGATAATAGGTAAAAAGTCAAATTTGGTTTATGTGTTACAGGATAAAAACGGTCAATCCATTGGAGACTGGCACGTTAAAGATCTTAAGAAATATTTGGGTTCGAATAGTGATGTATCCGTCGGATAACTGCATGCATGAGTTTTTAAATTTCAGAAAGAAAAATAAAACCGGTAATTGTAAATATTAGCTAAGAGTGAGTAAAAGTCAAGTGTAAATAGTTAAATTTTATTTTAAATAAAATAAAGTCAAATATTGTAAAAAAAAAAAAATATTTTCTTTGATGCTCGAGGGATCAGGTCTAGAACTGATTGCTGCGACATTTTAGTAGATGGGTGTAGAGTGAGTGTTCTTCAGTTTTGATTGAGATCTTGATTAGAATACCTGAAAAATTAAAAGGTTAATAACGGTCAAAACTATGGACTAAAAAGTTTTTGGACTTAGTGTCAATAATAAGGATTATTGATATTAAAAAGTCATTGTTGTTGAATTTTAGTTAATAAGAATTTTCCCGATTATGTAACTTCCCGATTGTGTAACTATAACTCGATTTTGTCAATTCATGGATTTGTCCCTAGTAAATAGGCGTGTGGTACGCGTAGATATCAGGCTTAACTAAAAATTCAATAAAAATGCATTCAATAACAAGTTCAATAAACATTGATTCAATATTGATTCATAAAAATTGGATAGAAATGCAATGAAAAATAAATAAATATTTTTATTTTTGTATATATTCGGAAAGGGGAATAAAGCTACAATAAATAATAAGTAAATTTAATAGTTTTTGGTTACAGAATCAGAATATGCTAGTAGCATAAGTTAGGAGTAATTTTTTTTTGGTTACGGGGTTATTCTTTGTGATATTGTAATGTTCTATTTAGAGTTAACTATTGGAGTTTATACTCTGGGTTAAAAAATATTTTTGGGAATAAATATTTTTTATTTATTCGGAGGAGGGCTGTGTAGCAGTTATGACTGCCACTGTTTTTAAAGATTACCTGATCTGTGTCACGTAATCATACGATGTTACCATTTTTTCAGAAGTTAGTATTTCTTTCTATTTGCACATATAAGATTGAGTACAGACTTATTGTATGGTCTTGTGGAAGTCTTGCGATGGTCCTTGATTCCATTTGCTGGGTCATTTTTCTTTTATTACAGAATTTGTCTTATTTTTGGTGTTTACTTTTGATAGCCTAAAATATAATAACAAACGTCTAGTAATCTACTACATTCAGTACTTGAGTTAGCTACTGATGTTTTTCAGCTAGTCTTACCTTTTTAATCACAGCTAAAGCTTCTGGAAGTCGGATAAAATCATTATCAAAGATTGTTTACCTAATTTTGAGGTTAGTTTTACTTCTACCCGCATTCAGGTATACAGTATGCATTGCATGGTCAGCTGATGACTTCAAGTTGGTTTATTTTCGTCGTATCATTTCTTAAACCATATGAAACGATTGTTAGATGTATGGCTAGGCATTTTAAACTTATTTAGAGTATTCTTTTTCTTTATTTTCAAGTAATATTGGGATTATGAATAGATGTTTTTTGTGTTGCCTACCCTCAAAATCGATTTGTTGTTCGTAGTTCCAAGTTTCGCCACGGGGGGAGTTTTGTACCTTGCCGGAGTTGAAGGGAGAGGCGTTCTTTTTTCAAAACGACAAGCAATGGCGTTCAGGTCGTAAAATCAGAATCTGATTTTTGTGAAACCATCCGTGGTTTATGTTTGTGTAAAAATGTTGCAATAAGTTTGTAATGAAGTGTAGTATAATCCTACGTAATTAGTTCAAGCAGTTTTAATGGAAATTCCACAATATTCATCTTTCAAAGTAAGTCGCTTTTTGGTTACCTAAGTTACAAGTGTTTAACACGTTGTTTTCTTTATTTTCATTAGAGGCGTACAGATGAAGGCTTCAGGCTGCAGAGTATTCTAGTATTCAGCACTTACTGCTCCAATTAATTCAGTTTTGGACTGGGTAAGTTTATTTTATATCTAATTACGGATTTCGATTTTTCATATCGATGGCTGAGTTCTAAAGTCGCTGTTCTTTCTTTCTAGATTGTTGGTGAAGCTTTTCCATTTCTGTTCTAACGTTCTTCGAATGTTTTGACGATACCTCTATCCCAAATTTTATGAATATTGTTGGTGAAGCTTTTATATTTTACAACGTTACCGTTATCTCAAATTTTACGAGTATCGATGGCGAAGCTTTCCATTTCAACTTTAACTTCAATTTTCATTGAGGTGTTCTTCAATTTTCCACTTTAGTTTTCAAGAGTTTTCAAGATTTTTCAAGATGTTCAATAAATTGCAGTACCGTTTTTAAGCCAAGAGGTTTACAAACGTTTCAATGGATCCTCAAGCGTTTGAGTTTCAAACGTGTTCAAATTTGTAAGGAGTTCTCAAGGCAAGGACAAGGAAATGTTCTGCACAGTGACGTACATCATCAGGGAGTGGGACAACGTATTTGGTCGTTCCAGGGACAACTTTGATTAACAGGTTTTTATAGTTTTAGTGTAAATAATGAAAATGCGGTTTACTATATTTATTTTTGGTAAAATATCCAAGTTCTCAAATTTTAATATTTATTAAGGTGCTCTATTTTATTATGAATATTCTAGGTTGGTTTGTAAACAAAGTTGCAACTTTGGGCCGTACGCCTAGATTACTATTTTTCACTTATTAACACATACATTATATTACTGTTTTTATTTAGGTTATTCACCATAATAATTTTGGTATACATATTTTAACATTTTTGCAATAGGGTAGTTCACCACATTTTTTTTTATATTTCGCAATGGGGTCTTTTCACCATACTTTTGGTAATTTATAATTTTATTTTAATTAATATGATTAATTAAAGTTGTCTACTTGTCATTTTAAATAAACATTGTAACAGCACATATTTGAGTTTTTGTTTAAATTATAATCAACACAAGATATACAAATCTATTCAAATCATAGTTATTTTTCAGGTTTATACATGCTGTAAAAGATAATTAATATTCTAGTACATTATTTTTTATGTGTTTGAATCTTAACACATAAACTGCCAAGCACATGTATGTTTACAAGATTCTGGCGCCCAAGGTGTTAAACTAAGCTTATTATCATAATTTTTAATCCATGAACCCCTGTGCCCGTACTGATGCCAGTTAGCCGATCGCAACCGTACATTTTCTTTTCTATAATAAGTAACCAGGGCAGCGCCTGATAATTTTTTAGTTTTTACTTATTCTAGACAGGAAAACGCGGTACAAAAGAAACAAATTTCCTTATCGGCAGTAGCCGAACATGTACATGAAACAGGTCATAAAATCAATTTGTCTGAAACAAAACAAATATTAACAGAAAACAGAAAAATGCCAAGGAAGATACGGGAATCGATAGAAATCATCAAGCATCCTAACAATATCAATCGGGACACTGGTTACCACTTACCTGCAATATGGAAGTCTTTGATAGGAAAAACCTTGTCACGGGTGAATAACCACAACTCGTCATAAATAGTGACACAAGTTGATTCGAAACTTAGTTTCAGATTAATCCCTGAAGATGTCTCTAGTAGTAAGAGACGAAACGTCGGAAAGTGAAAATCCATTAACACGGTCTAAACCCGAAAGTGAAAGTTCTTTATAGAGAAATATCGTTTGGACTTTTTTTTGGATATAAATTTATGTTCATTAGTAAAAACCCAAATTTACATTTTGTTTAACCTCGTACTATTCTACTGAATTATGCATCCCCTAAGTCCAGGACTTGTTTGGGCTAGTAGTAGAGGGAACCACCGGCTTTAATTGACTTTAGAACCAATTTGTAGGGTATATTTACTTACGCGTTCGCCAAATTTCAATTATTAATTAACTGAAAAAGGCAAATCGGCGCCGGTGAGAATCGAACTCACGCAATTTTTGGGTAGTAAACTCGTCAAGTACGACGTGGTAGTCCACTACATCAATCCTCTATCTCTAAGGGCCGCTTAGTAAGCGGAAGCGGAAATGATCTATTCGCAAGAAAAAACGTTTTCACAGCCATCAAAATTCTGCTTAATTTGGATAACTCTACAAAGCGAAAATTTTTAGTCATCGGTTTTGACCAAAAAAATCGGCATTTAAACTCATGTATTTAACTTAGTTTTTCACTTTCTATCGACTGAGCGCATCAGTTATGCTGGGCGCCGGCCTTAACCGCGCAGCAAATACCGCGTCGGCCAATACCGCGCGTCCATTACCGTGCTGTTGTTTAGCGCGCGTGGCCTTTACCGCGCGTGACCTTTACCGCGCACGTTGTTTACCGCGCCGACCAATACAGCGCGTGTCATTTACCGCGCGTGTCATTTACCGCGCATAAAAATAAAATATTTTGGTTTGGTTGTTTTTAGGAATCAATAAAATTAAAGTTTTTTTTATTTATCGACCAAAAGGTTTTTTCTGTTGGATTTACTTACATGTTGTTTACGGCATTTTTTATATTTTTATATTCTATATTATTTTTAAAATTATATTTAGTATACTAGTAAAAACGAACGAATAATGTTTATTGAACTCATTAAAAGTAAACGAGGCAATTACTTGGCTTTATACAAAAATTACATGTATCGAAAAGAGAGGAATATTAAAGATAAAATAATATGGAAATGTACCAAATACGACAGTATAAGATGTACAGGTAGAATACATACAATTAATAATAATGTATTAATGGAAATAGAACATTCACACATAGCAGATACCACAGAAATTGAGTCCCGTAAAATTTTAAATGATGCTAAAAAAAAGCAATAGAAACACTGGAAAATCCACAAGTAAGTAAAGGTCCCGCGCGGTATTTGACAGCGCGGTATAGGCCACGCGCGGTAAACAACATGCGCGATATTTTTCGGCGCGGAAAAGGCCACGCGCGGTAAAAAACAGCGAGGTAACGGACGCGTGGTATTGGACGGCGCAGTATTTGATGCGCGGTAATGACCCCTACCCGTTACGCTATATCTCTAAACATAAAAAATATATACAATATCTTAAAAACTATAGAAACTGGAGAAATGCCGTTTTGATTTTTAGATTCGTATTGTGTTCTTTAGTAAAAAAAAACCTTGATTTAAATTGTGTTTTTAGTAAAAAAAAAACTTAATTTAAATAGGTACGCTATCTCCAAGTGGAAAAGAGTTATTCACAAAAACAAAACAGTTTTCACAGCTAGCAGTTTTTGTAATTTTTGCTCTCCTACTCGACATTCTGCTTCAAGATTTGGATTTAGTCTATAAAAAAAATGTTCAAAATCGGCTGGATCTATAAATTACGGCCCTTGTATTTTTACTTTTAAATTGTGCTTTAAAATAAAACAAAAAATTTAATAACAAAATTGATTTAATATATTTATTATCAAGAACAATTAAATACTTAATTGAATTATATAAACACAGCAATAATGAAAAAATGAAAATAAAAAATTCTTAAAAACTTAAGAAATAGGCAGGTTTCAGACAGTCATGATTCTTACATTATTAATAGCTACAATAAATGAAGAAATACGTTAGGGAAAATAGAAATATTCTAAATTAAAAATATCGGTGCAAAAATAAGCAACAACAAAAAAATAGTCACTTTTTTTAGTATGATTTGCCTCTTGAACTATTTCTGTTGAATACATGAAGAGTTAAATTTTTGCACAAATATTTTCTAGTGATAAAGATAGACTAGTAGCCATTTTTTGTTGAGAAAAAGGCGTGAATAAATACAGAAAAACAGCTGTTCCTCATCTCATATAAAATAAATAAATTCTTAATTTCTACATTTTTTTAAAGAACCCCGCGCATTCTTTAATAGATTTGGCTTTCAATGGATTTGGCTATTTTTTATTTTTTTATTTATATAAAAATGTTTTATATATTATTTAATATTTTAAACTGATTAAAATTATTATTTTTGTTTCGGAAAAATGCATTTAAATAACGTTAATTTATTATTCCATCAATCTATTTTCTAATCATTGATGGAATAATATAATTAATATTTTTATAATTTTGTTTAAAATTAAAAATTTCTGTCCTAAATAACGTTAAGTTAAATAACGTTAAAGAACGTTATTTAAGGTTAATAAGATATACAGTGCGGTCCAAAAGTCACCCCCCCCCTTTTAACTTTTGAACGAGTTGAGATATCGACTTCAAATTTAGAACTCCTAAATAAGTCAACTTAAACTATCTTTTAGCATATATTTGATATTTTCAGCTTTTAAAATATGGGCAGGGGGACATGGGGGACATTTTTTTAAGGTTTTGATTTTTCTATTTTTTGTGCTAAAACATTCGATTTTTTAAGTTTTTTTTATAAATTTTTATTTATGTCAACTAAAATTAGTTTAAAAGTATAATTAAAATTTTTTTATGGTGAAATAAGGCATTTTTAAAAAATTATTTGTTTTTTTTTTTGACATTAATACCCATTTTCAACCCCATTTTACACCCAAAAATTTTTGTTTTTTTTTTAATTTAAAAATATGGAGTTAAATGGAGAATTTTATAAGCTTTAGAATTATGTATTACACGAACCATCTTTCCATTTAAAAAAATGTGCCCCCATGCCCCCCTGCCCACATTTTAAGAGCTTTAAAGTATTAAATATATGCTAAAAGATAGTTTAAGTTGTCTTATTTAAAAGTTCCAAATTTGAAGTCGATATCTCAACTGGTTCAAAAGTTAAGAGGGGGGGGTGACTTTTGGACCGCTCTGTATAATACGAAGGGTATCTAGGTGCACCAAACGAATTTTAAAAATATTTATAATATTTTCTTAGCATTTAATATTTATTTTGATTTAAAAAGGGATAAAAAACATTTTCGATTATTGAAGTTACAAAACTAATGAAAGTTGACAAACTTTATAGCAGAATGATCATGTGTATAAGTAGATTATTAGCCAAATATATTGCGCTAGCTGTTCATATTTTAATGAGCATAGCTTCAAAACTAGCCATAATAGCTTAAAATGTTAAACAATGTATAAAATATTAGGCAAATTCACCGAAAGCCAAAACCACACAAAGACTGTACAGGGTATATTTTTTTAACTTAATAATTATTATTTAACGCATAAATAGTACAAAAACAAATAAGATGAGTGAGCAGCCATACAGTTATCACATAACAAAGTCAGTATACAAATAAGAATGTTAGACTGATTTCTATTTGAAAAACTGAAAAACAAGTGAAATTTTCCGATCAAAATTTTTTATACGGCCGAGTAAAAGTTTTCATATTGTTTTCTATTTCCATTTTAATGGAAAATACTTTTAACACAAGTACATTAATGGATAATCTCGCCCTTGGCAACTTTAAACATTTTAATTAATTAATTTTAACTATTTTAGTGTTGGTTTATGCTCCCAAATTAATTATCACCACAGTGCGCTAGCTTAGTGAGTAAGTATATTATATTTTTACACACTAAGCATGAGTACTAGAATGATAACACAGACACACAAAAAAAAATTCAGAAATCTTGAAAAGAGCATCATACCCACATATATTTCGGGGCGCTGAATCTGAATCCGATGTCAGATTTACCCCTTTTCGAGTAAATTTTGACCCCTAGATAATATGAGGAATTAATTCATTAAGTTATTACGAACGTCAACAGAGTTCAAAATATATTATGCTGTAAGAAATGTTATTTGCCAATTTTCATAGAATTAATATAATACAATCATTTTTTTTATTAAAAACCCATTTAGACCCTTTAGTTGAGGTTAGGGACAACATTTTCTCAAGTAAATCTGACTCCGCACAAAATGCAAGAAGTTCTGAACATTTTGTGTGGCTGTGTAGTTAATAGTAAATTCAGTTAATTCCGACCTCAAACCGTCCCACTATGGGACGAATCGGGCCGTAAGCCGGACATCATACTTTTCTTGAAAACGATAACTGGGATTTTGATAAAATTTGGTATGCAGCCATTTTTAGGTACGACAAAGCATTTTAACTAGGTTTCGTTTTTGGGAAAAAATCTGGAAATCTAGAAAACTTAAAAAAAATTAAATTTATTTTTCTTTTATATGGTTAATTACCATTTAGTGTACAAAAAAGATATTTAGCTATGTATTTAATACGGTTTGGAAAAAATCTGCAAAATGTGTGTAAATTTTAGCTAATAAATTTGGCTTTTTCGAGAAAAAGTAAAACATTTAGCCAAGTATTGAGTATGAAAAAATTGTCGAAAAATTTCGAAAAAAAAAAAATTTTAAAAAAATTATTTTTTCAAAAAAAGCATTTTTTCGAAAAAAAAAATTCAAAAAAAATCGGGGGGATTATTAAAAAAAACAATAGGGATCATCCCCTGATAGAACTTGATTTTTCCTGAAAATTTTGAGTCGATCGGATTATTCGTTCTTGAGTTATCTTGTCCACAAAAAAGTGACATGGCACGGATAGACAGGCGGATGAACAGACGCTTACGAGCTGTGAATAGTATAATAACGTAATATCCCAATAAATTTATCCACCACAAAGAATATCTGTAAAAGTCTATGTAAAAAGTAATTTTTTTTTAGTTGTTTTTTAACACAAAAATTTAAATTAAAGGGGTTCTGGGGTCTGATCTCTACATCATTTTTTTCCTTACTTAGTCCACTATATTGTAGTAATAACAAATGTGCGGGACTTTGCGGGACTTTAACGAAAAACATTTAAATGTCGGAAAATTTAAAAAAATTCGATAAAACAAAAAATAGGAGATGTACATAATATTTTATTTTTTTATATAATACACTTTAATGTTGTTATTATTAGTCAATTAATAGGAAAAGATTATATTGTATAATAAGAAAAAAAAAAGACTACAAATTTTCGTAGGCATAATTTAGACATCTATATAAGCGCTAATTTTTCTGGCTAACCTTAATTATACATAAAAATTTTGCCTGCACTCAATGTATAATATGATTAAATATAATATAACCTAATTTAAACCCCTATTTTTGAATTTTTGTTTTTTACCCGATGTCCAGCCTATGGCCCGGTTCGTTCCATAGTGCGTCCGTTACTGTGGGTATTTAAATCTCGTAAAACCGAGAATATATTTTTTCTTCATATAAAAATGTTCCGATAAAAATTCTAACTTCTCAAATAGAAATCAATATAAAGGACATCTTTAAGATGTAAATATCTTAAAATATTCACCAAATAAATCAACATGAATCAATAAACTAGCACTAATTAATTTTGGTTTGATGATTAATTAATTAAAATTATTAGTATCCTTTGATGTAAGCCGATAGATGCTTCTTTTCTTCTTCTGATAATCCATTCTTAAGAGTTCGTCTCACTGAAAAATAATGAAAAAATATACAGGGCGGTCCATCTAAGACGTACAGGGCGTTTTTTGGAGTTATTTCTAAAGCTGCCAATTTAAAATTGATACTATTGATTATAGACCCAATAAGCTATAAATCTGACTAAACAAAATTTTTTAACTAGCTTTGGTTTTGGAGTTACGGTCATATGAAACTAAATTTAATTGGTAAACTTTGGTTAAAACTTATAAAATCTGAAAAACTGTTGCGTTTTCTTTAACGTTTCATACCTTTCATAACTAATAACGTTAGTTTTAAGACAAAAAACTGAAATTAAAAAATAGTTATTTTTAAATTTTTTTATCAGTGTATGAGTTGAACGCAAGTAGATAAAGCTTGCTGTGACACTTTACTAAATCTTGCAAAATGACAATTCACTTGTCAGTGGTTTGAATAATTTTGAAAATGTTAGTTTTTTATTTATGAGCAAGAAAAATACCTAATAATTATAATAAATAAATAGATATTTAGAAAAATAAAATAATAGCATGTATTAGGAAGTTACAGTTTGTAAACCATGGTTTGGCGAAAAATTATTATTCAGTGAGAAGTTTTAAAATTGTAACTTGGAAGTGATAAAAGATTATAAATAAGCAAGAAAAGCCTGGTGCATGTTTATTTTTCATAAAAATGGTGCAGTTTTACCTCGAGTTTTACTTAAATTTGGGTTTTACTTGTCTCGGAAGCCAAGAGATACAAGAGCTAATACAATGAACTAAATTATACTTCTAATTGCTTAACTTAAATAAAAAATTCAAATACGTATCTATTTAGTTTTTTTTATTTGTTTTTAGTTATAAATTTATTGTGTAGACCTTATTTTTATAAAAGTTCTTAAAACGTTCAAAAACTACATGTATTCAAATTATGCTGGTTGGTGATAAAATTCAGAAGCACTTTTAACTGATTCCTATTTTTTAATCCATTTTTCACTAATTTATCAAAAAAATAAGTTTATTTTTTAATTTCGAACAGTTATTGCGAAAGAAAAAGTCAGTTGACATCATAGGTAAAATAAATTGACTTTATGAAAGGCTCACGATTAGAAAAATTTTATCACAGCAAACTAAATAAAATCATTTTATTTATATACACTGTAAGAAAATTTTAAAATTATTAATTTTTCAATTTAGATTTTTTGTTTAAAAAATTGAGTTACTAGTTACAAAAAGTATTGAATGTTAAAGAAAAAGCAAATATTGTTAGATTTTCAAGTTTTTAACTAAACTTTATCATTGAAATTCAGTTTCATATGGCCGCAACTCCAAAATAAAAGCTAGTTAAAATGTTTTGTTTGGTCAGACTAATAGCTTATTGGGTCTATAATCAATAGTTTTAATTTTAAATTGATAGCTTTAGAAATAACGCCAAAAAATTCCCTATACGTCTTAGATGGCCCGCCCTGTATAACAATTATTTATGGTAGTAGTGAGTAAACTAAGTTATCCGCACTGAGGATATTAATTTTTAAATGGGCACTTTTGGAAGGCCGCGTATTCAAAGTAAGTATGAAATTTTCAGCAAAGCTTTCTTAACACGTTCGCGTCGAGGCGACCCACCGGTGGATCGCACGCTTATTGTGATCTAACGGCCCCGACGCACACAGGCGGAATTTTCTAAATTCATGGCCAAAACCCAAGCTCCAATTTATACTAAAATTTGTATTTAGGGGTTTTTGGGGCTGCTGAATACAAATTTAACATTCAAATTAATGTTTATTTACAAAATGGCGGATCCAATATGGCTGCCCCCTATATCAAAATTTGCATTTGCAATTTTTTACTAAAAAATATTGTACAGGGATTTTTGAGGTCGCTGATTACGAATGTAATACTTATTTTAATTTTTACAAAATGGCGGATCCAATATGGCTGCCGCCTATATCAAAATTTGCAGATGGTGAATATCGAGGTGGGGTAAGGGGGTAAAATGTGATAAAAATATTTTTATAACATTTTTTTTTATTTTTTCTTTTCGTTTTTCAAAAAAAGAAATTTTTTTCAAAAAAAAAAAAATTTTAAATTTTTTTTCAAAAAATTTTTTTTAAATATTTTTTGAAAAATTTTTGGTTTTTCAATTTTTTTTATTAGTTTATTAATAAACCTAGACCTACAGGGGAAAGCATTATTTTGTTGGCAGTAGTATTTTTTTACTGCAAAAATAACTAAAACTAAATCTGTCTGTCTTAGAAATTTTTTAGGCTTGGGGAGGAAGGGGCGGGGGATATTAGCAGCAAATTCTTGTTTTAATAATTAGCAAACACATTAATCTTCTTAAGTTTTAAAAAAAGCAACCAAATTTACGGACTAAAACTTTTAAACCAAATAATCAAAAACAATACTTTTTTGTAAAAAATAAATAGGTACCTACCTACGGAATTAAAATCCATTTTAAAAGACCGCATAAAAAAAGCAACAACTTTTTTATATTTATATTAAAAAAACTTGATTTTTCGGGAAAAATAACGTTACAAAATTAGTTTCTTGAAACCCGATTTTTGAACTGACATTTTCGGTTCATTTGTTTTGATAGAAAAACGACTTTGGCACCATCTACTGGTACAGTTCATAGAGAAGATAAAAAATGATAGAGGCAACTATTTGAAGCAATTTCGCTTTCGAGGGTTTTGGCCATGGATTTAGAAAATTCCGCCTGTGTGCGACGCGAATGTGTTAAACTTGATCAAAAAATTTCCTTAACTACTTTAAACACAATAACTTGTGCCGATTAGAAGCAATAATTGCTTCTAATCGGCGCGATTATTAATTAGGCAAAATAAACAGTGCAGTGGACTTGCTACAATATTGCACCACATAAAAAAATGGATCATTTTAAATAGTGTATATTTAACTCAGTGGTTGTCCGAAGCATTTTTTTTAGGGGAGGGCAGAACAAATATTTCCCAACTTAACATTACAAAATTTCCCAACTCAAAAAAGAAGCTTACCCCTGGCAAAAAATGTTGCGAAATTTCCCAACTCAAAGAATAAGCTTTACTAGGGACACTAGATCTAGGTCTTAAGTTAGCCTTGCTTTACCCCTGGTAAAAAAATTGATAACTAAAAAAAAGGACGCCACGTCTTAAAAAATTCCCAACTGTGCTACAAAAGTTTCCCAACCAAACAATTTACTGACCAATTTCGCAACTCTGTCTCTCAATTTTTCAAACTATACTGCCAATTTACGAAATCTGCCACTTAATTTTACCAACTGGACAGTGGTTTCTCCCAATTCGAGTTTGGTGGGGGGAGGGGTCGCAACACCCCTATCCCCCAAATCAAACCTTAAACGAGTGTCCTAGCATTTATATTGACTATAATATAGATATTCATGTTTAAATATAATTGCACATGGTTTTTACGGAAGCGTATTTAAAAAAAAAATTAAAATATTTACTTATACTGTGTTAGTATATACAACTTCAGAGAGTTTCAACAGTTTTTGAAGGTACTGATTTGGATTACTCAAGTATTTTTAATGGTATCACCCATTAGAAGAACTACTACAAAAAATATTAAAATTGATATTAGCAGTTCTAAGTTTTTCAGAATCGTTTATTAAGCGGGAATAACATAATTATTATTAGTGTTTTAGTAATTTTAAGCAAAGCAAAAGCAAACGTTAAATAATTAGAATAGTTACAATTTTTTGCATCCAAACAGTTTTTCACATTTTCTTATGTAATTTTGTCTCGAGAACCCAAATTCGTCGAGAAATAATTTAGTTGAGCAGATTTGTAAATAATGCCCATATCATAACCATTCTATTGGAATATACTCTACCCATTCTATTAACTTTTAGCCTCGCTTTTAGCCTATTTTCCAAAATTTACAACAAAATAATTAAGCTACATATACAGTTGATTTCAACAAAACTGGAAAAGTGGGGTTAAGTAAAATTTCATGTTTTCCATAAAATTTAGTTGTGTGAATGTGGATTATTTAAATGGGGTTATGCCTGTTTGAAAAATAAGGTTAGTTTAACCATGTCAAAAATCATATGTTATTCTATGCATTTGTGTTTAGTAAATACTATTTGGATTTTGAAGCGTATCTCTATTGTTAATTACTGTATTTCTGCTCTTAAATATCCCTATTCTAAAATGTCTATTATTAAATCCCCTTATCAATATATTTTGTATCTAATAAGCTTGTTTTAAATACCTTTATTTTTCAAAAACACTACTAGTATATTGGTCTCCTACAACTAGGTATTTCTCATAGTTCCTTAATTTAAAAATTATAATTATGGGTTTTACACCAGTATTCTTGTTTTTCTGCTTTATCTCTCCCTATTTTAAAAAAATACACCAACATTTTTTGACTTTGACATTGATGTGGCAATAACTATATTGACACTAAATTTATTAACAAGTAAACAAATATTTGTCAAATGAAAGATAGTTCACACTGTAATTTTTTTTTTATAACCCCACTTTTCCAGTTTTGTTGAAATGAACTGTACATCCCTGCCAACACGTCAATTGACGTAATTTGACGTGTATATCACGTCTATTGACATGACTTTGTTTGCTGGGACGTAGTTCCGTTGAAAACCAATTATGGACAATGTTCGTTGCACATACATTCATAGGGACATTTTTAAGGATTTTCATGTGTAATAACTTGGTATCAAAAATGAACACTTTGTTTTAGCCTATTTAGGCTTTAAGGGAGCTTATCTCCAAAACTGCTACATTTTTTTTTTCGACGGACTCGAATTTAGCGTTAAAAATACATAAAAAAATATTAAAAAGAACATGGATGCAAAATTAGTGTTATTATATAATAACCTTCAAAATAGGTTTGCAGTACATATTATTTGGAAAAGGCATTTCTAGAAAATGTAGTTAGATACCTTCCAGTGGATATCAAAAATAAAATGCAAAAAAATCATGCAAACAACGTGTCAACCCACATACCAGTAAAATTAAACTAAGGAGAATCCCTGCTACCAAATGGATTATTTTCTCTTGTTCGGGATCGTTTTACTATAATTAAATTTTATAATTTTAATAACATAATTATATACTGATAATGAATCAGTTTGGTATACACTAAATTCGTGGCATCCTTAAAGCAGAACGACTGATTCTTCCGAGAATAGGACAACACTGTCATAAGGGGATAAAAATTCTACTTTGGAGTCACTCCAATGAAGTGTATACTAAATGGATGCAAGACCGGTACCAAATATGTTTATATTATATACGGTGTATTTAAATAGGGTCCGAAATTTTAAGGGCTGATTCTACATCAGAAAATATGACAAAAAGTTCCGTTAAAAATATGTCTAAAAATGCGTCGTAAAGAAGCCAAGCCCCTTTGAAAGTGGCTAAAAAATTCGCTATAAAGCAGAGAGGTTTGGACTTAATGAACTTTGTATGTTATTTTCATGTACTTATTTTAACCAGTGGTGTGCTAAACGGGGGGGAGGGGGGAATTTTTGTCCCAAACTTTTTTCCGTCTAACTTTTTTGTGATTTTATTTTTGGAATATGATTCCTCAAGTCAAGGTACATAAAAAGGTTACTCTTGCTGCAATTCTGTAGAATTAACCGTTTTTGAGAAAAAATCGTTTGAAGGTGAAATTTCACGGTTCCAGGACGAAAATTTAAATACTAAAATGTTGAAACCCGAAATTTCAATGTTTCAGAGTGAATTTACATCAAAAACTATCTGTATAAAAAATAAAAAATCACTAAGTACTTCAGAAACAGACTTCCGCAGTTAGTAATTCAAATACTTACAAGATTTTCTATCAGCATGTCTGGTTCTCTTGCGTTCCCTGGGTGCAGTTCTTGAGGAACCTTTGGTGGCGGTTTTTACAAGACTTTCAAAAATTTCGTCGTCCCCGTCAGTGATGTTTCCATTACTTGGACTCATAAAAGATCGATTATTTTCCCGTTTAGTTCTTCTCCATGGTAGAGTACCCTGCAAGCTTTCCACATCTGACATATCACTACCAAGAAGCTGACGAAGTTCAGCGTCTGCTCTGTCCTCCTTGGACTTAAATTTACCAATCTACAAAAAAAAATAAGCATTTTAATCTACACCTTTTCGAGTTGTAAATCAGAAAGTGTGATATTAATTTCAGACAGTGTAATTTGTTATTCAGATTTTAAAAATAAATTTCAGAAAGTATAAATTGTAATTCAGATTTTTAAATTATATTTCAGAAAGCGTAAGTTAAAATTCAGAAAGTGTAAATTATATTTCAGAAAGTAGAAATTAATTTTCTGAATGTGTTATTTAAATTTGAATCTGTAAATTCAATTTCAGAAAGTGTAAATTAATTTTAGGAAACGGTAATTTGTAAATCAGAAATCATAGTTTTTATTTCGGAACGTATTATTTTATTCAACAAAATTTAAAAAAAAGTAGCAGTTATGTATTATACATATAGTTATTATATTCGGTATTAAATATTGAACAGTAATAAATTAAAATTAAAAAAAAAAAATTAGTTTTTACATAAAATTAAACATTTAACAAAATTTTATTACATACGTATAAATTATAAAAAATAAATTTTAAGTTTCTCGATAGATAAATAATTCTGAAATTTAATTTACACTTTCTGAAATACAATTTACACTTCCTGAAATACAATTTACTCTGTAAAAATAATATAAAGTTATAATTTTTGAAATATAATTTTCACTTTCTGAATTTCAACTTACGCTTTCTGAAATATAATTTACACTTTCTGAAATTTAATTTATACTTTCTGAAATATAAATTGCAAATCTGAATTACAATTTACACTTTCTGAAATATAATTTAAAAATCTGAATTACAATTTACACTTTATGAAATATAACTTGCAAATCTGAATTACAATTTATACTTTCTGAAATTTAACTTGAAATTCTGAATATCAATTTACACTTTCCTATTTACAACTTGAAAAGGTGTAGTAAAACTAAAGTTTTCGGCTGAATCAATCCATCTATGAAACTACCCCCAAAAATCTCCGATTACCCCCTCCCCCATACCTTGACTCTAGATTTGCCCCTGATTATTCCTAGCACAGAGTATAATGACGGGGGGCTAAATAATAAGATTCGAACCGTAGCTACAGTAACAGGGCTACGCGTAGCCCATAGACAAGAAAAGACCTCCAAAGCCGTTGCGGGATACTGTGATAAATGTGACTAACGCATCTGAGATAAACTTGCACATGCGCACTACTATTTTTGTTTTTGACCAGTATTTTTAACCTTAGTTTTGTGTGTCAAATAAAAATTGTAAAAAATTCAACAAAAAACAATAAATATCTACGAAGAAACGTCGAAATAGTTTTTTAAAATTATTTTATAAGAATTTTTCGAGGTGTGCGAGTTTCGGGATTTTGTACACCTACTTTGAGTACACCAGGGTGACCCTTTGCTCTTCATAAAGCAACAATACACGTTAGGTTTAAAGTTATAAACAAATGCAGCAAAAAAACAATTAAAACGGCAGACTAACATCTCTACTCTAAATTTCTCTACTCCCTAACATCCCTACTCCATAACATCCCTACTCCACAACAACTCTACTCCGTAATATCTCTACTCCATAACATCTCTACTCCGTAACAACTCTACTCCACAGTATATGCACTTTATTAGCCACTTAATAATAAATGAGCAGTTCAAAGAACAAAGAATCTTCTTCTTCTAGATTATTTTATTTTTTTCCTAGAAAACGTTTATCTTTAAATGTAAATCTAGAACAATCATAAATGAATTATTCTAAAAGCAACAATGACCGCGTACTCTTAACATGCACTAATATGTAAGTAATTAATAAACTGAATTCATTTTTGACAGTGACTTAGCATGACAAATATTCTTTTGAGTTAAGACAAGTGGCTAATCGAGTGTCTATGGTGTGGAGTAGAGTTGTTACGGAGTAGAGATGTTATGGAGTAGAGATGTTACGGAGTAGAGTTGTTGTGGAGTAGGGATGTTATGGAGTAGGGATGTTAGGGAGTAGAGAAATTTGGAGTAGAGATGTTAGTCTGCCATTAAAACACAGTAGAAGTCGAAAAATGAACAGAAACAAACGACGATCTGACAGTACTGACAGTATAAACAAACTACTAATAATTCGTCACCCCAGTATTGGTTTGCCATATCTCTATTTTTGGATATTTTAAGATTTTTAATGGGGGATTTTTGGAGATACGACAAATGAATACTGGGGTGATGAATTGTTTTACGACCGACAGCATTACACATCTGATAGAGATGTGTACTGCGCAAGGTCAGATATATATATATATTGCGTTACGTCATTTCGCTGCCCCGTTCTGTCACAAAATAATCTTGCGCAGGCTGGACTAATGGTTCTCTTTCCTTCTCTATGGCGTAGCCCGGTAACAGACTTGTTAAGGGTCGAAAAAGGTAAAAAATTCAAAACTTACATCTGTAATCATCTTTCCCCTTGTCTTATTTCTTTCTCTGTGGTTAGCTTTTTTCTCTAACTGCTGTAAGACCCTTTCTCTGGTAGTTCTATACTCTAAGGAAAATTCTGAGATAATTCTACAAAATTCATTTGGTTTGGTATCAGCAATTTGATGTAAAGGAACTCCAAGCCACAATAGAAATTTGTGAAACCTAAAAAATAATAAAGATGCCAAATAAACAATGGAATATCATAATAATAATAATAATAGTATATTATTTACCAAGTGAGAGAAGTTTAACATTTTTGACCTGCGTCAAATTGCGGGATGAGCGCGCAGCGCGAAGCCCGCAAGACGCGGTCTAAAATGTTAAATCTTCACTCACGTGGAAAATATAGTATTTTTTTCACTACCAGTACAATTAATTAGCTATTTATTTATTTATTTTACTAAAATTTAATGAAAAAGCTTATAAATTTAAAATATCACGCTGGCCGTTCGCGGCCATTAAAAAAACAAATGAATAACTTGACATTTCTGGCAGAAATTTTCTGTTGATCTGCTAAAATTATTAAGTTAGAAAGTGTTTCCGTGTTAAGTATATTAAAATATATAAAAATGGAAAGTGAAATGCAAAATGATGATTCTGGTACTCCCCCAGAAATAAGGGGACAGGCGAAAACTGTGAGGGAGAATCTATTGCCTCAAAAATCAATATATGGGGGTTGTACCTCTAGTAATCTATGATCCTTATGGTAATATATGGGTTGTATAATCTATGATTGAATATGATGGACCAATGATTTCCATTTTTCTAAGTGTTTTTTGTAAAACATGTTTTATAGGTACTAATTTAGTTAATATTTTTTAATTTATCGTGCAATAAATAAATTTGGTGCCTAAAGACACTAGTAAATAGCATTGTGATTTAATAATTAAGTGAAACGTCATATGCCAAAACAGCTGAATAAAAATTCATTATTAACCATGGTGCAATTTCATTATTTTTAGAACCCCTGACGTCATAGGTAGAGAAATAATATTTCTACCAATGGAAAGAACAGTAATAAAGATGTGCTTTTAGGCTGGTAGTGAAAAAACGTCATTTATTGTACTGCTCGTTCATAATATCATAATTTTTGGGAAAACCATTAATAAACCCAACTGGGATATTAATTCTGCACCTGAGGGGCAGACTAGCGGAAATCCATTGCTTTAACCGACGGCTTTGACATATGACTTCTCTGGTACAGAATTAATGTCTTTAACTATGTTTTTTCACTACTAGCTTTAAAACATACCATTATTTATCATGTTTTCAGACCAAAATCAATTTTCATCACCTATAGCAATAATAATTTTTTCTCTCATAGTAGGAGTAAATTTTATAAACAATTGATTTCTGTTACTTTGGATGTTTTAGTTCTTTGTGCAATTTTTACTAATTAAGCCCAAGAAAATAGCTTTAAATAACTTTTTATTTATTAATTATAATTATTATAATTATTACCAATTAATACAATCAATAATTAGCTAAATATTACGAAAAAAATAAAAAAAAAAATATTAAACGTCAGTTCAAAGTATGTATTTGAGCAAATGTCGTTGATCAAGGCTACTTGATTTTTATGAAAATTTCAAGAAATATTATTTATTTTAATAATTTATTTTATTATTTGAATAAAAATAGTTAAATAGTAGTAAAAAACTAATATATAAACTACGGTAGAGAGACTATTATAGCCTCGCACTCTTAAATTTAATACGCTCGGCTATAAAAAATGTCTTCTCTACCTTGTTATATAATTACTATTAATCGACAGTCCTAGAGGCTTAAATTACCACTTTTAAATAAACATTCTTACCTATTTATAATTCTTCTGTGAACAATACCCAAAAGAATAATTCTCTCTGCACAATCAGCTAAAAAGTCAGACATTTTAACTTTCATCATCGTCGAACCATCGTGTTTAGCTATCAGTTTAAGGTGGTCCCAAGAAGCCTTACAATCAGCTTCTAATCTTTGGATATTTAAGGTAAGTTCATCAAAATCTACTTTTGACGCTCTTGTAATCGCTCCGATCTAAAATAAATACAAAATGGTTAATGAAAAATAAAAACAAAATATAACTAGTTAAAAATTTACTTTTGCTGTAGAAACGAATTAAACTTTTCACTTTATAGTACAGTTGGTACCAACAAAACTGGAAAAGTGGGTTTATAAAAAAAATACATTGTGAACTATCTTTCATTTGACAAATATTTGTTTACTTGTTAATAAATTTAGTGTTAATATTGTTATTGCCGCATCAATGTCAAAGTCAAAAAATGTTGGTGTATTTTTTTAAAATTGGGAGAGATAAAGCAGAAAAACAAGAATACTCGAAGAATACTGGTGTAAAATTATAATTTTTAAATTAAGGAACTATGAGGAATACCTAGTTGTAGGAGACCAATATACTAGTAGTGTTTTTTAAAAATAAAGGTATTTAAAACAAGTTTATTAGATACAAAATATATTGATAAGGGGATTTAATAATAGACATTTTAGAATAGGGATATTTTAGAGCAGAAATACAGTAATTAACAATAGAGATACGCTTCAAAATCCAAATAGTATTTACTAAACACAAATACCTAGAATAACATATGATTTTTGACATGGTTAAACTAACCTTATTTTTCAAACAGGCATAACCCCATTGAAATAATCCACATTCACACAACTAAATTTTATGGAAAACATGAAGTTTTACTTAACCGCACTTTTCCAGTTTTGTTGAAATAAACTGTACCTATCAAATTCAAATAAATAAAAAATGAGTCTTGTTCGAGAGTTTTGTCTTGGTCTTTTTAGCTCGAAACGTTCTTGAGTTATCATGGTCACAAATTTCCCGGTCAGCCAGACTGACAGATAGACAGACCGACAGACAGAATTTTTTTTGACGGAAATCATATTTTGTTGGATGTAAAACGTCGAGAACGTAAAAAAAAACAATATTTTTTTTTTTGAATTTTTTTTTACTAACGCAAGAACTTCCTTGGAAAAAAATATAATAGATTTAAACGTAAAAGTATAAAAGTGTTGAAAACAGTCTCGAAGTCCTGGAACTCTAATCATATTTACAATTGTTGATAAAGTCGATTATTCTTATAAATCAGGCAATGACAATTCACTTTTATTGAAGACCGCATTTGAAAGAAATGTCTTAACCAAGATTTGGTGAACATTTTATTTTTAAGGTAAGTACTTTTAAATAAATAAAAAACATAACTTACCTCGGAATATAAATCAGTGGCATCGGGAAACTTATCCATAACAATATGGCATAAATGGTGAAGCAAAGAATGCTTATGAACAGTGTCCTTAACCTCAGGTACTTTGGCAAGATATTCAATCTGGAATCCTTTAACCTCATTCCCATTCAAGAAATTTCCTATGGACAACAAAGTGCTCAAAATCCCCCTAAAAGTTTTATTAACCTTAAGGACTTCAAAACCTTGTTTTAGATCCATTAATGGTTCAGCTATTTCCCTTTCTGAATTCTCAAAATCTAGCTTAAAAGCCCATAACTTTAACCTTGCGGGAAGCTCAGAAATCGAAGCTAGAGTCAGCAGGAACTGCTCGGCACTACCCAGTGGCAAATCAGGATTCGCAGCCTGAGCTTCTTGAATTTTAGTTCTTTCTTCTTCTGTTGGTAACATTGTCATCAATTTTTCGATGCCTTCTCGGTTCATTATCGTGGCATCCATCTTTAAAATTGCTGTTTTTATTGATCTGGGAGGAGGTAGTTTGGTCATTCCGATGTTGATGGCGTTTGAACGTTTTGGATCCAATACAATGATTTCTTTGTTTTTATTTAGTTCTTGTTGTTTCTGAGAAAATAGATTAGATATTATATTTTTGTATAAAATTTGTGTGAAAACATACAACATAGATTATATACAGGGTGTCCGGAAATAACGTTTGGAAGCCAATTGCTCGGACGAAAATAAGAAAAAAAGTTTCTATGGACATGGGTCCGAAAGAAAATGATTATTGGCTACAGCCCTCCCATGTTGGGGCCCTAAAGAAGGTTTTTATTTATTAGCTTAGGAACCCTTTGAGATATAGCAACGAGGTTTTTTAAGTAAACTTATCTTAATAAGACCCATCTTCGTATGTTATTTTCATTTACTTATTTTAACCAGGGGTGTGCGAAACGGGGGAGTTTTTTGTCCCAAACTTTTTTCTGTGTAATTTGTTTGTAATTTTATTTTTGGAATACTGTAGGATAAACCGCTTTCGAGAAAAAAATTATTTGAAGGTGAAATTTCAAGATTCGAGATGAAAAAATTAAATACTAAAATATTGAAAACAACATTTCAATGATACATCAAAAACTAAGAAAAAAACCTCATATACAGGTACTTCCAAAAATGAATCCTAATGAACATATGGTCTCCTAAAAATGCACAATTTTTAAAGAGCCATAGTAACTTTAAAAGCGATTTTTCGACCTACATGTATAGAAACTTTTTTCTTAGTTTTTCATATAAAATAACCCTGCATCATTGAAATTTTGGTTTTCAGCATTTTAGTATTTCATTTTTCATCCTCGAACGGTGAAATTTCACCTTCAAATGATTTTTTCTAGAAAAATGTTAATCCTACAGTTACAACAAGAAGACCTTTTTTTATGTATTTTGACCTGAGGAATGATGTTTCAGTAATAAAATTACAAAAAAGTTACACAGAAAAAAGTTTGGGATTAAAAACTGATAAGGTCCCCCCGTTTCGAAAGGCCCTGGTTAAAATAAGTACATGAAAACAACATACGAAGATGCGCCTTTTTAAGATTAGTTTAAGTGCAAAACCTCGTTAATATATCTCAAAGGGTTCCTGAGATAATAAATAAAAACCTTATTTAGGGCCTCAACATTGGAGGGCTGTAGATCCGTCAATAAGTATTTTCGGACCCATGTCCATAAAAAGTTTTTTCTTATTTTTGCAAGAGGAATTGGTTCCCGAAACTTCCAAACGTTATTTTTGGACAACCTGTATAGTAGGATATACCATGCTTGACTACCATGCAGTGTAACAAGTTATAGAACATACTAAAGTAAACATTTTGTAACTTTTTGTACATAAATGCCCCATAAAGTTATTTTTTCGATACTAACTAGAAGTGTAAAAGTGTGTATTTCTTTATATTAATCTAACCTATTTGAAAAAAATAAAAATAGCTTTCTAAAATACATTTTAGTTTTATATAAAGAGTCAAAAGACCATTATCATTTTAGAACAAAAATTTAATAAATGCTTAATTAAAAAAATAAATTTAGGGCTATTTAAATTAACATAAAAGACATTTTTTAATTTCCATGATTTAATTTGGTATGAAAGGAGCCAACTCTTCAATTTTCAATACAAAAGGTAATTACATAGACATTTAATGTATCTTAATTTGTTTTTCTATTTTGCGACTCTTATAAGCTCATAATCACAGGCATTTTGCGTGTTCTTATAGGCCCATAAGACGTCTCTACTTTTTTTTCTATTGGGTTGGCAAGATACAAAAGCCTATCTCTTGACGTTTTGCGTGCAAATGTCAATGTCGATTTAAAGTTTAATTTTTTACAAAATTTTGTGTTTGGGTTGTTTTTTACCGTGTTAAAATTGTGGACTGGTTAATTGCAGTGAAAAAAGAAGAGATGACTGTAAGATATATCAAAATATCATTTGTTCTTAGAATTTTAAACATAGTATAAATTGTAATGCCAACCCAAAAAAAAAATCCCTAAATCAGTCATCAATTTAAATGTAAGTTTTTTAAATTTTAGGGCAAAATTGTATAAAGTTTTTAGAGCACTAGTACTTTAGAAAACTCGCCGCAAGCGGATTGTTTTCTAAACTTATACTCGTGCGCTAAAAACGTATGTTATGAAACTAGTACTTTGATATACTATAAAGAACTTAAAGGGCTTTTCCGTTTTACAAATACTAAAACTCTGTTTTAAATATGTCTTTTATGATATTTAGTTTATAGGTATGTATACGTAAATTTTGTTCCTCTATAGGATAGTGAAGTACAGTACAGACTAGGTGTAAGAAGACAAAATGCAAATAAGTAGGTTTTTTATAACCCAGAAAAAAATTTAACTCACCTCCTACAAGGAGCGACGTGCAGCATCAAAGAAAAAAAAAGGAAAAATAGAATTAAAATACTGATATTTAAAGCAAAAATAATCCAAAACCACCAAATAAATAGTTTATAAATAAGTAAGAACCTTAACCAAAATATTTAAGCTTGTTTAATATTTTTAAATTAATAATCAAAACATATCAAGCATCTTAAATATTAAAAAAAAAGTAAATTTAAAAGATTTTATAAAAAATAATTAGAATAATTAAAATTTAATAGAAGAAATTATATATTTGTTTGTAGTTTATTAAAAATAATTAAAATAATTTTTACCTTAGTGATCAAATCCTTTGCTCTGGACTCAAATAGATGTTCCAGCTTTTGAGTATCCACGCTAACTGGATGCAGTTCGTCCCAGATGAATCCACGTTTTAATTTGACTGTAGAAATTGGATCATCCCTAACTTCCTTCCAGAACAATTTCACTGTTTTCTTGTTTTTCTTGATGGGGATTTTAGATTCATTTGATCTGTTGGTCCTGTATGAGTTTGCTTCAAAAGCCGGGGGTGGTACAGGGGGTGGGACTCGGTTATTGGCTAATGGAGGAGGTGGAGGAGCTGTACCCATACCCCTCAAAGGTGGAGGGGGTGGTGGTATACCATTTGTAACATGAACAGGTGCTAACAAAAATAAAATTATATAAGTTAGAATTGAGTCTACAAAAATGTATACTGCAAGTTTGTCGGTTAATAACCGGAAAATATATACAGTGCGGTCACCCCCCCCCCCCCTTTTTACTTTTGAACGAGTTGAGATATCGACTTCAAATTTAGAACTCTTAAATAAGAGAACTTAAACTATCTTTTAGCATATATTTGATATTTTCAGCTCTTAAAATGTGGGCAGGGGGACATGGGGGGACATTTTTTTAAATGGAAAGGGGGGTCGTGTGATATATCATTTTAAAGCTTATAAAATTCTCTATTTAAAATAACATTTTTAAATTTTTTAAAAATGTTTTTTAAGGTTTTGATTTTTCAATTTTTTGTGCTAAAACATTCGATTTTTTAAGTTTTTTTTTATAAATTTTTATTTATGTCAACTAAAATTAGTTTAAAAGTATAATTAACATTTTTTTATGATGATATTAGGCATTTTTTAAAAATTATTTGTTTTTTTTAGAGGAATTTTGACATTAATACCCATTTTCAACCCCATTTTAAACCCAATTTTTTTTATTTTTTTTAAATTTAAAAATATGGAGTTAAATGGAGAATTTTATAAGCTTTAAAATGATGTATTACACGACCCCCCTTTCCATTTTAAAAAAATGTGCCCCCATGTCCCCTGCCCACATTTTAAGAGCTGAAAGTATTAAATATATGCTAAAAGATAGTTTGAGTTGTCTTATTTAAAAGTTCCAAATTTGAAGTCGATATCTCAACTGGTTCAAAAGTTAAGAGGGGGGGGGGTGACTTTTGGACCGCTCTGTGTAAGAAAGCTAGCTATCTATCTGTCTTTAAAATCAAATGGATAGGAAACTGTGAATAGTTCTATTTCATCCTTTTTGAGAATCATCAGCACTGTGTATCCCGTTTGTTGTTAATATTTAAATAAAACGTCTGTTCACTTGTTTCCAAAAGGCAAATCGCCACAACTTGGGGTGTACAGTAACGTGCGTTCAAAATGCCAAGGACTTAACCATTATATGAACCTTTTAGCTGGTTAAGCAGAGTTAAGTAAGTTACAATTGAATTTAACTCTGCTTAACCGGCAAAAGGCAAATCGCCACCTAAACCATTATATGAACATTTAGCCGGTTAAACTCAATTCTAACTTATTTAACCAGCTAAAAGCATATAATGGTTTAGGTCTGTGGCATTTTGAACTCACGTTACTGTACACCCTTAATTGTGGCGATTTGCCTTTTGGGAATAAGTGAACAGATAACAGTGACTACATCAATAGATGGCACCATGCTTTTATATCTATCTAACGTTTTATTTAAATATTAACAACATACAGGATACACAGTGCTGATTCCCAAAAAGGATAACTTTCCTAATAAAATTACAATTATTACAAATGAAACTATTGAATAGATTTTAGATAAGAATGCCAATACCTTTTAATAGATAGACTGGTGTCTAGGTGTGAAGCACTTAGAATGAGTGAAATAATTTAAAGAAAAACGTTTAAATGAATTCCTAAGTATGAATATTATATTTTAAACGACGTGGTTGGAAGCGTTAATACTTCAATTCCAGAAGGAACCTATTAGACAACATGGTAAGAAATGCATAGATTCCAGGAGACATTAGTATTAGTTATGAGGCTAAGAGCCTAATACTATTAGTTTTACTTAGTGCTACTGTTGCTGGTAGTAGGGTTACTCGATCAGTTGTTACTGTGTCTAGTGTTTTGGTGGTTAGCCGTTTGGGTTTGACGAAAACTTCCAGAAACCCAAACGGATAATGACCAAAACACTAGACAAAGTAATAACTGATCGAGTGACCCTAGACTTGAATCGTGGCCAACGTCAAAATTTGACGTTAACCACGCTCATAGATAAGATAAACCACGCTTTAACTTTTGAATTAAAACACATAAAGAGGACCTTTTTAAAATTAGATTACCTTTATATAGGATACCTCTAAAAGCGCTTACCTAAAATATCAGTTTCATCATCGGTGGCCAAATCAGTAAAGTCCATATCACATAAATTCAAAGGCCTGTTTAAGTTTGAAACAAGTTCCTCCCATCTCAGTTCGTTTTCTGATTTCTTTATTTCTATTTTTGGTAAATTCTCACTGGTCGGGCTTTTTAGTACGTCAGCCTTAGATTTGGACTTAGCCAAGCCTTCTTTCGCCTTTGAAATAAGTCCAGACATGTCGCCAATACGATTCACCTTGTTGTCGTCGGACGGGCTGTGTAAAATATTCTGATTGGCTAGTTTTTGGGTAAGATCTTTGACGGTATTTTCGCGTTTTAGTTGAAGTAGTAAATTTCGCTCGTTTTCGTTTGTGTTGTCGGATTCTTCGATGTTTTCTTGGTTTTGTATCATGGAAAGTATCCATGGCTGTTTGGTGAGGCTGTCTTCAGAGTCTAGTTTATTTACGGCGTTTAATAGCGGAGTTAGGTCTTTACGGCTTGAATTGCGGTTGAGGAGATTACCGTTTGAGATTCTTTGTTGCAAAGCATTTGTATAGTTACCTAAAAAAAAATTAAAATGGAGGTAAACTAAAGTTAAGCCACTAAGAAGTAGTTTTAGAATATTATTGTTTGCTAATTTTGAATCTGCCTGCAGCAGCATTCTACATGATTACGATTAAAATAGCAAACATTTCAAAAGTCAAGACAGTTTATTTAAATTTAATTTCCTTTAGGGCGGAATTATTAATATGTTATTAAATGTAACAGGAGAATAAAGCCTTTGTTATACATTATAATTTCAACGTTAACAGGCACTTTATTGGGCAATTTTAGAGCGCTGAAGTTCATTCATTCATGTAGTTTTTTTTTTTTGATTTTTTTTTCATATAATAATACTGGTCCCGGGACTTACATTACCTAATCTCCGGAGATTAGGAGTTTCAATCATCTCAAAAAAAATAATAAAGTTTAGTTGTAACGGTCATTTCACGGCCCACTGGAATTACCCTTTTAATTATTCGAGCCCTAATTACGTATAAGATGTAGTCGTAATCCCCTGTAATAGAATTTGCTTTTTGCATTATTTTATTAATAAAAGCACCTACCGTTTTCGCTATTGTTCTTTTTATTATCGTCTCCATTTATAGATCCTTTAAGCAAAGCGGCTGACTCCTGTTGCTCCCTCATAAAGCTCCTTTGTCGTTCAGCCCTCTCCCGGCGACGTTTCAAAGCAGGTGTGACGCCAGCGTCAATAGCTAAGCATTAGAGCAGTTAATAACACAAATAAAAATAACAAAAAGAACACAAAAAAGAATATGATACGATCAATAAAAAAGTATGAAACATCCGTTTTTCTACGACTGCTTTAGAATGTAAGCAAATACACACACTTTTCAAACACAGAATGAATCCATTCTAGCTCTAGAACGGGATGTATATTCCGTATCAAGTGTTAGAATGGGCACATGTAGTGCCATCTCTTGTTTATAAAAGTAAAAATATATACAGTGTTTCATATTTGCAGTCGAAGAAAAAGTATAGTCTACAACACGTATGGAATAGTCATTCCGCGCTCGCGGGACCGTCATACTCGCCTGCCGGCTGGTATGACAAACTTTCCGCTCGCGCGGAATATTGTCTATATACTAGTTATAGAAAATACTATTCTGAATGATTTTCTTTATGTACATGAAAAGGCTTTGAAAGTCTAACAAATGTTATTTTTTAATTTAGGCACCGTCACCAGGCACGTATATCCATAATACATAAAATAAAACCATTCCGTGGTAGGCTTGATGTGCCGTCATATATGTTATGTTTATGGTAATGCGAGCCTGTGGTCTTTTTTAGGTAATTATAAGTTTTAAGAGAAAAATATAAGCAAGTAGGAGCGGATTTACTCAATGTGCCTAGTGACTAGACCTTTAAATGTGCCCTGTCAGAAAAAAAAGTTTGCGCGAAAAAAATCATTAAACAATCAACTATCATGGGACCCTTATTATATTATCAACTGCATTCTTATGAGTAAAGCCCGTAAGTGGACGAGCAGTTTGGTATAAAACAGAACAACAAAACAGTAAACTTGCAAAAACATGTTCTGGCCTCTTTGACTGATAAGCGACCGGTCCAACGCGAGGCTACCTTGCGTTCCACATGTGCACAGCTTTGTGGCCCAAACGTAATAGAGCGACGCACTATGCCGCCCAAGCCCTGTTTTGGTGTCCAAAAAGGAAACACGAATTAAAAAATAATAACTACTAACTATTCTGCGTTATAAAAATGCATTGGTTTTGTTTTTGGTTAATTAGTGTCCAAACGCCAGTCGATTTTCTATACCGATGTAATTTTTTTTTTTTATGTATAGTGTTTATTTATATCAATTAAAATTAGTTTTTTACAAATAAAATTAATAGAAATATAAATATTAATTTAAAAAAAATTAATTAACAATCAAGTAAAATAATAGTAACAAATAAGTAAAAAAAAAAGAAATAAATAAACTCTTCAAGTATATGATTTTTGACTTTCTTGTTGGTAAAATAAAATGTAAGCATTCCCTGATACGATGGATGTTGGTGAAATTGAAGATACCCTAGAGTCGTTGTATTCGTGCCACGTATGATTATAGGGATGTTTACAATAGGCGGTGTAGAGTCCGCTATACGTGGTACCACTGTGATTTGAAATGGCGTATAAGTTGTATTTGGAGGGTGCAACGGACTCTGCTGCATAATTGCTCATGTAGAATTTAATTTTAAAGCGTGTATAGCAAAATATAATTTTTTCTTAACATACATTTGTTCACTAAGATTTGGTAATATCATTTTACAAACATAGCTTTAATGAATAAACATAACATTTAAGGTAAAATTAATTTTTAAGTCTTACTTTTATATTAAAGCTTTAGACCATTTTTTTTAATGATAAGCGTAAATATAATTTACAAATAGTTGCGCGCGCACTGACGCGCATTTCTAATTTTTATGATAAATTCTTACAAACATAGCTTTAATGAATAAACATAACATTTAAGGTAAAATTAATTTTTAAGTCTTACTTTTATATTAAAGCCTTAGACCATTTTTTTTTAATGATAAGCGTAAATATAATTTACAAATAATTGCGCGCGCACTGACGCGCATTTCTAATTTTTATGATAAATTCTGAAAATAATTGCGCACGCATTAGTGCGAATTTAAAATTTATACACTAAAAATTCTATTATACACAGTTCTTAAAATGTGTAAATATCAGATAGCTGAAATAAAACAAAAAAAAGTTATAAGCATTTTTATGTGGAAAAATAAGCATTATTCCAGGGCGACTTAAAATTTTATTTTTAAAAATCATTAAGTTTATTCAATTCTTTTTATTGGAAGTGCTCCTAAATTAACAAAAAATGAACAAAAAAAAATAAAATACCTCTGGGCGAAAACACAGGCCTCTAAAGAGGACACCCTAAAATTTGATTTTTATTTAATGTCTCAGAAAAGCTAATGATATGAATTTTTGGACGTAATCTAATATATTAAATGGTTTTTATTAAATATTTTCCAAGAACAATATATTTATTCAGGGGCGTAAGAATTAAGTGTTATTTATTTAATTTTAAATTTTACCCCTTTTGCCCAGAAACCTTCAATGTTAAAACTTAATTTTGACTCAAAAATAGTTATTTATGTATAGAAAACCAGTTAAGATTTAACTCACAAAAAAAAATTAAACACTTTTTTTCTGTTTGGCCACATAGTGCGATGCGCTAAAGTACTGTTCTAAAATTGCTTGTCCGTTTAAGGGTCCTACTCATGACGTAAATATCTTCGTTCTTGCATTAAAACAGATGACTAAAAAATTGAGTAAGTAATAATTTTCTACTAATGGCGAATTGTGTTAATTTAGGAAAATTTAACTAAAAAGTAGTTATTTTCTACCTAGGCAGAAAAAAATCTTACCTTTGTTACTATCCTTATAACTTCCATTCAGCTGCGAATTAATATCAGAAGACTGCGAACTAGAAGACTCATCATCATCTTCCTTATTCGAAATCAATATCAAATTATTATTATTCCTATTCAGACCACCATAAATTGGAGTATTCCCTGTAGAATGCCTCCTACTTTTCCTTCTGTCACTAGAATCACCCAGAGATTTTCGACTTCTCAACGTTTTCTTGAGATTCTCATCCAGGATTCTTATAGGCGTCCCGTGTTCTTCTCCATCTTCATATTGGAGAACGGCTTCGTAAATCTGAAACTGCTGCAGAAGGTCCAGATCAGTTCCAGGTTTCGACATGTAACGCTGTATAATTGTTTCAATGCCTTGTTCTTCTAACGCGTCAGTTTGATCGTAATAAGTATCTTGATCAGGTACTCCATTTAGTATCTTATTGATCAAAGTCGTTGCATAGATCAATAACTCAGTATCAGCAGAATCAAAATCTTTTAACAGCTTCATAATGTTGTGGTATGGTAGTAAACCTTGGGAGTAATCAACTGTGTGGATTGCCTTTATCAAAAGCATACAGTTGGAATCGGTGTATTCCACAAAAACAAGTAATAATTTTAGTGCTGTTTTGACCACCAACCGAAATTTTGAGGAAATTAAACTGTATAACCACTGGACAGTTGGGTTATGATCCATAACACCGTTCATGCCGTCTACGTAAAGCATTACTTGTCCAAGGGCTCTTAGGATGTAGTTTTGGTAGTTTTGGTCCGCATCTGAGCCAACTTTGATAAGACATGATAATCCGTCGTTTTGAACAAATTCGTGAACCAAATCTTTGTCTTCTTGGAAAATTTGTTTCAGAGAAAATAGGGCTCGGCGGAGTTCTCGTCCCTTTGATGTTAAGAGTTTTTCTGCAAGAAAAAAATGTAATTATAAAGAGCGTTCTAAAAGTCACCCCTCCCCCTCTTAACTTTTGAACGACTTGAGATATCGACTAAGAGATATTTTAAAAATCCGTTTTTTGTGAAAAACACGTTAAAAAATAACAGTTCCAAATCGAGTTCAACGTCGCAAAATTGTTTTTTTTTTATTTTCGGCCATTAACCCTACCCAATAAACCGAAAATCAAAACTCTGAAGGTAAAGCCTCTTTTATTGACCTGAAGACTGGACTACAACTGGAAATATGCCGGGTACTGCTAAAGTTATATCGAATTCAAATTTTGAATTCTTAAATAAGACAACTTAAACTATCTTTTAGTATATATTTGATACCTTCAGCTCTTAAAATGTGGGCATGGGGTACATTGATACATCATTTTAAAGCTTATGAAATTCTCCATTTAACTATATTTATTAATTTAATTTAACATTTTTTTTTCGGTTTAAAACTTTCAAAAAAATTAAAAAATCGCATTTTTTAGCACAAAAAATTAAAAATCAAAACCTTAAAAATATTTTTTTAAAAATTATAAAATATACAGTCCAATAGACTTTAAAATTATTTATCACACGACCCCCTTTCTATTTGAAAAATGTCCCCCATGCCCTCTGCCCACATTTTAATAGCTGAAAGAGGCTTTACCTTCAGAGTTTTGATTTTCGGTTTATTGGGTAGGGTTAATGGCCGAAAATAAAAAAAAAAACAATTTTGCGACGTTGAACTCGATTTGGAACTGTTATTTTTTAACGTGTTTTTCACAAAAAACGGATTTTTAAAATATCTCTTAAACGTTACACTATACGTTTTTAGATTTTTATTATTATTATATTTTTTCGAAAAACAAAAATTGTTCTTTATCGTCGGTTAGGCATGCCCCTTAGAACATTTTGGATGAAAATTAAAAAAATCTATCTGGCACTTTCTTTTTAATTTACGTAAAATTAATATTTTTTTAATAATTCACACATTTGTGCATTATCTCGAGTAAACCAATTTTCGATTGAATCACCATTGTATTAAGCATAAAAAAAACCTTCCTAACTAAGTCATAAAGAAAAATCTAAAACCATACAGTGTAACGATTAAGGCGGTGCGTGAATTAGCTATAAGTCGTACAAAAAAATACATGACACGAAAAATGTTGGAGATTTGGTCCTCTTTATTTTCATATTAAACGTTTTTTGTCCTAGGATGCATCGATCTTGATATTTTAACAAGTCTGTTTTTTGTGACAAATTCGTTAAAAAATGACAGTTCCAAATCCAGTTCAATGCCGCAAAATTGTTTATTTGCGGCCTCAAACCCTACCCAATAAACCAAAAATCTAAACTCCCTGAATTATTTTCAGGTAAAGCCTCTTTTATTAACTTGAAGACTGGACTATAACTGGAAATACGCCGGGTACTGCTTATTAGCGATTATCTTAACAGGCTAAAGTTTTCCCAGTGGAAAGCAAAACAAATTTTAATTCGTCGCAAGTTTCTTAACATAAGGAAATGAAAACAACGTGTTTCCAATTAAAAAAGAAATGCATCTTAAATATATTTCCTGAACAAATATCGTTTGTCAACTTTAATTAATGCTATAAACTATAGTTATGACTAATATTTTATGCATTTCTATTTATTTAAATTGACAGTCAATTATTGTGCAAAAAACATGCAAAATAAACTGATCTTCATTAATTTGCATTCATCAAGTCGATTGACTTGATAAATAATAATAATTTGCATTAATTTATAATTTAAAATCGAGCAATCAATTATTTTTCCAGATTTATCGCAATTTAAACATCTAAAATGGAAGATTGAAACGTTCATAAGGTTTTAAAGGCCACAGTCGATTTTTCAGGAGGAACTAAATTCAGGGCCGTAACCAGAAAAAATCTAGGGGGAGCTCAGACCCCAGGGTGGCACCCTAAAAAAAAAAGCTTTGTCCCTGACGACGGTTTCAACCAAAACTTGGCGCAATGGCGCCCAAAAATTGTCTTCAAGAAAAAAGCTTCTTTGTCCCTGACGGTTTCATCCAAAACTTGGCGCCACTACTACGAAAAAAATTGGACCCCAAAAAAATACACTCATGAAAAAAAGCTTTGCTCTTGACGCTTTCTACCAAACTTGGCTCCCCTAAAAAAAATGGCGCCCAAAAATTGCCTTCAAGAAAAAAGCTTCTTTGTCCCTGACGGTTTCATCCAAAACTTGGCGCCCCTACTACGAAAAAAATTGTAGCCCAAAAAAATACCCTCATGAAAAAAAGGGATAAACTGACGGTTTCTACCTTCTACCAAACTTGATGCCCCTTCAAAAAAAAAATAATAAAAAATTGGAGCCACAAAAATTACCTTTAAGACAAAAATTCCAAACTTGGCGCTCCTGCAAAAAAAATGGCGCCCAAAGGTAGGTTACTTAAAAAATACCAGGGGGCGCTCAGCGAAAATGCCATCACTGAAAAAAGGATCTGGCTGTGGCAGATATTTCATTGTTTCGGTGAGTAAAATATGGCTGTGTATTGCCAGACCACCTTTTTTGTAACAAAGTCGACACAACAACGTTTTGTATTAATATTTTTCTATCAGTGTATTTAAATTATTTAATATATGAATATATTAAACATCTTTATATAATTTCTTTATTAAGAAGTTAAAAAGAAGATGCTTTTGTATTAGTATCTTTTAGAATTTCTCAGGGGAAAAATAATTTATTATAGGAAATAAATAGGAAGTACTTAAGTATAGGCTTAAAAATGATAATTTATTGCATTAAAAATAATTTTCTCTATTTGCAATAAACGACAGTAAAACTTAAGAAAACGATACATTTTCTATTATGCAAACAGAAATGATTGTTTAAACAAAGTTGATTGTCTTAATAGTAGATTATTATGCTTATTAAGTAACATGATCATTTTTTATAAGAATTGCAAATATTTATTGGTAATCTTAGCGCATTAGCGCAATACACTTTTTCCCTTGGAAAAAAATTACGATTAATATGTATAAAGAACTTTCACTTTCGGGTTTAGACCGTGTTAATGGATTTTCACTTTCCGACGTTTCGTCTCTTACTACTAGAGACATCTTCAGGGATTAATCTGAAACTAAGTTTCGAATCAACTTGTGTCACTATTTATGACGAGTTGTGGTTATTCACCCGTGACGAGCTTTTTCCTATCAAAGACTTCCATATTGCAGGTAAGTGGTAACCAGTGTCCCGATTGATATTGTTAGGATGCTTGATGATTTCTATCGATTCCCGTATCTTCCTTGGCATTTTTCTGTTTTCTGTTAATATTTATTTTGTTTCAGACAAATTGATTTTATGACCTGTTTCATGTACATGTTCGGCTACTGCCGATAAGGAAATTTGTTCCTTTCTTATATTGCGCTCATGCTCTTGAAGTCTTGTAGAAATTTTTCTCTTAGTTTCACCTATGTAAACCGTACCACAGGAGCAGGGTATTTTATATACGCCTTCTGAACTCAGGGGTATTTTGTCTTTTGTTGAAGTCAAACATTGACCTAATTTTTGGTTGGACCGAAATATAGGCTTAATATTTGACTTTTTCAAAAGTTTACCTATTTTATCAGTGATACCGCTTACATAGGGAAGTATAACTTGTGTCTGTCTGTCATTGTCACTATTGTCCTGTTGTTTGGGTCTGGGATTTCTGTATTTGTATATGGTCTTATTAATGTCTTTTTTTGGTATAACCGTTCATGGTCAAGGCTTTGGTTAGTTTAAGGAGTTCTGTGTCTAGGGAATTCTTGTCTGAAATCATGAAAGCCCTATGAACAAGTGAATTAACTACCGAGCGTTTTTGAGAGGGATGGTGATGTGAAAATGCGTTTAGGTATCTGTCAGTGTGGGTTTTCTTCCTGTATACCGAGTGTCCTATTGAGCCATTTTCCGTTTTGTAAACCAAAACGTCCAAAAAGGGAAGTGATCCGTTGTTCTCAATTTCCATCGTAAACCGTATAGATTTATGTTGGGAATTGAGGTGATTTAGAAAACCTTGAAGGCTTTCCATGCCATGGGGCCAAATAGCATAGACATCGTCTACGTATCTGCGCCAAATTTTAGGTTTTAATGGAAATGACTTAATAGCTTTTTTCTCGAAGTATTCCATGGAAGCATTGGCCGCAGGGGGTGATAATGGGGATCCCATTGCGGCGCCTGACACTTGTTCATAGAACTCTCCCTGTATCAGAAAATATGTAGATGTCAGATAAGCTTCAAATAATTTACATAACTTAGGGTCAAGATTTCCAGTTGTAAGTAGGTCTCGTATAATATTTATTGTATCGGGAATGGGAACGTTAGTAAATAGAGATTCTACGTCGAAACTAACCATTATGTCCGAGGGGTCCAGGGTCACTGTCGATAAGGTTTGTACAAAGTGTGTGGAATTTTTTACATAAGACCTCGTTTTTCCAACTAACTGATTTAAGATTTGGGCAAGGTGTTTGGCAAGTTTATACGTAGGGGAACCTATTGTGCTGACAATTGGTCTAAGAGGGGCACCGTCCTTGTGAATTTTAGGTAAACCATATAATTTTGGTACGCGGGAGTCTCGGGGGGTTAGATTATAAATTTCAAGAGATGTAAGGGAGGATTGTTTAAGTAATTGTGTGATTTTTCGTTCAAATTTTCCAGTAGGATCGGTCTCGAGTTTTTCGTATGTGTCATTGTCTATGAGTTCCGTTATTTTGTTAAAATAGTCAAGTTTGTCCATCACCACAGTGGCATTACCCTTATCAGCAGGCACAACAATAATATCGTCATTACGATTAAGATTCTTTAAAGCTAAATATTCCTCCCTTGTCAGGTTAGACTTAGGTGGTTTTGACTTTTTTAGAATCTTAGCCGTTTCATAACGTACTATCTCTGCATCTACCGGGGGTAAACCCGAAAGTGAAAGTTCTTTATATCTTAATGGCCGTGAAAGCTTAAAATCTAAAATAAGATTAATATGTATTTTGAAATTCAAATTAAGCTACTAGTCTGGGAGCCCAGGCCCAGTAGAATTTTTTTATAACCTCACCGTTGAGACTTTGTATATGTGTTCTTTATGTCCAATCAACCAACCCTTAACTTTAAGGCGTCCGACAACGGTATTACCAGAACATTTCTGTCGGACAAGGTTCTCACTTTATTTTAATAGTTATTTATATACCAAGGGACTAAACTGGCTGTTTTAGTCCCGCTGCATTAGTGTTTCCTGAGCGAGAGTAGCGAGCGAGGGAAACAGAAATGCAATGACTAAAACATCCAAGTTTAGTCCTGAGGTATATACACTATTTTTTGCAGGACCAAACATAATTTAGGTAGGTAGATAAAATTAAAATTAAAAACCACGCGTCTAAAATCGGTTGTTTTATTTTCGTAATTTAATCAAGATGCCTGTAAATTGCGAAAAGTCAGTTTCATGGCTATCGCGATTTCAATTGTTTTTTAATATGGTTGACACAAACGTCAAAAAAATGGACGCAGATGATAAATTTTAAGTTATGTATAAATTGTTATAACAATGTTATTTTTAAAGGTTTTCTTTGTTAAAATCAAATAAATTGGTTTGTATCGCTAATTTATAACAAAACACCACCAAACCTAATTCTTGAACCAGCAAAGCACATAGTAGGTATAATATTTTAATATTATCAAGGTTGCCGTGATTTTTATTCCCTAGGGAGAAAAACGGCAAGTTTAGTCCCGAAAATGAAAGCGTAAAATTAGGTTTTAGTCTTGGTCGTGCAAAAATATTATTATTAAACGATCCTGACAAAATCAGCCGTGAGGTGTTATGTTTTTTTAAATGTTGAAATTTCTATATTATTGTAAAAGGGTCTTAAACCTTCTAAATTTATTGAAAATTTCAAACATTTAAAAAATGTTACATAAAACCTTGATCCACATGCCGCTTCAATTTTCATGAAAATAATTAATTTAAAAAAATATATAATTATTCGTAAAATATTTTCAATGGGAATGTGTTATTAATTAACATCTTATTAAATTAATTCCTTATTATTAAATAAATTGCAGCGTTAAATCTTATCGATTAACGCGTTAAGAGAAAGCATTTTTAAAAATATTTTGACAGTTTATTGAAATGGAAATGTGCTGTTACACCCGTAAAAAGAGGCAAAAGCGAAGAAACACTAAAATTTAACTGTTTTGGTAGGCAATGAAGTTTTTCTCTAAGTCTTATCCAGCTTCCAAAGAATTCCTTTTTAACTTTTGTCACAAACGTTATATCTGTTGTAACTATAACGGGCCAGCATGTCTGACTGGCATATACCGTGCGATTATAAAGTGCCGAACACTTTTTAATGCAAAACTGGCATTAACGATGAGTAAAATGCAAGAAAGCTGTGTGCGTTTTACTGGCCACCGAGCTGTTGTATGTAGCAATCACATGGGCTTGTCGAGCACAACTCTAACAGAGGCGTTGCTTCAAACGAAGAGTATTTTCTTTTCAAACTGTTCGGCACTTTATAATCGCACTGTATGTATAAATTTAGAAACTTCGACAATTCGATTCAGTATAATGATTATATATAGGTATATATACATAATGATTATATATAATCATAATCATTAGATTTGTACTGATTAGTAATATCACAAGAGAGTAAGAAATAGAGGGAAATATTTTAAATACAAAATATTAATAAAAACCAGCTTTCGCTTAAAACGCTGTTTTAGAAAAGCTAATAAATAACTAAAAAAGTCAATATTTGCAAATTAAAAATTAATAAACTTATCGATACGTTTTTAAATGTTACTAACAAATCACCTGGGCCCCGCCTACTACAAATTTGGTTTGAGTTAAACCATCGTAAAATATATATCTAGATTTTTTTAAATATTTTATACAAAAATGTTCGGTCAATGGCGTTTTAGTCGCGGTAAAACCTGTATAAATAACAATTACATGTTCACAATTTGCATATTATATAACAAAAGTGCGGCCGAATCCTATTGAGAAACACAATTTGTACAAATATATAGGTGCAAATTGCACCGTGCAATGACATATAATATAACAATAATTGTGATCTGAACCTTTCTATTTCAATAGATAGTTATTTACTCCCACTAATGAAAATAAGCTGTGAAGATATGTAAAGCTTCGCATTCCATAGTATACTCTATACTAGGGGTGGTCAAATTTTTACTTGTTTCAAATCGTTTAGCGAATATTTAGAAAATATGCCTTTTCCTACGATCCCCTAATAGGGGACCCCTATGAAATAGTTATTTATGGTACTAGTGGGTAAAGTAAGATATTGCCCATGCGAAAATTAACCTGCGACGCGTCAGCCAAGCAGGTTAATTTTTGAGCGGGCAATATCGGTTTACCCATGAGTGCCATACAAGGTTTTATCCAATAAATAGATTAGGAATTCATATTTTTATTAAAAATTTTAATGACATTTCCAAGAAAATAATTGGACTTTTGACAGTTAAAAAGGTAAAATAAATAATTATCTACCAATAAAGTAAAAGCCACGCGGGGGTATTATACTATTTAAAATAAAGCTGGTAATTGTCTTATTATCTGTATGTATTGGATAAATGACATTTAGCACACTCTTTTGTTCTTTAGAAAACGCCTTATATCACACTTTTTTTGATATTTTTATATCACCCTTGTTTGATATTTATGTTTGTAGGTTTGTCTAATTTTGTTTAGATATTTAAGTTGTAAATTCTACCAATTTTATTCACCTCGTTTTATATGCCATTTTCCACCTTTCATTACAGACTTTTTTGATGTCTTTTATGTTTTTCAATCCCAATATTTCTGTTCTTCATGTCAAAAATAAAAACTATCGTTATTTATTTATTTATTTTTATTTGATTGATAGATACACAGAATCATGGAGAGCCCCAAATAAGTTACAAAACTTGTTATAACCTTACTATTTTGACTCAGGTCAATATAACTTAATATGTTTTATTAATGTCTAGATTTTATAAAAATTACTTAATTTGTGATTTAGTTACCTTACATTTTATAAAAAACATCAATATTTCCTCATGAAATGTAGAACATTGTAGAATTTTACAGTCTTATGTGGTAGCATATCCACAGAAATCAAATTTAATTAGTAAACTTGATTTAAAAGATGCTTGCGGTTAGGAGACCCATTAAACAGTGTTGAGCTTCCATAATGTTATTTTGTATTAAATACTCGATAAAATATAAAACCAAGAAAACTAAAGGTGAATAAAAAACATATTTCCTGTTAACATATCATACATACCCCGGGTGATCCATAACTGGCATGCCAAAATTTAAGAGGTGATTCTAGATCCAAAAATATAAAAAAAGTTCCTATAAAGGTTGGTCCGGAAATGAGCCCTAAGGGATCTAGGGCCCTTTAAAATTGTAATAAAAATAAGGTTTTTAATTAATAACTCGGGTACCGTTTAAGCTAGAGCGGCGAGCTTTTGCATGTATACTAGTATTAATAAGGGCAATAAGTTTATGTTAATTTTTTTTTTTAATTTATCCAGAGGCGTGCCCAGACGGACAAAATATATGAGGCTTAAAACATTTTTGCCCCAAACTTTTCTATGTGTATGTTTTTTGGATTTGTTGTAAAAAATATAGATTTCTAGAGTAAAAATACATATAAAATATCATATAGTGTAACACTGTAGGAGCAACCGTTATCAAAAAAAAATGCAATTAAGAGGAAGTAACATTTTGTGCCACCAAAAACGTTACTTTTTAAAAGGCTATTACTCCTTTAATATTAAATTTAGGTGTTTTGGTGTATAATACTTTTTTGCTCAGTTTTAAATGAAGAATCACCCTGCAGCATTAAAATTTTATTGGTGCTTTTTTTTGTTCCCCATTCAATACGTCATCTTCGAAGGGCCGTAGCTCCCTTAGGGCTCATTTCCGGACCAACCTTTATAGAAACTTTTTTTCATATTTTTGGATGTAGAATCACCTCTTAAATTTCGGTACGCGAGTTCTGGATCATAAATTTGTATGCTATTTTGTTTTGATTTTCTCAAAAATTCTCAGAATAAGTAATAAAAATTGGAAAATAATTAATTAAGAGGTTTAAACTTTATATTTTTTCGGGATCGTAGGAAAAATAGTGTACATAAGGAAACGTTCAAGTATTACGTAACGCAAATTTTGATCGTTTTGGACTTACTTAGCGACGTATATTTTGGAACATTTTAGTATATAATATAACCCTGGTGGTCATTAGTAATTATGTAAGTAAGGCAACTTTATTATTCCTATTGAGTAAAAAAAGGATAAAAGTAATATTCTTGGTAGAATTTACTATTCTATTACCAATAAAAATATATTTAATTGTGTTTAACACCATAAAGTTATATAATAAGTGAGATCTACGAAATCTACGGTTTTAATTATTTAGGTAAAATTCACAAAGAATGCTAGTTGGATCATACCTGCGAAATTGTAGCCTTTCCTAATAAAAAAGGCTATTTTTTCAAAACAACAAAAAATCGGATAGGACTTTCTTGATTAGAGGGGCAGTAGGTATAGGCAATAACAATAAATCAGTGTTAGATACAAGTTGACTATATATCTCAATAGACTGAAAATTATTCAGAATTTCCTCATTTTAAACCTTTTCTAAGAAACAATATATTTTACTATCTAATCAACGTATGTAGATCTTTATCTTTAACATTTAAAATGTGTTAAAGACCACCCATTACAACTACTTTAAAATAAGGTCAATAGGATCACACACACAGACAACGGGTGATGTGTTTTAATTATACAAAATATGTTTGTTTTTGAATAAAATTCAATTTTTATTTTGTTTTAGTTTTAAATACAATAGCTTTGGACTTTTATTTAATACAATTTCATAATAATTAGCAATGAATGAAAGTAATAGCGAAGCTTAATATTAATTATCTAATATTAACCCAGCTCTATTAGTTTAAAAAAATAAAGAGGGAAAGCCTTGCATTTGTGATTTTGTTTACCTATTTTCTAATATTACGATTTATTTTCAAAAAAAAAATATTATGCTGGCTTCGTTAATTCACAATATTGTATTTACTAAGGTCCCTAAATTAGGGACCCTAATTAAAGTTACATTAAACTTTAGACGTTTAATATTATTTTATTTAGGGTCCCTTGTGTTTACATATATAAATTTATATATTTATGAGGTAATAAATTAACGAAGTTTTAAGATAGTTTTACGTACTTTTTGCTAAAAATTATATTCTGAAACTAAATGGCGAAGCTGGATCGGAGCAATAAAAGTATTAAAATTATAGGGCTTTTAAGCAAAATTTATAATTTTTCTTAAATCTTATAACCAGGAAGCGGATATTTGGTAGTAATACGTTATTTGGGTGTCGTTTAAAAGAGTTGATTGATCTCTTCTTAGTCAATGGTTGTATTAATTACTTTTCCTAGGATCCTCTATGAAAATTTAGCACACTCTTTTGTTCTTTAGAAAACGCCTTATATCACACTAGTTTGATATTTAGATAACACCCTAGTGTGATATTTATGTATGGAGGGTTGACTAATTTTATTTAGCTCGTAGATTCTACGAATTTTATTCACCTTATTTAATAAGCCATTTTTTATGTCAAAGATAGAAACTATAGTTATAACGTTACTATTTTGACAATAACTGTCTATATTTTATAAAAACTACTTAATTTTGATTTAGTTACCTTACATTTTATAAAAAACATCAAAATACACACTATTTTTCTTATGAAATGTAAAACAGTAAAATTTTACTGTCTTATATGGCAGCATAACCACAGAAATCTAATTTAACTAGCAAACCACAGACCACAAACTGTAGCAAACTGTCAAGTGGGAAAAATAGTGTACATAACTTGTTGGAAAGTGTATTTCATACACTCGTGAGGTTTGTCACTTTCCACACTGGTTATGTAATATACCATTGAAATAGCTGGAAAGTGCATTTCTTACACTCGTGGGGTTTCCTCACTCGCCTGACGACTCGTTCGTAAACCTTCCCACTCGAGTGGAATATGCCACTTTCCACACTAGTTATGTACACTATTTTTACGCGAGTGGGAAGGTTTACGAACGACCCGTCAGGCGAGAGAGAGGAAACCCCACGAGTGTAAATAATGCTCTTTCCAACGAGTTATGTACACTATTTTTCCTACGATCCCGAAAAAATATAAAGTTTAAACTTTAAGAATTCTTAATTTAATATTTTCTAATTTTTATTACTTATTTCAAAAATTTTTGAGAACAGCAAAACACGAAATAGCATACAAATTTATATATGTATGTCAACAGGAAATATGTTTTTTATTTACCTTTAGTTTTTTTGGTTTTATTTTTAATACAACATATTATTATGGAAGCTTAACACTGTTTAATGGGTTGCCTAACCGCAAGCATCTTTTAAATCAAGGAAAATTTGACAGTTTACTAATTAAATTTGATTTCTGTGAATATGCTACCATATAAGACTGTAAAATTCCACCATATTTTACATTTCATGAGGACATATTGATGTTTTTTATAAAATGTAAGGTAACTAAATCAGAAAGTAATTTTTATAAAATCTAGACTTTAATAAAACATATTAATTTATATTATCCTTGGTCAAAATAGTAAGGTTATAACTATAGTTTTTATTTTTGACATGAAAAACAAAAATATTTGGATTGTAAAACATAAAAGACATTAAAAAAGTCTGTAATAAAAGGTGGAAAATGGCATATAAAACGAGGTGAGTAAAATTCGTAGAATTTACAACGTAAATATCTAAACCAAATTAGGCAAACCTACATACATAAAAATCAAACTAGGGTGATACGAAAATATCAAACAAGTGTGATATAAGGCGTTTTTTAAAGAACAAAAAAATGTGGTAAATGTCATTTTCCTAGGGGATCGTAGGAAAAATAATCTAAATTATATTTACATGTAGTAAATTTGAAACATTTGGTTATGTTTTTGTTCCGTATCTATTTTATTTTCTACCTATATTTTAATTAAAAATCTTTTCCGAAAACAATTTATAAATAAACCCTAAGTAAACCTTTGCCAGAGCTACCATTCCGCCTGCTCCCTACTTATAGTGGATCTTTAACCGAACCACGTTCGCGAAGTCTCATGTGTGGGTCACGCTGAGTTTTATTAGTGAACCTGAGTTCCCACCTGTAGGTTACTGTTGCGTCTGCTTGTAAAAATCAACATTTATTTTGAAGACTTTTGATATTAAAGTATATTTTTCATACTTTTAAGCTTTTAAGCTACGGAATTATTTTCTGGGGCAAGGGAAAAGATGTCGAATCTATTTTAGGTTGTCAAAAACGGGCCCTCCGTACCATTTTCAATCTGAAATATGATGCATCTTGTAGAGGCCTCTTCAAAGCAAACAATATTCTCACTGTCATTGGTTTTTATATATATAAATCAGTTTTGTTCCTGGTTAAGAATAAAGACTTGTACAGAACCATGGAATCACATAGAACTTTAAATTACAGCGTTCCGAAACATAGATTAACAACCTATGAGAAAGGATCTTTTTACTCATCCATTGTTTTTTATAACAGTTTGCCACGGGGGCTAAGAAACATAAAAAACCATAACAGTTTAAAAAAAAAGCTCCATGATTTTCTTCGCGACATAGAACCTTATTCCTTAAAGGAATATGATGAATATTCACAGTCACAGCTTTAGATTTCAAGTTGAATGATATTTAACTTTTTTAACTTTTTTTTGCTTTTTGCTTTTTTAATTTTGACGATATTTCGTTCATGTTGTATTTTTAACCTGTATATTATTTTATTTATTGTACGTGTGTTTTTAATGTTAACATTTTTCGAAAATATACTTGATATTTATTTATTTATTATTTATTTATTTATTATTATTATAAGTACGGCTGTAAGACGAATATAGCTAAAATACGACCAGCAAAAGTAACCCGGCAAAATCCAACGTGACCCATCGGTGGTTCACGGCGTCGCGAACGTGTTAATAATAAATTATTGCGTAGTTACTCCCAATGAAATGATAATTACCACGGATGGCTCATACGCAAATACGCAAAGAGTGAAATTAGAAATCGCATTATTTATATTCTGCTGCATTCTCGAGTTACATTAATATAATATTCCAATTATAAATAATTGTTTGACAAAAACAAATTTACTACTTTTAATAACTTTCTATAAATAAATCTCTGGAACATCCTCTGATTAGGTGTTTACTTAAAAAACAGATACCGCGCAGTGGCGGATTTGCCTAGATTGATGGCCAAAATAGGGCGAAACAAAATTAACGCAATTGAAAAAAACGAATAGTACTTGGTCTCCCTAAACGCATAATTAATTTTTGCTAGTACCTTAAACTTTGACTTTTTTTAAGAAAACTTGATTTCATCGGCTACCAAGAAATACCTTACTTTTAAGCTGAAAATTTAACCTCTTACTGAAAATAATTACTAAATGTTGTACTCCATGTTCATTCTAGATGTATTAAGATGTATTGTTTAAAATGAACAGTTCCAGAGATACATGCACGAAAAGGAGAAAACATTTTTTCTCGATTTTGCAACATTTTGTTAAATAAAAAGTAAAGCCCACGGTTTATTTCATGCGCATAGTAAAATTTTCATTTCTAGTGAAATTCTGGACCCATTCATCCAAAAATATAGAATCATATCCGATTCACCCATCCTGAAACGGATACCGCCTGGTCTAATACTATATAGTATATAGTTGTGAAATGAACACGGGTCGGAGACTTGCGAGCTATGAGTCACCTTTTGTCATCTTTTTTAACTTTTTTATAGATACACTGCACGGTGGTCCCAGAAAAAAAAAAATGACAAAAGTCTGCTTTTTTGCATAGGGCCATTTTTTGTACCGCTGATTACGAAAAAACTAGTGAAAAAATTAAAAAAAAAATATCGACATTAGGGTGGTTCAAATTTTTTGAAAAATGTCCGATTTAGCTGAAATTTGGCATAAAGGCTTATTTTGGTAATATTAATACGGATCAATGCCTAAAAACTTAAAATTCAAAATGGTGGAATAAATATGGCCGATTTATTTTTAAAATTTTGCCAAAATTCACGAAAATAATTCACAAAGCATACAAAAATTAAGAGATTGAACCCAATCTGTTATGAGTTATTATCCTTGTACATACTGCTAATTACTGTAAAAATTTCGTGAATTTCCACTGGCTCGTTTTTTTTTTTAATTTAGTTAAAAAAAAATATTAAAAAATTGGTAAAATATGAGTAATTTTTATATTCTATTCATATATTAAACAAAATTACTCTAAAATTATTAGAGATTTACGAAGAAAAACTATTTAGTCCCATGCATTATTTATTTTAAAATTTTAAGAAAGAAAAATCGCAATAGTAAAACGTCCAAATTGGTAAAAAAAAAGTAACTAAAGTGTCCTTTTTTGCATAGGCCCATGTTTTGCACCGCTGATTACGAAAAAATAGTGCAAAAATTGAAAAAAAAAAATGGACATTAGGGTGGTTCAAAATTTAAAAAAAATGTCCGATGTAGCTGAAATTTGGCATAAAGGCTTCTTTTGTTAATATTAATACAGAACAATACCCAAAAACTTAAAATTCAAAATGGCGGAATAAATATGGCCGATCTAATTTTAAAATGTCGCCAAAATTAAAGAAAATAAGGCACAAAACAAACAAAAATTGAGAGATTCAACACAATCTGTTATGGGTTATTTTCCTTATATATACTACTAATTATTGTAAAAATTTCATGATTTTCTACTGGCTCGTTTTTTTTTTTAAATTTAATTTTGTCACTTTTTTTTTTCTGGGACCACCGTGCACTCGCGGGCGGAGTAGGGACAGCTGTGCGACAGCCGCTTGCGGTCACTTCTAAACAGTAATAATTTAATGCTACGTTCATGCACGTATGAACAGCTCGCTAACTCCCGAGGTCTAGTTATGAAGCAAGTTATTGCACAGAAATTAATACGAGTGAATAAAGTGGGTTAAGGCCAATAAAACAGGGCCGCGGAGGGAAAATATGGACTACAAGGAACAAAAAACTATTCTTCACTTTTTTATGCAAAAATATTAATAAAATAACCGGTAAATAGGTAAAGGTTTTTTGCTTTTGTCTCTTACATGTAATTAAAAACTTTATTGAGATAAATAAAGATTTATTATTACATATTTTAATATATTTATATTAAAATATAAAAAGCTTGTACTTACCGATAATGGTATGCACTCGTACGGATAGTTGAGTTCGAAGGACAATAGAATTCTTTTTGCTGAAACAATAAATATCCCATTAGCATGTATGTTATCTAATTTTATAACTATACATAGTTTTAAGTTATGTACATTAAATATTATTGTTAATAAGGAGATGATAAAAACACTACACCGTGTAGTGTTTTTGTGTTTTCTACAGGGATTGTGTTATACAAGTAAGATGAAAGTCGTTAAACTTTTTTCTTAAGTTCTTTTAAACGATTTGACTAAAACAATTTAGCACTTGCTTTACTTGTTTGTGTATTACTACATGTATAAGATCTGTAATCTTTAATCCATAAGTATACTAGTAAAATGTTCAACAACCTTCTCTCATTTTACAATGTGGGTTAACATGTTACTGCAAAATACCGTCCACATATAAGCGAAGATACAAGATATGATAGAAGTTTTTGAATAATTTTTTACTGTCCTTGTACACAATTGTGTATTAAACAATGTCTAACATCCACGTATACCAAAAAATAATCGTAAATGATTAGATAAAAAGCGTAATCAAATAACACATCCACACAAAAAAAAGTCCGTTTTTTTTCGGAGGCTCTTAATCTAAATTTGAAGTCAAAATGGTACCTTATCCGATTAGTTTTAGAGATAACCTCAAAAAACGTTATTTTCATACTCAAAAATAAGTTTTTTTGAGGCTCTATCCAAATAAATGGGATGGGGTACTATTTTGACCTCATATTTTGATTCAGCGCCTGAAAATACATAGAAATGAGGGGTTCAGAGCAGAAGTGGATCAAGTCCTTATAGACTTGATCCATTTTACGTCTGACGTGAAATGGATCAAGTCCATAAGGACTTGATCCACTTCTGCTCTGAACCCCTCAAATACAATGGTCTTTTAAAAAAATCCGGACCTTTTATCTGATAATGTGAATAACGATTTTATGTTTTATTTTTAAAATTTAATATTAAATATAAGGGTCTGATCAAATATTACGTAATCGTTTATATATAAAGTATACTTTGGTGTGCTGTACGTAGATATATTGTTTTCCATATGACTGAAAACGATTTTATCGTTTTCTTTAGGAAAAATCAAAAATAATCATATAGGTTCCGATTGAAATTCTTATATTGATACGCGTGCAATCCTGTATTTTTTAATTTGTCCTATTTCTTCTGGGGTCTTAATATAACAAACAATTTATCAATAACATATTTGCATAATTTTTCAAATTTTGGCGAAGGCGCACCTACATGCACCATGCACAAATAATAAATACACTGTGCGACAAAAAAATTAGGCATGAGATTTGTCAATGTCAGTCGTTAACTTAGGACCACTATAGTCGAGTCCCCACGGGGCTTTGCTACTTTAGGTCATTTAAGCGTTTTTTTTTTAATTTGAAGTTTCCAATGCACACTAATATGCAAGGCTCCTAGGATCCTCTATAAAAATTGCATGATTGTTTTACTTTAATAAGGACCATCTAAATTAAATTCTTTAAGCAATTATGTATCGAATTTTGGCGGAAGCCAATCAAATTCTTCGAAATATATATTTTTAAAATTTTTATCGGTAACATCAAAGTTGCAAGCAAAATAGTATGGAAAGTTGAATTTATTTTTACTTTTGACCTCAGGAGAACAAAATTATGACGCCCATGACATGATAAATACATAATTACATTCCTATTCTTATGTCATTGTCATGGCGCACTATTCCAACTGACAAAAATTAACAGTACATTTAATTCAAAATTGTTATCAGTAGTAATATCATAAGTGCATGTTGAATTACCGATAATTTTTTTAATGCATTAAAAAAATATTTTGCTTGGCAATTGTTTGAAAAATGCACGAAAACAATTTCCTTAAGCAAAATGTTTTTTATATACAGTAAAAAAATTATGTATAATTCAACATGCACGAATGGTATTTCACAAACTACATAAGGAAGTATATAATTTTACCATGTTTAATGTTGTTTCATATTTAAATTAAAAATTTAAAAACTAAACAACAATATTACTTTACAACTATAATTAAAAGTTTAAATCTCAAATTTGCTGCGCTTTTTAAAACCACGATGATCACTTGTTCTCGAATGTTGCCAAGTCTAAGTTTTGCTTGAGGGATATTTTATACTTGAGTTTATTCCAATAAAATAGTTGTTATCATATATTATAGAATTTTAATAAAGATCATTGCTGTTTTTGTTTAAAAAGTTTAAAGTTTAAAAGAAATAAAATAACGGGTGTTTTGCACCCGTAAAAAAAAATTGCAATCGGTTTCTAATAAAGTTTGGCAACACTATACTGGTACCAGCGCAGTGATTTGATGTATTAATTTCCGTCATTTAAATTTATGAAAGAAGTAAATTATTTACTACTTTGCTGTAAATATATTTTTAATGAATAAGTGTTTAAATTAGTTTTGAGTGGCCTGTTTTTCATACCAAGATTCAATTAAATAAATTTAAATTAATGAATATCAGTGATTTAAAGCTTTTAAGATAGAAAGTGCATAAATATAATATCTGAAACTAATTAGGGTTTATACCTAGGATGTTTTAGTAATAAAATAAGCATTTATATTGCTTATCAATGAAAATAAATCGACTAAAGGTAAGCTTTACAAATTCAAAACACATTTTGCAAAAATATAACATTTATTAAGATGTCAGTAACTGTCAGTTTCTTTTTTCCAACTAAAAATGCAAGGTTTTGATTGGCCTATATATTGTTTGTGAAATAGTCAATGTGATGTCATATTTTGTAGGAGTCTTTCTCCATCTGGCGTCTGCCATAAATGTAATATCAACAAAACATGAAACCAGAAAGAGCAGTATTCTAGGAAAATGATTGCATTTATCCAATTGAATAAACAAAAGTCAAAATGGCGCTGAACTATATAATTTTTCAATAAATCTATAACAGCTTGAAGCGAGTAATCGGCACAGTTAATATACATTTGCACATAAACCTAATTTGAATTCTTTTCTTTTCTTATAAGCACTCTTCGTTGCTTTTTATCTAGAAAAGTATTTTTTCATTAAAAAAAAAAACAAAAATTTAAACAGTACCAACTGGAGGCTAACAATTTATTGCGTATCAACGAGAGAATACGACTCTGACATCACCCGCGTATTATTTTAGTATATTAAAGTACTAGTTTCATAACATACGTTTTTAGCGAAAACAACCCGCTTGCGGCTTGCGGCGAGTTTTCTAAAGTACTAGTGCGCTAAAAACGTGTTATGAAACGAGTTTTTTTATACAATTATTTCTATTTTGCTCTAAAATTTAAAAAAGCTTACATTTAAATTAATGACTGATTTAGGGATTTTTGTTTTGGATTGGCATTACAGTTTACACCATGTTTAAAATTCTAAGAACAAATGATATTTTGATATATTTGATAGTCATCTCTAATATTTTTTACTGCAATTAACCAAGCCACAATTTTAACATGGTAAAAATAACCTAAGCACAAAATTTTGTAGAAAATTCAACTTTAAAGCGACATTGACATTTGCACGGAAAACGTCAAGCGATAGGCCAGGTCTGTTGCCAACCCAAAAGAACAAAAAGTACAGACCTCTTATGGGCCTATAAGAACACGCGTGTGATTATGAGCTTATAAGAGTCGCAAAATAGAAAAAAAATAAAAAGCACTATGTAGAGTAATGTACACCGACATTAAATCTATACACTTACCGACACCGGGACACCTAAATAATTGCTATTTTTTAAATTCAAATAGTTTGAAAACTTCTTAATGGATTTGACTAATTCTTTTTTGTTTTAAAGCTTAAATATTCTTTACTCTTGTTTTTATTTAGAATGATTAAAAAAAGTATTTTTTGTATTACTCGAAATTTTCAGGATAAATCGAGTTCTATGAGGGGAAGATCCCTATTGTTTTTCAAAGTAATCCCCCCAAAATCAAAAAAGTTATGTGGGGTTTAACTTTTTTAAAGATGAAAACACTATAATTTTCAAAAAAATAAAAAAAAATTGTTTTTCGCAAGAAAATTTTTTAGAAATTTTCGATTTTTTTTTCATTTTTTTTAAATATTTTTTTTTTAATATTTGGGAAAATGCAATATATCATTTACTGTGAATAATATATAATGGAATGCGTAGCATTACATATCTTCACGGCTTGTTAATTGTTTAAAAAAGGATAATTTCTTTATAAGTGGTAATTTTTCAGATTCCAAAAAATTATTCTGATCCGATTTTTGAAACCAGTTTTTAAATAACTAGATAGATAGATAGATAGATAGATAACTAGATAGATAATTAACTAAAGTTTATTTTTTAAGGTATAGTTATTTTAAATTTTCCGCTAAATACTCCACAAAGTCCGATTTACACTGAAGCATGTGGCTTGTTTTGATTGTCAACATAACCTAAAATTATAATTTTTGTTTACTTACTTTGTTTTTATGATGTTTTGATGTAAAAAAAAGAGAATTGATAAAGCTGTTGCTAAAAACACTTTTGTATTCCTGTAGAAACAACATTTGCTTATAAAATCGCTTTTATTCCAATAATATAGAGGAATAAACCATTGTTTTGTTCTCGTTAATGGCACGTCAACGTTTTACGGTTGTGTAAATTGGGCCTACTCATATCGGTTACGACGCATGCGTATCTTACGTTGCTATGGTAATTTCTAGATTGTTTACAAGCGGGAAGATTTAAAATAACTATACTTTAAAAAAATAAACTTAAGATACTTACGCTTTAAAATTTGACGTTTTCTACCACAAAAAGTTACATTCGAAAAAACTAGTACATTGCAAAGAGTGTACTACAATTCGCCAAGCATTAAATATTTTAACGGCTTGTTTTAATGATATCACGTTTTATTAAATCTTGCACCCGCATATACTTTCTCTTATAACTTCCTTATAATTTAACTAAAGCTTATATGGAATATTAAACATATTTACGACTCTTAAGGGGTACTCCATTAGGTGGTGTCCTCAAAAGAAGATAATATTAAAATTTCGTTTTGATTTAAAATGGCTTCTTCGCATAATTTACAGTGAATTGTATTTCCGTATATAAATATTGTTATTTTTACGTATGTATGATGATGTTAATACATATGAATGAGCATTCTATTTTTATACTTGTAATAAATTCATACAAACTTGCCTATACTCTAGTTTTTAGTAAATTTAAGTACTTCCAACTAAATGATTTATAGTAAAAAAGAATTGACTATAGCGTTTTTGCGAAAAAACTGAATAAATACGATCATGCAAAAAATTTTGGTCAATTTTTATATTCTGCCTTTCTAAGAAACTTTTTTTTAATCTTTATTTATTTTATTTATTTATTTATTAAGATACATCACCCAACAGCCGAAGCCAATTACAGGGTGAGGATAATACAATTATCAGAATATACAATAATATAAAAACTTAAATAAATTTAAAATTTCGGGTTGCATAATATAAGATACATGATTACAGTATTTTTAGGAAATATATATACAATTTAATAATATTTGATAAAATTAGACAAACGGAATGTAATATTAGTTTACGACGGCGAACTTATGATTTTTTATTTTCTTTGTAAAGCAATTGAAAATATCAAAATTATTCTGAAGTGCGTTGTAAGTTTCACATACAAAATGTAAGCATTCGTTCTTGGTCTGTCTAAATAAAAAATTGATGAATTACGAATACCAGGCCTTGGGAGGTGAAATGTAATTTTTTCTAATATGCTTGGGCAGTTTATTAGATAATTTATAATTTTATATAGCAAAATAAGACCTAAGCGTTTGCGTAATCGTAATCGAATTTGCTGAGTAGCTGAATATGAGGGTAGCCAATTGGTGGATAAACTCCTTCTATCTTAAAATTAAGTAATTTTAAAAATCTACGTTGTATGCCCTCTAAAAGATTTTCATGTACGGCGTATCCCGGGTTCCATATTAAACATCCATACTCAAGTTTGGATCTAACGAAAGTATTATATAATAATTTTAAAACAAATGGGTCCGAAAATCCAGATGAGTTCCTCATTGCAAAACCTAGTTTTTTGAAAGCATCCTGTGATATTAACTCAATATGTTTGTTAAATGATAATTTACTATCAAAAGTAATGCCCAAATCTTTGACATAATCAGGACGGCTTAATGTTTTGTTGTTGATTTTATAATTAAATATAATCGGACTTTTTTGACTCCTTAAAGAAAAATATATTAAAATATATGAATAAAATATTATTTTTGTGATTCAGAAATGCTTAAAGCTTTTTTTCCACTACTAGCTTTAGAACACACCATTATTTATCATGTTTTCAGGCTGTAAAATCAATTTTCTTCACCTATAGCAATAATAATTTTTTCTCTCCTAGTAGAAGTAAATTTTATAAACAATTGATATCTGCCACTTGACTTTCCTTGGACTGCAAAGTCATGTCATTGCTTATAATTTTTAATGGACAAAATGCAACAATATTTTGCCATTGGATAAAAAATGAGCAAAGCAAATATTATAAATGAATTAATTATAACAGAATATAACATATTATTCAGTAAATAAACAACTTACCGATGTTTTCACATATTTTAGAAATTTCAAAATGCCACCCATTCATTTGTTTTCAGAAATGGCGATTTCAAAGGCTACTAGTAGTTTTTGCGCGGTTAATTAAGATCCAGCAAGTTTATTATTTATATAAAAATGTTAAATAATAAGAATAAATGCGCCAGTAGTGAAAGAAATAATATATAAACCACGGTAGAGAAGACTATTATAGCCTCGCACTTTTAAATCCCTTGCTGCTATGCAGCTCGGGATTTAACACGCTCGGCTATAAAAAATGTCTTCTCTACCTTGGTATATAATTATTATTCTTGATTAGTACATTAAATTCAATTTATATTGGCTTAATTTTCAACAGCGAACACTCACTACCTGTTGGCAAAAATGTGCAAATTTTTGTGATATTTAATTTAAAATAATAATATAATAATGTTTAAAAGATCTTTTAAATATCTATGTTAAAAAGTCTGCCTTCCTTCGAAATAAAAAAATATTGACCATAGACAAGGAAAGACCTCCAAAGCCGTTGCGAAATACTGTGATAAATGTGCCTAGCGCATCTGAGATAAACTTGCACATGAGCACTAATATTGTTGTTTTTGACAAGTATTTTTAACCTTACTTTTATGTGTCAAATAAAAATTGTAAAAAATTCAACAAAATACAGTAAATATCTACGAAGAAACGTCGAAATAGTTTTTTAAAATTATTTTATAAGAATTTTTTGAGGTGTGTTTGAATTTCGGGATTTTGTACACCTACTTTGAGTACACCAGGAATTGACCCTTTGCTCTTCATAAAACAACAATACAGGTCATGTTTAAAGTTATAATCAAATGCAGCAAAAAAACAATTAAAACACAGTAGAAGTCGAAAAATTAACAGAAACAAACGACGATCTGACAGTACTGACAGTATAAACAAACTACAAATAATTCGTCACCCCAGTATTGGTTTGCCATATCTCTATTTTCGGACATTTTAAAATTTTTTTTGGAGGATTTTTGGAGATAAAATAATCTTGCGCAGGCTGGACTTTTAGTCCTGTTTTCTTCTCTATGATGATGACCTAATTTTTAAAGTCGCGGTCTGTTCGTCTTTAAACCAAGAATTAGTTAAAAAGGTCACACTTTACAAATAAATCAAAATTCTTTTCTACTTTTTTAACTTTTCACCTTATTTTAAGGTATATTTAGCTTGGTTTGAATTAAAAAGAGGTCGAGATTTTTAGTTAAGAAAAATAATGGCCATTGCCCCTTAAAGTAACAATCAGAAAAGATTCCTATTTTTTTATAGACCATTTAGGGATATTTACGATTTTATAAATTGATATGGAATAATGTTATTCTGAAAAAAATAAATGTAGCTAATCACTAATCGAGTTATGCAATAACAATATACCCATAAAATATCAAATTGGTTATATCGTAATGTTTATAAAATAATCGAATACCTTCTTTATTTAATATTTACCATATTATGGTTAAATTGTGTCGTATTATAGGCCATGAGGCTGATGCAAAATGGTTATCAAAAGTGAAAAATTTAAGGTCTTTTTTGTTAGTTTATACAGAGCGGTCCAAAAGTCACCCCCCCCCTCTTAACTTTTGAACCAGTTGAGATATCGACTTCAAATTTGGAACTTAAATAAGACAACTTAAACTATCTTTTAGCATATATTTAATACTTTCAGCTCTTAAAATGTGGGCAGGGGGGCATGGGGGCACATTTTTTTAAATGGAAAGGGGGGTCGTGTAATACATCATTTTAAAGCTTATAAAATTCTCCATTCAACTCCATATTTTTAAACAAAAAAAAACAAATTGGGTTTAAAATGGGGTTGAAAATGGGTATTAATGTCAAAATTCCTCTAAAAAAAACAAATATTTTTTTAAAAATGCCTAATTTCATCATAAAAAATGTTAATTATACTTTTAAATAATTTTAGTTGACATAAATAAAAATTTATAAAAAAAACTTAAAAAATCGAATGTTTTAGCAAAAAAATTGAAAAATCAAAACCTTAAAAAACATTTTTAAAAATTTTAAAAATGTTAGTTTAAATAGAGAATTTTATAAGCTTTAAAATGATATATCACACGACCATTTAAAAAGTCCATTTAAAAAAATGTCCCCCCATGCCCCCCTGCCCTCATTTTAAGAGCTGAAAATATCAAATATATGCTAAAAGATAGTTTAAGTTGTTTTATTTAAGAGTTCTAAATTTGAAGTCGATATCTCAACTTGTTCAAAAGTTAAAAGGGGGGGGGGGTGACTTTTGGACCGCACTGTATGTTACGGTCATTGTTGACATTCCGGAAGAGCGTTCGGTTAGGACGATCTTTTATCTCTTTTGACTCTATTGCTAACTTCATGTCAATTTTCATCAACGACAATGACAATGACAGTTGCCATGAAGTTAGCAATGGAGTAAAAAGAGTAAAAAGATTGTCCTACCCGAACGCTCTTCGGGCAATGACATCAATGCCCGGTCAATTAACTATACGTAATAATGCAATATTTAATTTTATTTTATGGGAGCCTACGTCCACAAAACCCAACTTTTTGAAAACAACCCTAGAAACGTTATAACGGTGTAATATACTACACCAAAACGTAATACTTGAGCAGATTTGAATTGTTGTTAAAGTAATAACCAGTAATCGGCGTAAACTCAGTTATGACTCATCAACGTTGAAAATTAACACAGAAACATAGGCTTACGGAATAATTTTGCCAAATTATGAGGGAATTTTTTATAAAGGTCACTAAATCGAAACATTTGACGACTTATTTCCCACCTTACTCGTTTAAATGAAATCATTAAAAAAAATCAAGATAAAAAGAAAAAAAAATGTTGTACCGTAATTAATACGTTCACTGCCAACGGCTAGTTTTGACAGCGGAGCAATGGGTATGGGCAAGGGAAAAATAGAAAGAATTGATTAATGTTGTTAGGGGCGCCAGTTACTTTAGCTTTTACTCCTTTAGGTAAGTAACAACCTAGTGTAAATACTTAAGCTTTTCAGTTTGAGAAAATATAACCCCTAAATAAAATAAGATAATTCATTTGAGAAATTTATTATAAATAAACTTAATGAAAGCACATCAAGTAATGTATTAATATATATAAAAAATATGTGTAATTATATTAAGATATAATTAAAGAAATCTTAATAAAAATTACTAAATTCAGAAATCATTCGACTTAAATGTATAAAGAAAACATGAAGTTCAGCAAGCACCAAGAAATGTATGTAAACAACAATCATTTCTTGCAGTGTATAAAAGTCATGCTTAAATTAGAAATCATTTAATCAAAAGTATGATATTTAATAATTAATAAATGAGATTAAATGTTTTAAAAAAAATAAGTACCTAAAAATGAACAAAAGCCAGAAGGGCATATAGTATTAATCAATACTATATCAGATCTGATAAAGTTTACAGTTATAAGAATATTGAAATAAAAGAATTTAAAAATATGAAATATTGCTTTCAAAAGTTTTCAGAATGAGTACTTAGCTGGTTTCTGCAAAATCCATGAGGTATGAATTCCATCGTCTCCATCTGTGCAAGTCTCCCCTATGCTGATGAATTCATTTCTCAAATGAAAGAAAAAAAAAATATAGGCTGTCCCATCTACTTTGGAAAAATTATCTTCCAGGATAAAATGTACGATTGAAAATGTTGTCCGGGATTAAATATGCTTTTGAAAATTATGTCCAATATAAAATTGTCTGCTAGACGGTCATATAGAATTTATCTATGCCGAAAAATACAGAACCATGTTCCAACAGAACATCACTCCATGCGGAGAACTTGTATATCAAATATACCAAAATAAACTTCAACTTAAATTAATGTAATTCCATATTAATGGTATAGAAATGGTGAGTAATTAATGGTAATTAATTAATGTAGTAATAATGGTGCTAAAACAATAATTATATCTCAGAAATATTCTAAGAAACAGAAAAACTTAACTTACGTGTCATTCTAAGTCTTCGATGTCCATCGAAACGTTATAAATGCGTAATTGTAGAAAATAACAGTTATAAAATCTTCCGCATTGTTTAAATATTCATTTTCACTAACTTTAAATAAAAATACATGAAGGATTACTTCGATGATTACAGAAAATAAACACTCGTCAAAATGAGACCACCATTGTACAGAGTTGCTTCAAGAAGGAGGAAAATCGACCTTATCAACCGGTATGAACCCTTCAGGTAAATAAAATCCTATTTCTGAACTATTAGCGACATCTATGCAAGTCATTATCAACTACAGTTTTACCGTATAGGATTCCTAATAAAGGTAACGAAAACTACACCAAAAATAATAACAAAAAGACTATTTCCTAATAAATCCGTATTAGTGATATCTAACCTCAAAATATTACTCTAAGAAACAAATATAAACAATACTTATTGTTTATCAGCAAAACTAATAAAAATACGAACAGAATACTAAGTGTCCTGTGAACTAAGTATAAACAAAATACTGAATCTAAGTGAGCAGTTCCAGCAAACTATTTTCAACAAATTCTGGATTATCCCGAAGCAATAAGCATATGAAACTTTCCAGGAGAGACAAGCTACAAATGAAAGCCAGTGAAATCCAACCCTCAATAGACTCTGAAACATATAAAAACCAGGTAAGTCCATAGACAAATGCACTATAGAGAAATAAGTCATATGATTCTTTATTATTAAAAATCATATTCTAATTATGTTTTCTTTATGTTATTTTCAGGTAGAACTATGGAATAGAGACTCATATGGTTAGAATTCAGTTCCTGCTACAAAATAGTCCCAGATACAAAATAGTTCTGTACGTACGTAACTATTTATATACAAAATAAACATAAATTATAACGTAAGTAAACGAATAGTTTAATTAACCCTTGCTATATTACAAAGTGACGATTTATGTCGTTACAATGTAAATATTTAAAACCTCGCCTCAACGCTAGAGTCGACGTGGCGTCTATGCGAGTACTGGAAATTCGCCGAATACTGGTAATAATTTTTACTATAGGTCAGCGCGCTCTCAACTTTACGCTTTTAGCGTCATAACCCTTACCCTCCCAAACTAATGATAATTTTTTGATTTAATTATGTTTTTTATATTTTCTCTGCCTAAAAAGAAGAAAACCAGCCGTCTCCAATGAGCGAGAATACTTTCTCATAAAAAAGTTATGTCCAGAAACAATTTATTATATTTTGAGAGGGGGGGGGGGCATTAGGGTGGACCTAATTTTATTTATTGTTTTAAAACTTTCATTCTGGTGTATCTAGAACATCCTAAAAATATTAGGGTGATCAAACTTCTCTAAGGGCCCCAGTTGTACCCCTAAATAGTGAAATTATGCAAAAATCGTAAAAAATCGTTGAAAATGGACTGTACTTTTTGTATCAGTGCAAAATTTAAAAGCCTTGAAATCTTATTTTTTTTTACTTTTGAGTGTACAAAATTATATGCCAAATTTCAAAATGAACAATAGATTCTATCAGGTGCCGAAAATCCGCCAAAGTTGCCACTAAATTATTGCCTACTAAATTTGACGAAAAAAACCATTTAAGGGAACTTTCCTTTACATAATTGGTGCTAGCTTACATATTATATACCGTTGTCAAGGCTTGTTTACCTTGGCAACCAATAAAATCAGTGAACTCATTTATTATTGACCGTTGTTAAGCATTGTTTATTGACGACAATCAATAATGAAAAATTTTTGAGACGACTACTAACTTTTTTCAACCTATTTGTCAAACTGATTTCTCGACTGATTTTTTGCCTCGACTCCGTCTCAGCAAAAAAACTTCAGTCTCGAACACTAAAGACTTAGTTCGCATACTAGTTGCATAATATACTATTTTGTGCAGTATGCCAATATACTATAATTATAATCCTTTGTACAAAAGCCTTATTATCAAAAAAAGGATATGAACGAAAATCTTTTAGCGACAGTAAATCAAATAATTTATATCAGTTATATTGTCTGGTATTTTATTGTAACACTTAATCAATTTTCTAAGGTATCCTTATTACATGAAATATCCATAAATTACCTTCACTTAATAATCCATTATTTTAAAAGCACCATTGAAGTTGTCATCATTTCTAAGGTATGTATGGAATCTGGGCAGTCCCAGTTAGGTTGACGACAAGACAAATGTCAAGAATCGTTAGAAAATGTGTTATATTTTAGCATATATTATACCGAAAATAGCTATGAATGTAGTATAAAACTATAATAAAATGACATAATGACACATATTTTACGGAAATAAACTCAATTAAACAAAATCTAAAGATATTTTCTCTACGACTGCTTTAGAATGTAAGCAAATACACACACTTTTCAAACACAGAATGAATCCATTCTAGCTCTAGATGCGGTATGAATATTCCGTATTAATTGTTAGAATAAGCACATGTAGTGCAATCTCTTGTTTATAAAAGTAAAGAAAACTGTATCAAAATTAGCAAAAATATATTTATTTGACCATCAAATATTGAATAATTTAATGCAATTTAAAGTTTTGCGTTAAAATTACATGAAGTTTATTAGTTTTTCTTAATATTTGACCAGTTTTTTATCAATTTAGTTCAAAAAATTAAAACTGCTCCATCTATTGTTAAATATTTAAACCTGATATCTGTCACAACAATCTGACATAACCTTCCATTTTTGCATTATAATTTGCAAATATGTGCTAAAATTAAATAAAAATCTTTTTTAAGTACTGATTTGATAAAATTATTAAATAACATTAATTTATTTATTTAAAAATAAGTGTTTTGTTGTATTTACAATGTCGAGTCACAAAAAACATTGTTTTTAACCTTGTCCGCAGTTTAAAGCCATACATTGTTTCATATTTGCAGTCGAAGAAAAATTATAGTCTACAACACGTATGGAATAGTCATTCCGCACTCGCGGGACCGTCATACTCGCTTGCCGGCTACTATATTATAATTAGTTGATTTTCTAAGGTTTTGGCGCCTTTAGAATCTATTAGTATTACATACCTAATCAAAAAAATAAATTATTAATTTATTCAAATGTCGTTACCAAATAGGTATCTCTTTGAGTTTACAATATGAAAAAGTGAAATTTAAAGGTTTATGAAAACCGAAATTGTTTTGTTTAATATTCTAAAATCATATCACTTTTACTGAATTTAATTTGGTCCTATGTTGTCCTATGAATTACAATTATTGTATTGTTTATAAATCTTTTAAAGTAAATAACAAAAAGTTCACAGAACGTGTCACAATATAATTTATAATTTTAGATCTTAGTTTATGATATCGTCGGCTTACAAGTAAAAGGGGCAGACTAACATCTCTACTCTAAATTTCTCTACTCCCTAACATCCCTACTCCATAACATCCCTACTCCACAACAACTCTACTCCGTAACATCTCTACTCCATAACATCTCTACTCCGTAACAACTCTACTCCACACTATAGACACTCGATTAGCCACATGTCTTAACTCAAAAGAATATTTGTCATGCTAAGTCACTGTCAAAAATGAATTCAGTTTATTAATTACTTACATATTAGTGCATGTTAAGAGTACGCGGTCATTGTTGCTTTTAGAATAATTCATTTATGATTGTTCTAGATTTATATTTAAAGATAAACGTTTTCTAGGAAAAAAATAAAATAATCTAGAAGAAGAAGATTCTTTGTTCTTTGAACTGCTCATTTATTATTAAGCGGCTAATAAAGTGCATATAGTGTGGAGTAGAGTTGTTACGGAGTAGAGATGTTATGGAGCAGAGATGTTACGGAGTAGAGTTTTTGTGGAGTAGGGATGTTATGGAGTAGGGATGTTAGGGAGTAGAGAAATTTAGAGTAGAGATGTTAGTCTGCCGTAAAAGGCACTAAGTCACTTTTTAACGGCACTGTAATTAATTTTTGATGATAGGTAAACTGAACTAACTTCTAGGTGGACTGCCAAGGGAGTTACCAACCGCACCAATTTGATTTTAATTAAAATTTTATCTGGCAATAGGCACTAAGTCACTTAGTGCACTTAGTGCGTTTTACTTGTAGATTATTTCAAATGCTTCTGCGCTAAGCGACTTTCTAAAAAGAGTTAATTTATAAAAATATGATTGCTTGAATCATCTTTATGATACAATATCGCGTTATTTATTGTACTGACAAACGCATTCAAATTTTGCTATGTTAAATTTGATGGAATAGAGCAGAACAGAGAAACAGAATTTTACCTGTAAAATGACAATGCTTTTTACGTGTACTTTCGATGTGTAGGTAATAATTTAATTTTCATTTGCATTAGTTTTTTTATTATCAGATAATATTTCAAAACTAAATTTGAAGCCTTCACACTAAGTTCAAAGTCTCTGTGCATTTCTGAGGGGTGTTTTCCGAACTTGCGGCAAACTTTATATTCTTATTATTTATGTAATAACCAACGATTTAAGAGTAAAATAAAAAAAAATCTATGGGTTAGTTTTTTTTAATTTAGATTTTTTTTTATAAAAATCTGCACCGGTTTAATTATTTGTCTATATCTCAGCTATTTCTAATTATGTAATAAAAATATTATTAAAAATAAAATAAAGATTGCTTAATTTTCTACAAAAAAAGTAAATACCATTTTTTTTAAATATTTTGCCGTTTTGTCACGTTAAGTTTAAAGTTTATAGTTATACATTACGTTTAATTAATAGAAGGGTTTTAACTTTAAATAGTTGTTTTTATATTATTTTATTGACTTAGTGCTCTTTACTTGTAACCCGACGTCGTGGGCCTACAAGTAAAAGGCACTACGTCCATGTCTTTTTTCAAATTTAGTTGAATTAAACTACTTCAATTTTTCTTATTTAACTGCAAATGGGACATTATTATGTCCAAACATGTCATTGGAATTTGTGGTAGTATTTTTTCAAAAACAAAAATTAAAAAATAACAATGAAAGTTAAATATATATTCTATTTATTAATAATATTTACTGATAGTTTTAAATTCACATTATACTCTTTGTATCCATATCTACACACCATGTACGTTTCTTAAAAGAAATAACTTTAAACAAAAATAACAAAGGAGGGTATCGTATTTTGGGCTAAATCGCCTGCAACGATAAGATTGTAAGTTATGTACAATGTACATACATAAAGATAAATAAAAAATAAATAACTAAACAAAATTTCAGCCCTTCTAGGGTCCCGGATCACACTTTAATTAATTATTTTATTTACGACAATGGGCATAGATTAATGCAGTATTTGGCAACATTGCACGTTATGAAGGTTGAAGTGTCATGTGAAAATAAACAAAGGTTATGTTGTTAACAGACTATTAAAAATAGTTTTTCTGTGTTCTATGTTAAAAATAATGCTCTTAAAATGTAAAAAGTTATTAAAGGATGTAAGACTCTTAAGCAGTTAATGCTTTATTTGTTAAATATAAAAAACTCATTGTTGGATCTTTACTGGATATTGTTTGGAACTTTGGGCGAAAAATAAAGTTAAAGAAGATATTTCAAATGAGTAAGTAGGTAGGTAGTAGTATATTTTTGCTATATAAAAAACAAGTGCCTAAGTATTCACTTTGTCATATTTGAGGGGTTCAAAGCTAAAGTGAACCAAGTCCATTTGGGTGATGGGCTTGATTCACTTTTCCGCTGAACAATCTGAACAATGAAGAACAAAAAATCGACTTTATGGACTTGGTTTACTTTAGCTCTGAACCCCTCATTTGTCTAGTCTTTAAAAAAAAAATAAATAAACTTTGCACATTGACTACGAAACAAAAACATGTATTTTTTCTTGTGGGGCCAAAGGCAAGGTTTGTTGGGCTTTTAGTTAACTGCCTTTGTCTGTAAAATTAATAGTATATAACAAATTGCCAACATTAGGCTAAAGATTCACACGTTGCGCATCACGAGTTTTAAATGATGCATTGTTGTCAGGTTTATGATAACACAAAATTGTTTACTATTATTTATTTAATTTAAGTTTTTAACAAATAAACTTTGTAATCAGTTTTTTTAAGTAAAAACATATTTTTCACATTTAGACCAAAACTCCCATTTGAAATGATACCCTTCTTTACTTAAACAAAACTAGTTCTTACTCCCTTTGGCACCATTGCCCTACACTTTAAAGACTTTATCTCAATAGGTTCTCAATTTATCGTGTCAACAAATTTTCTCAAACAGTTCAACAGACAGGCCGACAGACAGGATATATTTTTTCACGGAAATCTTTTTTTTTATATACGTAAAATCAGAAAACGAAAAAAATAATAATATTTATTTTTATAAATGTTTTGCTAACGCAATACTTTTCTCGGGGCAAGTAATATAATCAGTTATTCGAAATTATCGGGAAACTCGAAATCACGTATATTTTTGACCGAGAAACCAGATCATTAGTTAAATACTAAAGACTAGTTGTTACAATGAGAAATCTGGTATGGTATGACACATCTTGTCCAGAAACAAAAGTTGGATTTTAAGGATCTGGTAAGCACAGTAATTTGTCTTGTTGCCCTTGCCAGAATTCCGGTTGAAGCAACCAAAAAAATAGTTGTTGCGTCTTTTGTTTTTTTCAATGTACTCTCATTAGATCATATATACATAGATGCGCCTTGAGTCCACGTCAAAACGAAATATTTTCATTGCTATATATAGCAATGAAAATATATCACCTTCCCGCTTCTGGTCACCACCCACCGCTATAGTGGTTTGTTTTTTGTATATGTTCTACATAAAACAAATCAACATTAATGCCATATCTATGTATATATGATCTAATGTACTCTCACAATAAAGAAATCTTACTAGGAGACACCATTATGAGTTAGCGCTGCGGGACACCGGCTATATTAGATAAATAAATAAAATATATTCATATATAACTAATACAAGTAGGTAATAATAATTTATATTTTCTTATATTTTCTATGATTTTTTTTAGTTTACCTACATATTTTTCTTACATTTTTTATTCTAATCAGGTATATTGTATTGTATTGTATGATTCCTTATTCGGCATACCCACTCAAAGAAATGTTATGGAATTTATATTTATAATTTCTTGTCTAGCTATTATGACTTAAAAAACAAATAAATTGAGAATTATTACCAGGATATGCAAATATAAACAATAATAGAATATTTTACAATGACAAAGGAATATTTCTACCATTTTACCAAAAAATACTAAAAGAAATCATTTAAAATGTATATACATATGAGTCTAAAAAATAACAATAGGCCCAAATTTCGTTCGCAGGAAACCAGATATCGTTACAAATCACTTACCCGCTAACTAAACTGACCCTCCTGAGTTCAAAAATGACAATCATTTTCTGCAGAAACGCACCGTTTTTTTTTTCTATGGCGATTTTTTATATATTTTTTTGTATTTGCGAAAAAAACGTTATGGAAATCTGTTATCGTTAAAAATGAAGTATATTCCAGTTATATTGGCCCCCTGAATCCGAAAATAGTAATCATTCTTTGCGGAAATGCACCATTTTTTTTATGGCGATTTTTTATTTTTTGTTTTGGCAAAAAACGTTATGGAAATCTGATATCATTACAAACGAAGTACATTTTTGTTATTTTGGCCCCCTGAATTCGAAAAAAGCAACAGTTCCTTGCGGAAATGCCTCATTTTTTTCAGTAGTTTGAGTTTTTTTTAAGAAGATTGATTTTACCAGGGTAATCTGTTCAATAAAAACAGTTTTACGTTAAAGTTGGTTTGGGTTTTCGCTGGTTTGGTGTTTTTTTTTTAATGGGAGACGTTGGTTTATTTTAACGTTGGTTTACGTTGGTTTTGCGTCTGTTTCATGTTTTATATTCAAAATATATAATTAATAATATTTTTGTCCAAATAAATATTAAAATGGCGGTCAAAGAAAAAAGTTTTATGCATTTCCGCAAAGAACGATTGTCATTTTCGGATTCAGGGGGGGGGGGGGGGCAGAAAATTAGAATATACGTCATTTCTAACGATAAAAGATTTCCATAACGTTTTTTGTCAAACCAAAAAATACATAAAAAATAGCCATAGAAAAAAAAGGTGCATTTCTGCAAATAACGATTATCATTTTCGGATTCAGGGGGGCCCAATTAACTAGAATATGCTTCATTTCTAACGAAAACAGATTTCCATAACGTTTTTTTTGCCAAAACAAAATATACATAAAAAAACTCCACAGAAAAAAAACGGTGCATTTCCGCAAAGAACGAGTAACATTTTCGGATTCAGGGGGGTCCAAGGCATTTTTTTTTTTTAGAAATGTAGCAGATTTCCTGCAAACGAAAGTTGACCCTAACAATATTTTGACATTTAGATATTTTAAAAATCTTTTTAAAAAACAATGAATAGGGAACGTTCAAGTATTACGTAACGCAAATTTTTATCATTTTGGACCCCATCCCCCTGTAACGCTATTTTCCTATACCATTAACATGGGCATATCATTCCAAAATAATTCCCATCCCCCTAGGAGCGTTACGTAATACTTGAACGTTCCCATAGGTACGAGAGGTAGGTTACGTGAATCGCTTACACGCTGCTCTACACCTTGTGAGGTTAGGTTATCTATGTACTAAGGGTAGGTCGATCGTTAGCGTCATTTTGGTTACGGTCAATGTCAGATACTGAGGATCACTTGCTTATTTAAAGATGCTTTACATAGGATAAGATTTTGGTGTAAAAACAGAATTACCTAAGTAAGGCTTGTTTCCTATTTATGTATTTGCTAATCTCTATTGGAGCACTAGAGAGGTAGAGAGCTACATTTGGAGAGGGCATTATAAGTTTTGATTTTACAGATTAATTCGCTTTGATCCAATGGGTGTACCACTGGAAAAACTTTTTTATGAAGATTTTTGGAGTTTTCTGAGATTTCTGAAAAAAAAATATATAAATTTTACCAAACATTTCTGAATTTTATTTAAGATATCTGGAAAGACGGGCTTTTCATATGATTAACACCTCACTCCGATCTTATATCATTTAATTAATTTACCTCTCGAAATTAACAACCTAAACATTAAAAAAGTTGGCAATAATTGTCAATTATTAGTGAAGTGATTGAGCACCACGAATGATCCAAACAAAACGCAGTTTTTTCACAAAGAACTTAAAATTAAAATTTAAGTTTAACCGAAATCTTTTTTTACTTAGCTGGTCGTTTTGTCTGCTAACCCAGTCTACTCCTCGATCTATTCCTTATACACTAAATTTTAGTGTTGCCGCTCAAAGCGAAAGTTATCGCCAATAAATACCTCTCGTATCGCAACTACGATGCGATAGTTCAAAAATTATCGTCTACCACAAACGATAACGAGAGGCCTCTCGTTATCGCCTACCTCTCGCGATAACGATACTTATCGTTCCAGAGTAAAAATTGAATATTTCAGCCATCTAATATTAGTTAAATGAATTTGACACAAACGTCATTATTTAATTTTTGAATTTAATAATGCAAATATATTCTTTAATATGCATTATGCATCATACATTAGCACATAATAAAAGGCTTTTATCTTTTAAAATAGTATCGAAGGCAGGAACCTCTTCAACATTGTCCTATTTTTATAGCAGATACAAAAATATGAACTCCTGGTAGATACACTAAGTACCTAACTGGGACTATGGTAAGTACGGTAGTATTTGACTAATACGAGAAGGCAAAAATTTCAGATATGGTGTGTAGGATTTGAGTGCTAAACATCAATTTTAACAGTGTTTATATATTTAAGCTTGGTTTGGTAACCCAACAATAATATTAGATAGTAGATGGCTGGATTAGGGTTATTTATATTAAAAAACGTTTTTTTACTAAAACTGCCGACGTTTCGTAGGCTTTATTCCAACTTCTTCAAAAGGCACAAGTAAGTTACGTTTTCTTCGTTAAAATATAAGAATTAAGGATTGAAATAATAAATATATAATACATAATGGGTATACCCAGTATACGTTTGTATAGCACTGGTACACGACTCGAAATTTCTTATCTACATGTTTGTTTATTTTCTTGTATTTCGAATACCCATTATGTATTATATATTTATTATTTCAATCCTTAATTCTTATATTTTAACGAAGAAAACGTAACTTACTTGTGCCTTTTGAAGAAGTTGGAATAAAGCCAACGAAACGTCGGCAGTTTTAGTAAACAAACGTTTTTTAATATAAATAACCCTAATCCAGCCATCTACTATCTAGTGTTTATATATTTTGCTTTTCCATGTTTACTTTCTCATAAAGAAAGTATTATCATAGAAAAAATATTAATCATTTTTTTGCCTAAATTATGTTTTCCTGAAAGGTTGAGAAAAATCAAAATAATCAAAAAAAAATATGTTTGTCGGTTTGTCTTAAGACTTAAGAAAGCTTTGAGCTAGAGATTTAAAATTTGGTATGCAGATATAATTTTATATTATTAAGTTCATTTTTGAACAAAACAAACAAAGGGGGTAGTTATTATCGATATACGAATATCCATTATCTTATGTTAAATTGTGAAAAATACCATTTTGTAACCGTTTTAATAAAAATTATAATTTCATTTAGTTTATTTTTACCTTATTTTTTTTGATAATTTGTATAATATTTTTTTACTGTAACTAATAAAAAAGTTACGGCTAAAACAAAAATTTAACCCTCTACATTTTCCCCAATCAGGTTTTGTTCAAAAACAAACTTAATATAAAATTACATCTGCATCCCAAATTATAAATCTCTAGCTCAAAGCTTTCTTAAGTCTTAAGACAGACCGACAAACATATTTTTTGATAATTTAGATTCTTCTCGATCATTCAGGAAACCATAACATGATTAAGGCAAAAAAAAAAATTATTTTTTTTTCTATGACAATACTTTCTTTATGAGAAAGTAAACATGGAAAAGCAAAATATATAAACAATGTTAAAATTTATGATTAGCACTCAAATCCTACACCAGATCTGGAATGTTTGCCTTCTCTTAAATTACCCCTCGTATTAGTCAAATACTACCGTACTTACTTTAGTCCTAGTTAGATACTTAGTGCATCTGCGAGGAGTTCATATTTTTGTATCTGCTAAAAAAATAGGACAATGCTGAAGCGGTTCCTGTCTGCTTTATGATTTTAAAAGATAAAAGCCTTGTATAATGTGCTAATGTATGATGCTTAATGCATATTAAAGAATATATTTGCATTTTAAAAATCATTAAATTCAAAAATTAAATAATGACGTTTGTGTCCAATATTTTTATCTTATTTTAGGTGGCTTCAACATTCAACTGTCTCTGACTGTACAATAGTTATCGCTCTCGCGTCGGTCTCGTTACGGGCGAGAGGCCTCTCGGTATCGTTACAACGATACGATATTTTTTCAGCTCTCACTATAGTGATAGCTATCGTTCTGTCCAACGATAACAAGACGATAGCGAGACGACATGCCTTAGGCGGCAACACTACTAAATTTCGCTAAACAATTTAAAAAATACTGGACAATATTTTCATTCTTTTGTCTGCCTTTATGAGTATGAATAGCTAAGAAAAAGTATAAAAGTCAAGGCTTTTCTTTACTTGGGATATTCTCATATATTCTCCATACAATACAAGTAAAATTATTTCCGGACAAAACATCTGTAATCATTGGAGCGTTTAAATGTTCTATTATTTTATAGGTAATCATGTCAATGGTCTCGTGATAAGAGCATCTATTCTGTAAAGAAAAAATAACAATATTTAAATTTAATAACAATATAGTATTGTTCATAATAATATGTACCAGCAATGTACACTAGAAATTTATCATCGCACAGTTCTCACGGATCTTCGAGAATGAACCCATTGAATAGTCATGTTTCAACAAACCCATATGGGGCATCATTAAAATTGTGGTACTGGAACATAACAGAGGATAGTTGTTGAAGATACCCAAAATTTATTTTATTCCACAAATATTCTAATTTATTCGATTAATAAAATTATATGTGTATTTAATTAGTTAGATGATTTTTTCCCGTAGTATAATATTGTAGGTTAGGTTTTTGGGGTATCGGGGGGTATTCAATTAAAAAACTTCTTTTCTCTAAATTATGACGTTTCGATAGGGCCTTTCTATCGTTTTCGAACCTTTAATTAATAAATATTGAATTAGCATAATTAACAACAATAAATTAAGGTATGAGCAAAATATTTTCTGCCACTATGCAAAAAAAAAAATTATGTGTCAACACATCTACAAACATTTTACCATAAAGTTGGACGTTATACATCCTATTTTAAATACATAAATACAATTCTCTACATAAAAGATATAAACATTGAAAGGTTAAAATTTCTTCTTCTTCTTCTTCTACTATTTGGCATGGCTGAACACACAGAACTAGAAACAAAGAAGGAACCTTCCGAAAAGGTACTTAGGTTCCTTTTTTGTTTCTAGTTCTATGTGTTCAGCCATGCCAAATAGTAGAAGAAGAAGAAGAAGAAGAAGAAATTTTTTTTAACCTTTCAAAGATTATATCTGTAATTTTATGTAGAAAATTGTATTTATGTATTTAAAATAGGATGTATAACGTCCAACTTTATGGTAAAATGTTTGTAGATGGTTTGACAAATGAGAGACTTTGAATTTTAATTTGTAAGTATAAAATAATTTTTTTTTGCATAGTGGCAGAAAATATTTTGCTCATACCTTAATTTATTGTTGTTAATTATGCTAATTCAATATTTATTAATTAAAGGTTCGAAAACGATAGAAAGGCCCTATCGAGTGTGTATTTAATACACACAGATAAAAAGACGTATTTGGATGTTAGATTCTTATTGCAAGTATAATGATACTTGATATAAAGATATTTAACTAATTAAAAAAAAAATCAATAACTTGTTGCAAGTTCAATTGGTACTTGTTTCCAAGAAATTAGTATTATGTAGTACTATTTTTTATAATTTTTAGTATTTTAAATACTAAGTATAAATATTTCATTTAAATTTCTTTAAAACTCAATACACGCAATTTTGTTATTTAAACCAAGCACTTCAACCCATTCAACTTCAATCAAGCACAATATGCTAGCGGATATGTAAAGCTTTAAGCCTCTTGATTCGAACATTACGTACTTGTTTTTACTATCTTATCATTATTCTTTTTGTATTAAAGAATAGATCAGAAAAGATGACCAAAGTGTAATCAATTAAAATAATTTCCTACTTTCTGCATTCTTATAATTCTGTAGTGATGCCGCCTTGGGTAGTGTTATCCACTTCCTCACCAATTACTGCACTAAGAAAATGTCATTGTAATTTTAATACTAAATTTTATTTGTAAATACATATTTGTTATTGATATCGCCACCATTGGTATTTAATACTTTGCTTGTGATATTAAATACTGTAATGTGTGTATTGTATATAAATGTTGTCATATTAACATAGAGACCGTGCTGGTTCATTTGAATATCCACGCAGTATGTGTTTATTAATACTAGCATGTTAAAGTATGTTACAGTATTCAGAAAAATTAAGAATCGTTAAATAATACCAAAATTTTGATTAGTAATATTTTAAATACTGTACTTTACTAGTTTAAAGTACTCTTTAAACAAGATCAATAACACAACAATTACAACTTAAAGTATACCAAACTATAACTGTGATATAGTTTACCAAATGTTACAGTATTAATAAACACATGTTGCGTGCGGATCCAAATGTGCCAGCACGGTCTCTGTGTTAGTATGACAACATTTTGTATACAATACACACATTCCAGTATTCACAAATAACATTCAGTATTAAAAATACAACGAAATTTTCTGTGTAATCATGCATGATTATGATTATTAGGGAGAAGCATTTCTCCACACACAGAGCCTAAACTTTAGTGCTTGGTAATTGTAATTATACTTAATTACTTGATTATACAAAACAATTTGGTAAACAACACAGACCCGCAAAAAAAACCAATGACCTCTGTTCCTCCTCAGGAGAAAGTAGTTTCAGCTATATTTTGGATATGTTAGAGTTTTCGAAATTTTGATTAAAGGTGTGACGCACTGCCAAAAATCAATAGTAGCTAGAGCACTCTGTAAGTCTTGAGCAAACAGTATCGCGGTGCACAGATCTTATGGAAACTGGTTTCGGTCAAATTTGCCTCAAAGGCTATATTACCTATAGTTCTCGACTTATCGATCAAGTGTCTTCGGGCAAAATTTATTAGTTTTTTAATTCCAACTATAGACGAAAAAAAAAAATGGCATAACTTAGGACCTGCTGTTTATTAGACTTTTTGAAAATTATCCCCTTTTTATTTTAATATCCCGTTTTGACTACACATCACAGAATTTTATTGTTACATCTCTGCAAAAGTAACCCAGCGTGGTCCGAAGAGACTGCAGTTCTCGGTCAAAGAGGAACTACGAATAGATCGGATGACTCCCTTCAGGCGATTCAGAATTTCAAATCAGATTAACAAAATAAGCCGTGAAGATATGTAATGCTTCGCATTCTTATTCTAAAAGCTTTTTCTAGGTTGTTAGATTCACTGAAAAAACGATCTGGTTTGGGTAACCAGATCAATAGTTAAATACGGAGATATTTATCTGGTTGGTGTAACCAGAAATCTGGTAAGGCAACAACACAACTTGTTTATGGTAAGGTAAGTAAGGTAAGTAAGCACAACAATTTGTCTTCTCCGTTCCAGATTTCTAGTTACAGCAACTAGAAAAACAGTTATTCCGTATATAACTATTGCTATTGTTACAACCAGATTTTATTTGTCAGTGTTGGTGTGAATATTTCAATAAAAGTGCATATTGAATTATCGATATTTTTTTTACTGTAAAATTTTGCTTGGCAATTGTTTGAGTGCATTTTTCGTGTTTCGAGACCGCAGGTCGAGGAATTTTGACGAAAAATGCACGAAAACAATTTCCTTAAGCAAAATGTTTTTTTATATATAAAAAAATTATGTATAATTCAACATGCACGAATGGTATTTTGAAAGACTATTTCTTAAACAAAATAATATAGTATATAATTTTACCATGTTTAATGTTGTTTCATATTTAAATTAAAAATTTAAGAACTAAACAACAATATTACTTTACAAATACATATAATTAAAATTTTAAATCTCAAATTTGCCGCGCTTTTTAAAACCACGATGTTCACTTGTTCGCGAATGTTGGCAAGTCTAAACTTTGCTTGAGGGATATTTTATGCTTGAGATTATTCCAATAAAATAGTTTGGACTTTTTGGTAAATATATTTTTAATAAATAAGTGTTTAAATTAGTTTTGAGTGGCCTGTTTTTAATACCAAGATTCAATTAAATAAATTAAAATTTATGAATATCAGTGATTTAAAGCGTTAAGATGGAAAGAGCATAAAATATAATATATTATCTGAAATTAATTAGGGTTTATACCTAGGATGTTTTGGTAATAAAATAAGCATTTATATTGCTTCTCATTAAAAATAAATCAACTAAAGGTAATCTTCACAAATTAAAAACACATTTTACAAAAATATAACATTTATTAAGATGTCAGTAACTATCAGTTTCTTGTTTCCATAGTAACCAAGTGATAACTGCATATGTGCAAAAATTATCAGATTCATTTTGATCTGATTGGTCAAGAAACTAAAAATGGAAGGTTTTGATTGGCCTATATATTGTTTGTGAAATAGTCTTGGGAGTTTTGCTTCATATAATTAAATATATTTTTAATTTTTAAGGGGATTTTTTTTCTGAAATTTTCATATCGATCAGATCGGATGGGATTTCGATAAAAAAAAGATTCGTGAGACACAGACAAAATGTTGTGCTTAAGAGATCCTTAAAATCTAAATTTTGCATCTGGTAACCACAACAAGTGGTGTTGTTTCAATCAGAATAGTATGTTGTATAACTAGTACGAAATAGACAATATGGCAGTCCCGTGAGCGCGGAACGAATATTCCACACATGTTATAGACTATACTTTTTGGACTTTTTCACAAACCATCGTATAACACTATTCAAGCACGAAAGCTGTAAAGAGTACATATAATAACCTAGAAGATAAGTGTTTATTAAGCCAGAGAAGGTAGATTATTCTTTGCAAAATGAGTAAGCAATTTAAAATGTAAACAGCAATAAATTAGCTAGATCGTTACAGATAACCACTGTCCTACAAAATCGACTTTTTGTTCGCTTAATAATAAATTAATAATATTTATTGAAATAAAAAATTAAATACACCGAAAAAAGTTATTTTTTCGTAAATAATAAATAGAAAATATGATGCAACTTATTTTTCCGGTTAGTTCAACCACAATTTTTTATTGGTTTCCGTTTAACACACAAAAATTTAAAATTTTACTGTTTAATTGGTTCAGTCACTAATTACTATTTTTAACCGACTTCCAAAAAGGAGGAGGTTATCAATTCGACGTGTGACTTTGTTATTTTTATGTTTGTTCCAGCCTAACTTTGGAACGAATGAACGGAATTTGATGAAACTTTTTGAAACTTAAAGAGGGCATTCATGAGGTTTAATTTGACGCTCGAATAATGACGGGTAAGCCGGATAATTAAGATAAATCTAATCATTTTAACGCAATTTCACTTAAAAGGCTTAATTTGGTTCTACTACCAGCCAAATTTTTAGAGAAATATCGCATAACTCGAATATGCCGGATAACTTGATTAAGGGGTCACTTAAATATTACGGCACACTGAAAATCTTTTAAATGCCGCTAAACTTGATTCTCTGGACCTGTAATATTAAAATACCAAGAGAAAATGATAAATGTCATTTTACCAAAAGGCGTTGTTTGATTATTACTTAACGCTTAAAGTTTAACATGATTTTCTTTAGTATTTCGTTTAAAATAAGGTTGGTTGGACTCTTGGGAGCTGAAATAAAAATATTACTTTTTTTTTAGAAATTTATCTTTAAGATAATGTGCGTTGTGACGTCAGCAGCTTGCCAAGATGGAAGGACAACTATAATTTAGCTTCAAAAAAATGTCAGTTTTTTTACTGTTGTTTAGCATGCAGACTACCGAAGAACTTTTACCACTATTTAAGAACTAGGGCTCATTAGGATTTCGTTCTTGAAGCTTACAGACCTTTTGCTAACATAATTAATAGTCATCTAATCTTGCTATTTTTTTTAAACTTATTTCCATTTGGGGGGACGTGTGTATAATTGATATTTATCAAAATACAAAATTTTATAACCGGGATCCAACAAGTAATAAATAAAGGCTGTTTCTGTACCATTAAATTGTAAAGCAGAATCTGCTCTAATACCCCTTTTTCCAGTAAAATAAATAAATTAAACAATACCTGCAAAAGTAACACACTGGTCCAAGAGTGCAGTTCTCGGTCAAAGCAACAAGCAGATCGGACTCCCTGTGGGCGATACTCCTGCAAGGCGGCATGGCAAACAGGTCCACGCTCTGCTGGTCGTACACTTCGTGGTCATGATCAATGTCTATGTCGTCACTGATCGTGGTCTCGCTGGAGTCCAACGAATTTGCCCGTTTTTCTTTGTCCTCCTCGTCCTCGGACAACTCCAGCTCTTCACCGTCTCCATCTATGTAGTGGAGCCAAAATAACGAAGAGCGGGTTTCCAGGGAGTTTAGCCATTGGGAAAGCAGGTCGGATTCGTTTTTGTAACTGACGATTGTGGATGACTTTTCTCCATAGTCGATTTGTTGATGTTTTGGGTTCTCCATCACTGTTTTGGTACCCATGTTTTAAACTTTTTGGATTTTATTTTTATTCCATTATTTGATAGTATAAAGTACAATTAAGGTAACTATTTTAATTTATATCATTTTCAAGACCTGTACTTAAGTTTTCTATTAATTTATTATTATTATTATTTATCTTGAGAACAGGAAATAATCTGTCCAAAATACGAACTTAGTAATTATCGTATCAAAATGATAGTTATCTGTTTTAGATAAATATCTTCATTAGGGTGGGTAAAAAAAAACGACTATTTTTTTTTACTTTATACTCTGAAAAATCGGTTGCTAGACACCTCTAGAAAATTCTCACCAAATATGAGCTCTTAATTTTGATAAAAAGGTGCTCCGCTTTACAAATTTCCATTTTTTCCTCAGCATTAGAAACAAAAATTCATATCTCTTTGACAACTGTTCCTTAAAAAGTATCTCTCCTCATATTCTTGTAGGAAATCGAACGCTCTACAAAAAAGGTCTCTTACAATTTTTTCGTAAACCTCACCGTTTAAAAGATATCAAAGGTTTGATTATTTTAGGAGACATTTCTGTTTTGCTTTTGAATTTTATAACTCGCTTACAAAAAATTGTTATGAATTGCGCAATTCATAGTTTTGTAGGAAATTAACTGCTCTACAAAAATGGTCTCTTATGATTTGTCGATTAAATTAAGCGTTTAAAAGATATTCATCGTCAAACTTCAATGCATACTAATTTTAATAGTTTTTGATGAATAATTCAAAAAATTTCAATTTAATTTATGAGTTTCACGAAAATTTATACAAATTTGAGTTTCTATCGTAAGAGTAACTCTTACAGAAGTTTCCCTTTCGAAAATTTATTTGAAACTTTTTTATTTTAATAATATTTTTATAAAATTCTTCTTTATAATAACTTATTATTTTATTATTATTTTTTTCAAAATTTAATAAATCATTGACTAATCAATGCACTAATTTTTTTTTCAACTTAACCAAACATGCGTAGGACTAAAAAAAACAAGACAAATAGTTTAAAACATTTCTCTTTTCATAGGAACTTAAATTTGTATAAATTTTCGTGAAATTCATAAATTAAATTGAAATTTTTCGAATTATTCATCAAAAACTATTAAACCTAGCGAGATACTTTTTAACGAACAGTTGTCAAAGAGATATGAATTTTTGTTTCTGATACTGAGGAAAAAATGGAAAATTGTAAAGCGGAGCACCTTTTTATCAAAATTAAGAGCTCATATTTGGTGAGAATTTTCTAGAGGTGTCTAGCAACCGATTTTTCAGAGTATAAAGTAAAAAAAAATAGTCGGTTTTTTTGACCCACCCTAATCTTCATGGCATTCATTGATCCTTATAATTATTCAAACAATTATTTGATATTAATATTTAAAAATATCTACATAAAAGTTTTTTTTATTTTTTTAGCAATCCATTTAAGTCTAAAGGATAGAAAGTTATCCTGTCCACAGACCTATAGATGGGAAAATATAATTTTTTTTTGACGTTTGTCCACAAATTATAAAAATAATTAACACAATTTTAGCGAGAAAAAAAACGTCAAGCACAATATTTTCTCTCCGGAAAAAGTAGTTACTAAAGTTCTAATAATAGTGTAGGTCGCTTTCAATCAACTTACATTACGATATTTCAAGAACGCTTTGACATAGATACCAAAAGTTTTTTGCTACGTTAAAAATCTTTGGTCCAAAATTTAGGTCTCTGTGTCAAAGCGTTCTTGAAATATCGTAGTGTAAAGTTGTTATGCTACCTACGACTTTCAGGGCTCGAAGCAGCCCGTGTTAACGTTAATTTTGTATATTTTTAGAAAATTTGGAACCTTAATACATGCATATATTGATCATAAATAATTTATGAATATTTTACTTTCCCCAAGGAAAGTATTGTGTTAGTAAAAAAAATTCGAAAAAAAATTATTACTTTTTTTACGTTTCTGCACGTTTTATATCCAAAAAATATGATTTTCGTAAAAAAAAATTCTGTCTGTCGGTCGGTCTGTCGGTCTGTGTGTGCGGGAATTTTGTGACCACGATAACTCAAGAATACTTCGGGCTAAAGACTTCAGGTTTGGACTACAGGTTGATTATCTAAAGTTCTAGGCTGGGATTGTTTTTCGTAAAAATCGTGTTGGGGTAACGGAGTAAAATGGGGTAAAAACAGTTTTTTTCAAAAACATATTTTTTCCAATTTAATTTTGGTTTTACGAAAAAAGAAAATTTGTTGAAAAAAAATTTTTAATTGCTTTTGATTTTAATGAAAATATTATTTTGTTGGCAGCAGTATTTTTTGGTAACTTTAAGGCCGTTTGAGATTTGATAATTCAAAACATTTAAAATCTTAAAATCAGAGAAAACAATCTTACAAGCAAACATTTTTAATTTATATTACTAGTAATTAAATTACTAGTAATATTTGGGTAAATTTTAATTTTAATTTTGGTAAAAATTTAAATCTATCTTAAAGGTCATGGAAATAAAAATCTATAGATTTTCTGCCGAAGTTCTAAAATTTTACACAAGTACAATATGAAAAGGCGATTTTTAATGTAATGGACTTTATTTTTAGTGGGACTATATTTGAGGCGTATAGTGCAAGAGTGGCCCATATGTGTTTTTTTGAGATTTGCGTTTTTTTTTATAAATGTAATGCAATAAGGTCATCTATATCTTTCATTACATACCACCTTTATAACAGAGGGTTTTCTTTTTGGCACGATACAAGCATTTAAAGCACTATTGCATTATTAAAATTATCGCTTTTATTAGTGCAAGAGTGGCACAGGTATAGGCTACCAGTTAAACATATCTTGACAGTCATATATGACTGTCAAGATATTGGTTATATAACCTCAAAGTCAAAGAAAACAAAGAAATGTGTTCGTTATATTTTTGTGTTATTATTACGCTAAACATGAAAAAAGGTATGTAAAAATAACTAAAATATGTGTGTTACCTTCAATCAAATAATATGAATGAATGAAATGTTAAAATGTTATCCTCCTTACAGTACCTTACATAGGTTCATCTTGCAGAAAATGTATATTTTTTTCATATAAATTAGTTTCATAAGAAAAAAACAACTGTCTATTGGGAACGCTTTCTTGACATCTACTCAAAAAAAAACGTGTTATTGAAGGTCAGATCTCTTTCGTAATGAAATAGTGGCCCAAAATGAACACAATGTATAGTGGAATAGTGACCCAACAATTTTTTTCTCTACGAAAGTAAAGAAAGTAAAATAAATTTGTTTGTCATACATTACCTTAATGTTGGTTGAGTCTAAAAACCCTTACAGAAAAATTTTAAACAAGGTAATGCGTCCTAGATCAAAGATTAAAAAATCGGAGAAATTTAAATAGCCATTATCTCGATATTTCCATAAAGTGACATGGGCCACTCTTGCACTATACGCCTCATTTATGGTGTAGTGTCTAAGTACTTAAGTATTATAGAAATAAATATATAGAAATAAATTAACTATAATAATAAACCTATTTTATTGAACAAATAATTTTTCATATCTAGTGCAAAACTATTGTAAAATTACAATAATTTTATAATTAACACAAATAAATTTCAAACGTACTTAATTGAATCTAACTGGAAATTATTGGAATTTCAATTATGCGAATCTATCAGATGGCTTAATAAAATGTATAACCATTTAATTTTTACAATTTAAAGAAACATATGGTTCATACGGTAAAATCATTTCAACAGAATTAAAACAAAAATGTACCTGGTAAACTAAACTTGTACATACCAGTATTTTGGCCATTAAATATTTAAAACGTAAACCTTTAAAAACGTTTATATTTTAACGTTGCAGTCAAAATAATATTACTAATATAAAATAATAACAATCCATATTTGGTTTATAATAACAAAGAGTAACCTCCTAATATTCATTATGACCCTTAATAAGCTACCGAGGGGTGTCTCACTGGCCAAAATGTGTACATGTATTGTCAAAAATGCAAAATAATTTCGTAATGTCGAGTAATGTCAAGGTAATGTCAAGGTAATGTCAATTAATGTCAAATAATAAATAATAACATTAAATATGCTCCTAACAAGAGTATCCCGTCCGGCTGTGACAGACGGACGGAAAACTGAGCGATCTTATACGGGTTCAGTATTTCGTTACGGACTTTTATGTAGTGGTAAGTATTCTTTAATTGGTCGCAGTATTTTATTTGAATGAATGGTTGATTTTTTTACTTATACACCATTACTAGTGATGGTACTTTTTTGAACTGGTAAAAAACTGCTTGTATGACTTTTGATAACTAAAAAAAAATCTTTTTTTTAAGTTTGAGTTTATGTTTAACGAATATGACCTTAATACTATAGAAATAAAAACACCCATCCCATGTCATGTTTCAGAACTAACCTCCCCTTTCGCGTAGAAATTTTCACGCAAGCAATGTCTACGCGCAGGCGTAAATAGTAGATAATGTCTACGCACATGCGCACTAGGACATAATGTCTGTAATGTCTTGTAATGTCTTGTAATGTCTTGTAATGTCTTGTAATGTCTTGTAATGTCTTGTAATGTTAAGTAATGTCCCGTACTGTCAAGTAATGTCGAGGTAATGTCAAAAAGCATACATGTAAATGTAAACTTTTTAAAAAAATTTTTTTTTCGTTTTTCGTAAAAAGAAAATAAAGAAGAAGATTGTGCTTTTCTTGTAAAATTCAGGAAAAAAATATTTGTGGTAAATATGAAGAGAACTAAAAAACTAAGTATTATAGTATTATTTTCTTCATTTGAATTCAAACATCAAGGTTTCAAAAAAAATAGTTTATTTTTAAATAAAAACAGTTGAAAAAGTACTATTTTCCGAGTGGACCTGTAATTTACTATTATTATCTTAGCTTTAACGTTAAAAATTTGTTTCAAAAAATCTATTGCTTTTAATTAAAATAAAAGAAAAAAAAATAATAAAAATGTACAAAACAACAATTCATACAAAACAATCGTCTGACCTTGCCCCTATAATTAAATATTTAACTTTTCTGAAAAGAATGTATATTAACTATTGAGTAGTACGAAAAGGAGGCTAATTATGAGAGAAACTTTTGTCATTAATAAGATCCTTAAGGACAATATTTTAGTATTATTTAATTTAATGCGAAAAGAAGTAACTATTTTATGACACATCTTAATGGACTGCCGTCTATTTAGATTAGATAAAGAGAGAAGTTCTACAGAAAGCGATAAAAGTATAATTACACTAGGCAACAAATCGCAACTTTTTTTTGCCCCGATCGAAAAGTAAATTTTTCTTACTAATTTGAGGACGTAGAATTCCAGCACCTAAAATTTTTGAGATATAAGTCCAGGAAATAATGATCATTTTTTTAAAAATCTTTAAAAAAAGAGTAGGATTTTGAAAATTTTAGGGTATATTAAAAAAAATACGAGGAATTCAAAAATCTATATGCCAAGGACCTACTGTCACAGTAAGTACGCAAAAAAAAAATAAATAGCTTAAAATGAAAGTGCAGAGTTTACTTCATTGCTCTTTTGTGGCAAAACTATCAAATTCGTATAAAAATTTTATAGGACTTAATTTGTAGACTATAAAATTCTCTACAAAAATATTTTTACAAATATTTTTTTATTTTGCTTCGTAAAAAGTAAATATATGAAAAGGAAACAAAATTAAAGTACACAGTGTACACTTTTTTCCCGAGCCCAAAGAATATATTTTTCTTATCAATTTAAAGGCGCAGAATCCAAATTTGACCTAAAAAAAATCCAGCACGTCTTATTTTTTAAATTTTAGTACAGGCAATTATGCAAATTTAAAAATAATTTATAAAACAAAATATATATATATTTTTTTTAATGGCTCTACATCATAAAAATGTTACTTTATTACATAAGAGCCATATTACGTAACATTTTTTTAGTTCATTTTTGACCCCCTAGTAATGATTTTTGACAATTTCTAGCATTAGTACGTGGCGATAAGCTTGTCCCCTCATGCATCCTTCTCCTTACCCTCCACCCCTACTTAGTTTTGTTACATTATCCATTTTTTTTTAAATTTTTTTTTTCATAATATCCCTATTTATTCTACAGTTGAATTTAAAGTTTCCATGTTTTAAGTTGGGCATTTTTTAACTAAAATTGAGTCGCCGAATCTAAATTTGTCCTCGGAATATTTTTATCTCCCATAATTTTAGAACAAAAGAGGGATAAAATAATGAGTTTTTAACATTTTTATCTCATTTTTCTCAGAAAACTTAGGTAATAGAAATATTCTGAGGCGAGATTCGGTTTCAGCGACCCAAAATTAGTTAAAAAACATATGACTCCAATCAGGGCAAGAAACCGTGTTGCCTAGTGTTATTATTGTTTTAAAATAAAATTATGCATATTTTAGGTAAAAATAACATTTTAGATTATATTTTAAATTACATTAAGGTAGTAGTAGTAGTAAAAGGTGGGTAGGCTCCGACGCCTGACAAGTAGGCCCAATGGCCCTTTTTGTCTGCCCCAATACATTAAGGTAAGATATTTGTTTTTTTTAAGTAAAAAACTATTTTTTATTTAATTTTTACACAGCTATGTGTACAGTAGGTCTAAAGTTTCCTAGGGAACTTATGACCTACTCTTTAATTTGACAGTCATTGATAATAAATACCGTTGTGTGTAAAGATTTTGGACTTGTTTTTGTGTTTAGTAAGCTGTTTTATGTATTCTTTAATAATTTTTCATATAATGCACATTTTTTGTTGAACTATGATAAAATCAAAATATAATATTATTAGGGAATTTTCTTTTTGGGTTGGTATTGAAGACCTAAATTTATGTTGCCTAACGTATTGGACTGCTGTCCATTGTATAATTATAACAAGCCGTGAAAATATGTAATGCTACGCATTCTATTATATATTATTCACAGTAAAAGGTATATTTCATTTTCCAAATCCTTAAAAATAGAAAAAAAAAAATAGAAAAAAAAAATAAAAAAATAAACAATTTTTTAAAGGCCTTTTTTGATAAACGAAAAATTATAAACAAAAAAAAAATAAAAAAAAGTTAAAAAAAAAAATAATTTTTTAAAATTTTTCTTTTTGCGAAAAATTGAAAAAAAAAAAAAAAAAAAAAAAATTAAAAAAAAAATATATTTTTTTTATTTTTAATTTTTTTTTTATTTTCTTTTGGTAGAATTATTAGGATATCATTTATTTCTAGCATACTTTTAAAATTATAAGTTAATATAAGGAGCTAAAGAAGCTGGCTGTTTCACTGACAAAGAAATTTAAATTTTTACTATTAAAATATTAAAAGTTCAAATTTAGTTTTAGGTATTTTTGGAATCCAACATGGTTAGTAACACCTACCTACAAAAATTCCTTTGTTGATATTTAGGTTCTAAAATGCATAACTACTTTCATATATCTATTCAAATAAACAATTTGTCTGCTAATTGCCATGCTAAGATACTTTTTCTATTTATTTAAATACCATAAAAATTGTTAATAAAATGGCCAACAAAAAAAAAACATAAAAAACCTTTAAAGAATGTGGCCATATGCGAGTAAAATAACACACTTATGAAGTAATAATTATTATAAATATGAAACTAAATAATCATTAGTAGTATAGTAAACTATAATTAATTCCTCACAATGCAAACTCTAGCTACATTAGATTTATTAGAGTGGGTCATAAATATTTAGATGAACTTTGCGTTACTGCCCTCCTAAAGAGGAACGCGGCATGTACACCTGACACATACGGTTTTCGAGCTTAGATTATTTTTGTATACAGTTTTCCTTCCAAAGTGTTCTCAGATAAAATATTTACCCTTCTAGTATTTTTAACAAATAAAAATATTTTATAAGACTAAATTAAGGAACGTCATCAACTAATGACCGAAAAAAAGAAAAGTAGTAAAATTTTAAACTTTCAAATCTTTTACAATATATAATTATATATAAATAAATATTTTATTGATCATATACTTTTTTTTAGGGGTAGAAACACCTGTTAGGGAACGTTCAAGTATTACTTAACGCTCCTAGGGGAGGGGGGTGTCATTTTGGAGTGTTACACCCTTTTAAATGGTATAGGAAAATAGCGTTACAGGGGGGGGTCCAAAATGATCAAAATTTGCGTTACGTAATACTTGAACGTTCCCTTATTAAAATCGACCTAAAAATTAATTTTTATTTTGTATTTTCGGCTTAAGAATGTCATGAAACGTCAAAAAAAATGTGAAATGAAATGTATTAGGGTTTTGAAAAAATGTCTGTCTGTCTATCTATCTGTCGGTTTGTATGTAAACCTTATAACTTTTGAACGGAATATCCGATTTAAAAAATTCTTTCACCAAACGATTCAGGAGTTTTTTGTTTGTGTCACATCAAATATGGTTAACATTAGCGTAGGGCAAGGGGGAAAAATGGACAAAAACTATAACTTTTAGCGATATCTCAGTAGGCCAATTTTTTTTTTTTGCATGAATGAAAATAATGTTTAATTCCCTACAAAAACATGTGATCATTTTTATTGTAGGACTATTGGTTTCCAAGATATAGGTATTTTAATAAATTTTAATATATTTTTACATTTTTAATTAGATGTCAAATTTTGACACTAGTAAAATTTCAATCATAGGGAAAATTAATTCCAATTAATTTTTCTTTTAATAATTTTCTGATAATGGTGTGGCCAGAAAAACAATCCGATAAAGCTACAAAGAAAAAAAAAAGTATATGGGAGGATTGATGTAGTGGACTACCGCGTCGTACTTGGCGAGTTTACTACACAAATAGCGTGAGTTCGATTCTCACCGGCGTCGATTTGCCTTTTTCAGTTAATTAATAATTGAAATTTGGCGAAGGCGTAAGTGAAGCGGACACTCCCTATAAATTGGTTCGAAAGTCAATTAAAGCCGGTGGTTCCCTCTACTACTTACCCACACAAGTCCTGGACTTAGGGGATGCTTAATTAAGTAGAATAGTACGAGGTTAAACAAAATGTAATGTAATGTAATATAGTCCAAAACTACAGGAAAAGTGAATTCAATTTAATATCTTATTTTATAAACTTCCTTATTTTTCCAGCCGTCTAGAAAAGGTACCCGTTTCACATTTAAAATTTTTCAAATTTGCAAATTCTGGGCCCAATCTATTTCACATACAGATAAGTGCGTATGTATGATGTATATGTTTGAAAACACCTGTTGAAGGCATCACAAGTCAAGTATAAGCTAGAGTATATCGACTGGTCGATCAGGCCAGCAGGCATAGGTAACCCAGTGACCGAAGAGTTGTTCGCTTCATGCTGCTGCCGTCTGATGGACCATTCTAAGACAAGACGGCGAACAGTGTTGCCAAAACTAAAGCTGCGTGTAAACGATTTTTATTTTGCATTTTATTTAACAATTACAAGTCCAGATTAGAGAAGAGCTGCCTCAAAACTGTCTAAAATGGTAAAAATCTCATATTATTAGTCTGCAATTTCAGTTTAGCAAAAAAATAAGCCCATAAAGTGGGTTTTTATAAGGCCCACAAAGAAAAAAAAAGTTGTCTGTGCACGGGTGGAGAACTACCTATTCTTATGTATTTATTGTCATTTTGTAATCGCCCCTTCACATTTCAGGATTTTTCCTCACTCGAAGTAAATGATTTTTCTTCTACTATTTCCTAACAATGCAATGCCATTTTCAAAACGAAGGATGCAATTTTTTTAGTTTAGAATATTTATCCAACAATCTATTTTTTCTTACTTTATGCGTTACTTTTTCTATACAGATTGAAAATTAAAGGAGATAGTACGCATTCCTGCCACCCTACTTTCATCATCAACCCCTTTTACTCAGTGATTTTTCCGCATCAATAATTGCTATTCTTTTTAGGTTCTGGTGATTAAAACATTAATAAACTCCTAACTTTTAAAACACCTAAACTATGATTTTTCGGGCAGTTTTTAATTTTTAATTTGAAAATATGGAAACATTGTTAAATGTTAAATAGTGCCGTAGGCGTATTACATTTGACACGAAACCTTGTTCTTCCTTTTCCAGCCTACAATTTTGGGCATAAAAAAAAGTTTATTTTTATATTATCTTGCATAACAAGAGTCACCGAAGTTCATTGAGTTTATTTTTTTTACGTAGGCTCAACAAAAACGTCGCAAAATAAAGTGCAGAGGATATGCAGTACTTACACGGAAAAAAGATATCTGGCTCTCTCAACCGGATAAATAATAAAATATCTAGTAAAAAAGCTGGAAACCACAAGCGTATTAATTTCGCAGTTAAGGGTTTTCCAAATGGAAAATCAAAGTAAATGCTAAAAAAAAACAAACAAAACGAAAGGTATCTTTTACAACCCATTCAGATAAATTATTAAGATTTTAACATACCGGGTGTCCCAACTCTATTTACCCAATGATTTTCTCGAAAACTTAAAGAGATAATCAAATTCTGCGAAAACCATATTAAATAAGACAACTTAAACTATCTTTTAGCATATATTTAATACTTTCAACTCTTAAAATGTGGGGGAAGGGGCATAGGCGGACATTTTTCTAAATGGAAAGGGGGGTCGTGTAATACATCGTTTTAAAGCTTATTTAATTCTTCATTTAACTATATATTTTTTAACTTTTTTAAACAGTTTTTTTTGGGTTTAAGATAGGGTTGAAAATGGGTATTTTTGTCAAAATGAAAAAACGTAAATTATACTTTTAAACTAATTTTAATTGACATAAGGGGCTGTCCATATATTACGTAACGCAAATTGTACCAAAATTCATACACTTCATACCCCGGTTCTTGCGTTATTAAAGGCTGTAGAGATTTTATATTTTGGCTACCCCCCCTAACACCCCCCTATCTGGGGGGGTAGCCAAAATATGAAATCTTTACAAATCGTACCAAAATTCATACACTTCATACCCCGGTTCTTGCGTTATTAAAGGCTGTAGAGATTTCATATTTTGGCTACCCCCCCAAATAGGGGGGTGTTAGGGGGGGTAGCCAAAATATAAAATCCCTACAGCCTTTAATAACGCAAGAACCGGGGTATGAAGTGTATGAATTTTGGTACAATTTGCGTTACGTAATATATGGACAGCCCCTAAATAAAAATTAAAAAAAAAAAACAAAAAATCGCACAAAAAATTAAAGAATCAAAACCTTAAAAAAATTGTTTAAAAAATTAAAAAATATACAGTCCAATAGAGAATTTTATTTGCTTTAAAATGATGTATCACACGAGCCCCTTTCCATTTAAAAAAACTCCCCCCCGTGCCCCCCTGCCCACATTTTGAGAGCTAAAAATATCAAATATATGCTAAAAGATAGTTTAAGTTGTCTAATTTAAGATGGTTTTCGCAGAAGTTGATTATCTCTTTTAGTTTTTGAGAAAATCGCTGGGTAAATAGATTTGGGACACCCGGTATATCTAGGCTGTATTCTATCTAAAAATCTTACGTGGGTTAGCAAGTCAAAAACACCATCCCGAGGGATTTATTTATTGGACAATCCTTGTACACCTATCCAACAATCTTCTACAATCCTTGACAATTCCTTCTTTCACAATCATCTGCAATCCTCCAGAATCCTTCACAATCATCTACAATCTTCCACAATCATCTGAAATCTTCCCACAATCTTTAACAATCTTCATTAAAATATTGTACAATCTTTTTGACAATCTTTGACAATCTTCCACAATCCTTTGATTCTTACAATCCTTGTACACTTTTTTTCAATAAATAAACCCCTCGCACCATACAAACAGCTGCCGCCGCCCAAGATATACCTCCTGCCAAGTAGGAAAAACAAACTTATGTATAATCGAATTCTTAAGTCAGTACTTTCTTCTTTACGGAGCCCTAGCTTGGGACAAAATCAGCTTCAACAAAACTCTCTCATGCTAACTTCATACCTTCCAAGACAAAGTACTCAAAATATGCCCCTATGCCCCAACGCCCCCTGGTTTAGGACGAATACCCAAATCCGCGGAGATCTCGGAAATTATCCGCCATAATAAATAAATTACCTAAGACAATGAAGATCACTCTAACCCCTTTTAAATATCTTCATGACCAGTATTCGGCGTAAACTCAGTTATGACTCATCAACGTTGAAAATAAACACAGAAACATAGGCTTACGGAATAATTTTGCCGAATTATGAGGGAAATTTTTATAAATCGAAACATTTGACAACTAATTTGTTACCCACAACAATATTAACTATACGTATATATATATATATATATATATATATATATATATATATATATATATATATATATATCGGTATTTTTCAAAGAAAAAAACGACATTCGATTTTTATCTTTTAAGAATACGAAAGTTTTTAATTTTTATTTGTCGATAACTTTTTTTCCCACCTTACCTTACTTAATGGAATCATTAAAAAAAATCAAGATAAAAATAAATAAAAATGTAAATATTTAAAACCTCGCCTCAACGCTAGAGTCGACGCGGCGCCTATGCGAGTACTGGAAATTCGCCGACTACTGATTATGACCACGAAATTTTCACTACATACAAAACAAATTAAACATGTTCTAAACCAGTAATGGTGACCACTTCATCGTGACCGATACAACTCTAGCATCAGTAAGCTAGTCTTACTCCCCCTATTCAGACAAATAAACCAAATTAGTCAGTCAGCATATAATTAAAATACTGACTTTTCCACTGTACCAAAACAATAGGTAGACGATATTTTAAATATTTTTAAGAATCACAATAATATTTGTAAAATTATACCTATATTTCTGCAAGCAGTATATTTTTTGTCTTAATTATTTATTTTTAGTAAAATATTACGAAACAAATAATGTCGCAAATAATACTAAAATTTACATAAAAGTGCAATAATTGTTACATTTAATAATAAAGTTACTTATAGATATATATCACGACAATTATGAAAGTGCAGTAGTAAAATTAGGTTGTAAAATAAATAATGCCAAATCACTGGTGGTCAAATTTTATGATACAGTTTATGATTCATAAAAAATGTTATGACATGTAACTATATAACTACATATACGTAATAAAAAGTGTATAAGGCTTTTGAAACTGTAAAGTTTTTATTATGAGAAGACATTTTACATATTATGTACAAAGTAGATAATGACAGCAAAATTTTATATGGATACATTCACAGAGATCTAGACATGCCCCTTCTAAAAACAAAAATCATCCGCTACAGCAAGTCTTTTATCCAAGACAACTTATTACACTTAAACCCCCTCATTTCATATTTTCTAGATTACGATCAGGAATATCACAACAATTCCTGACCGATGCAACTCCAGCATCAGTAAGCTAGACTCAAAATCTTGATGGACTGCCGTCTATTTAGATTAGATAAAGAGAGATGTTCTACAGAAAAAGATAAATAGTTATTTATGGTAATATTGGGTAAGGTAAGATATTGCCCATGAGAAAATTAACCTGCGAGGCGTCAACCAAGCAGGTTAATTTCGAGAGGGCAATATCGGTTTACCCATGAGTGCCATACAAGGTTATATGCAATAAATAGCTTAGGAATACATAATTTTATTAAAAATTTTAATGACATTTACAAGAAAATAATTTGACAAGTGATAGTTGAGTGGGTAAAATAAATAATTATCCATTCAATAAAGTAAAAGCCACGCGGGGGTTATTATTGAGTTAATCTATTTAAAATAAAGCTGGCAATTGTCTCATTATCTGTATGTATTGGATAAAGTATAATTATTATTGTTTTAAAATAAAATTATGCATATTTTAGGTAAAAATAACATTTTAGATTATACTTTAAATTACATTAAGGTAAGATATTTGTTTTTTTTTAAGTAAAAAACTATTTTTTTTTTAATTTTTACACAGCTATGTGTACGGTAGGTCTAAAGTTTTCTAGGGAACTTATGACCTACTCCTTAATTAGACACTCATTGATAATAAATACGTTGTGTGTAAAGATTTTGTACTTGTTTTTGTGTTTAATAAGCTGTTTTATGTAATCTTTAATCATTTTGCATATAATGCACATTTTTTGTTGCACTGTGATAAAATCCAAATATAATATTATTAGGGAGTTTTCTTTTTGGGTTGGTATTGAAGACCTAAATTTATGTTGCCTAACGTATTGGACTGCTGTACATTCAAACTAATTTCTATTAAAATAAATGAGCCATATACACTAAGTCTTTCTGTTAAATATACCAGACAAACTATAGATGATCAGTGATCATATCATTGATCACATACTTTATTGGAATTGAGAGTTATTTGCAATGTGGTTGGGAGTGCCCCCCATTCCCCAAATCTTCTTCTTTAATTTTACTGACAAAAGAGCTCTGTACGATGATTTTATGCTATAAAAGCAAAAATTACACTTCTAAATTTGATAATTACTCGGGAAATAATAATTACAACTAATAAGTACAAAAAATTGAAGTATGGTTCTGAAAACTTTAAAGTATCCTTTATAAAATGATTTTATTGATGAAACATTATTTTTTGATGCGAGAAACTTAATTTTAAAAAAGGTAAATATTGCGTTTTCAGGACTTTTCGATTAATTTGGGATTACATTGCAAATAATGGATAGACTAAGGATATTTTTGTTTTTTTTTTCAACCTTAAAGCATCCCAAAGAAACCCCCAAAAGTTCAAGTCACTGTTTTTTTTTTGTGATCTCAATGATTGAAATTGTCAATTTTGCTAAAAATCAATTAAAGGAACTTTTTTTAATTAATTTTTTAAAGATGATTTTTTTTCAATTATCCATATTTTTGTAATCAAAAAATGTTGAAAAAATAAAAAAAAATAATAACAAAAAATACTGTCACAAAACTATTTTTATTTTTTCGAAAAATGTATTTTTTTATTTTGTTACAATATTCACCATGCTACGAGATACCACAATCAATTACCCGGAATGATTTTTTTTTATTTACTTTTCTTTCGATTTTTTTTATTTAATGTTAATTTTTTGATGATAAAACAACAACAAAAAATCATACTCAAAAAATTAATAAAAAAATAAAAATTAATCCTTTATTGATTTTTAACAAGAGTGGCCATTTCAATCATTCGGATCACAATGAAAAAAAAAATCGCATTTTGAGGTTATCTTTGGGATCCTTTGAAGTTAAAAAAAAAAACAAAAGTATCCATTAAAAAGCCCCACAAAATAAAAAAAGTCCGGAGTTATAAAGAAGTCTATGGTATTCCCTTACATTTTTGGACGCTGAAACCGAATCTGATATTTAAAAAAATTGTAGACTCTCAAAATCTTGAGATATAGCGCACAGTGTTTTTTTTTGTATGTATTTGAGCCATAATATGGGCTTTTATTATTATTAAAGTAATGTTAATATTTGAAGTTATTTGGTCGTATTAACAGTTATGTTTTAAGTTAATATATTAATCTTTAGAATAACAAATTTCAACACGAGAATCATTTTATTTGAACCATCAATAAGTAATAAATTATCCATTGTTTTATCAAAATTGATTGAATGATAGTGTTCTTAAATTTATCGATGCTTATTTTGCATAACCAATATTTTTTTTGCAGACAATTTAAAAGGGACAAATATTTAACTGTTCTTTGGTTAATAATAAACTAAATACCTTCATTATACTCTTCACAACACGGAGTGCTTGAAGAGTATTTTATTCAATTCAATTTTTCAAAAATATGAAACGGATACTTTTTCTAGACTGGTGGAAAAATGAGGAATTTTATAAAATAAGATATCAAATTGACTTCACTTTTCGTGTAGTTTTGGACCATTTCCTTTTGTTTTTTCTTTGTAGCTTTATCGGATTGTCTTTCTGGCCACACCATTATCAGAAATGTATTAAATGAAAAATCATTTGAAATTAATTTTACCTATGATTGAAATTTTACTACTGTAAAAATTTGAAATCCAAATGATACATATAATGTTTTTGTAGGGAATTAAACATTATTTTTATTTATGCAAAACATTAAGTTATCACTAAAAATTATACTTTTTGTGTATTTTGCCCCCTTGCCCTGCGCTAATGTTAACCATATTTGATGTGACGCGAATAAAAAGAATTTTTCAAATCGGACATTGCGTTCAAAAGTTATAAGGTTTACTTACATACAGACCGACAGACACAGAAAGACATTTTTTTAACATCCACTTTTTCACATTTTCTCGACGTTTCATGACATAACGGGTGTTTCCACCCGTAAAAATCGCGCCCACGAGATCAAAGAATATATTTTGGGAAGTATATCGTAAGAAAAGGCAATATATTACCCACTATGAATAGTATACTATGGAATGCGAAGCACTAAATGTTTTCACGGCTTGTTTGATTGAAACACGAATATATAATATATTGTGCTTGTCACACCAGGATACTATTACAGCTATTAAAGATGGATATATCCACTTATCTGTCTATATCTACAACTCATATTTGAAAACCAAACTTTATATCGAAAAACTAGGCATACAGTATGAACAACGTACAGCTCGTTTTCTTGTTTTTGGTAAAAACCGTCAGGTTCAAAGCTTTTACTTTTCCCAAGGAAAGTCTTGCGTTAGTAAAAAAATTTCGAAAAATTTGTATTGCCTTTTTTACGTTTCTGAATGTTTTATGCCCAAAAAATATGATTTCCGTCAAAAAAAAAATTCGGTCGGTCGGTCTGTCGGTCTGTGTGTCCGAGTAATTTGTGACCACGATAACTCAAGAACGCTTCGGGCTAAAGACTTTAAATTTGGACCACAGGTTGATTATTCAAAATTCTAGGCTGGGTTTGTTTTTCGTAAATTTTTAAAAACTACAGCAATACAGATCATCGATAGGCTGAAAATTTATTATACACTTAAAACTATCACTATTTTAAATGTTCTTTTGCTCTTTTTCCTGTCGCGTTTTGTTCTAAAAACTTGTTCTACATTCTTTTATGTCACAATTCATCATCATTTACATTTAATTTAATTTTACGCTTTTTATTTTTTATTTTTTTTGATTATAAAAATCTTACATACATAAATTATAATATAAATTTAAATTTTATTAAAAAGAAATTAGGTGAAGAATTTAATTGATCGGAATGCAAATTTCTTTTAAGTTTTGAATAATTATACAAATATATTTAAATTTTTATTTATTTGTTTTTACAATCATTGTAAAAAAATGTGCACAGCGAGTCTGAAATAAAATTAGGTTGCGTTTTTATGTCGGAAAATATAATGAAGGATTGATTTTGTTAGAAAAGAATATTATTTAATAGACCACAATGGAAGGAAAGTAAAATTTCCCGGTCTTTTTTCACGTTTTTTCGATAAAAAAGTATTATATAAGAATTTTATTGTATTTTAAAATGAGTATAAGCTTATCTGCAAAAATCACTATCTTCTTACTTTTAGAGATTATTTTGAAGTCTATTAACTATTTTTTTTATGCATTAAATTATTACATTTTTTTAAAAAGTTTCTGCTTATCAGAAAAGCGCACAAAATATGCAAAGACCAGAAAATTTTGTTCCAGTGTGTTAGGTTATCATCCTAACCAATGAGTGTTTACTAATCTCTCGTGGGTTCCATATATGCAAAAACGTTCAGTATGCAGTACAGTAACCGATTTTCAGTATACCATTTGAAATATGTACTTGGCGCCAGGGTTACTGTGAGTGATACACGATGTGATACACGAGGCGATACTCATATGTAATTAATCTATCCGCTAGAACCATAATTATTGTTTAAATTATAATTTAAACAATGGGGAAAATTGTCTGAAAACCTTATTTTTGCTGATTAGATGTGGCGCCATGTTTTTTTTGTCTAATACATAAACAATTGAACTGTTAATAAATTTTATACAAAATGGCATTTCCTTTCAGTAAATTCTAATAAAAACGCCCAGTGTTGTATTCATACTATCTTGCAATAATTTTACCGCAGTTTCCATATTAATACGAAGTTGTTCTATATTCCCTTAAATGATACCACATTATTTGTAATAAAAGCTCTTTTTATCTTTTATAAGCTCTTTTTGCCTGTTTAATTAAGTTTATTGAAGAGGAAGTAATGGACAATGTAATATTATCTGCACATATGTGTGGTCTTTTGGTAAAAGGGAATATTTATGTATCTTAACTTATTTTTTATTTTTCCTTTTATTTGTTGGTTACTATTTTAATAAATTTGAATTAGCTACCAATATATTGACAATAAATAGATAACTAGCCGACAAAGGTGTGTTACATATAAATAGAGGGTGGGACAAAAATTGTTTTAAATGAGCACATTCTAAATATAGACATTTATATAAAAAATGCACAAACAATGGTCGTTTGAACTTTATGGCATTAACTGTTTTATATCTGTGCATATACATAACTCATTTGCGTTTATTAACAACTTGTTAATAACTTACCAACCGTCAAATTGATTTATTATTAGTCGGAGAGTTGGTGACCATTTTAATTTAACTATTTTCTCCCGGCTGTATTTTATATATGTGTTAGGGGCTGTCCATATTTTACGTAACGCAATTTTTCAAAAAAAATTAACCCTCCCCCCCCTGTGTAACGCGTAACAATATAAAAAGTTTTTTTCGCAATAAATTTAACTGTATATTGATTCGTTTTTCTCGACAAAACAAACATGAACCTAAAATATAATATAACATAACCTTAAAAAAAAATTACACGAAAAAATCACTCAAACTTTAAAAAAATATTCATAATCAATATCACACAGGGAAAAAATACTAGGTTTGGACGTTTTAGACTGAGTGTCACATATAACACGTATATTGTTGATGCACAGGTACACAAAATAGTACACACATTTGTGTTCTGTGAGTATACATTCCGCGCGAAAATGTATCACCGCCGATGATTCATCGGCAAGATCACGCAAGAACAGGGCAAGATTTTTTTTTAATATAAATGTCAACAGTTTTTTACTGATTATAATATTATTTAAATAATATGCATAGTTTCGTCAATTTTTGTGTGAAAAATGGAATTATGGGCCACTAAATAGTAATTTATGTTGAAATAAAAATACATCTGCCAGGCTTAGGAAATAAACATTAAATTTATTAAATTCCGTTACGTAACGTTTACCAAGACACACCCCCACTCCCCCTGTCACAAACTGTAACAATTTCGCTGACCCCCCCCTAGACGCGTTGCGTAATATATGGACAGCCCCTTAAAGTACATTCAAATTAAGCTATTTCTAAATGGCTATTTTCTGGATTTGGTTTCTTTGGGTTCTAGAGGCTTAAAAAGTTGTAGAAATGAGGTACCCTAAAAACAGTCTTTAAAAAGTGCCTTTGACATATTTCAAGTTAGGATTAAAAAAAAAATGAGATCTCATTCTCTATTTGATTAAAATTGAATTATATTGAAATCTTTAAAATTTTAACTTTTAATTTTGTTTTCAAATAGATTTTTTTTTAATTTGGCACAATCGAGGGGTAGACATCGATTACGTAATCAGCGCGTAATCTTATACAGAATTACCTAAGTCACGTAATCTTTAAAAAATGATTACCTTATTACTGTAGAAGTTAGGCTGAGTTGTCTAACCGCTCGGGTACAATTGACTTATATTAAAGGTAATTTTCACTGAAAAAATTACGTAGGTAGCACGTTATCTTTTATTAAAAAAAAAACATTTTTTGTAAAAATCTCTGAAATTTAAGGAAGGCTTACATCCTCGATTGTAAATCAAAATCAGTTATTTTTTTAATTAATTTTAATTATAGGCTTGTATTATTATTTAGTTTTTTTTTTCATTAATTCAGTTTATGAATAAATAAATATTATATTTTAATTATTCATCGTTTAATAGTTTTAACTGCAAATAAGCGTATGCCTCTGTTACAGGCATAGAGGAAATGCGCCTAATTTCGGATGGTTTCCAAATTTCGGATAGTAGTGTATTTAAGATACTGTCTGCAAAGGTAAACAGAAACCTACTTTTATGTGAAGCCAAAAGTCAAACTAAATCCGTCCTGTAATATGATAACGGTAGAGCTTCTCCCCTTTAAATGGCAGCACAAATCGTTTAAAGTTCGTGATTCTGTCTTGGGTAAGTTATGATGTTAGTTAAGTTGATCCACTATTCATAATTAAGCAATTTGAAAACGTAAACATTCTACAAATTTCTAATCTAAAAAGCAGAAAGTTGCCTAATTTCGGATAGACCATTTTTGTGCATTTGATTCCCAATTTCGGATATCCGCAAGGTAATTATTATTCAGGATAACCAACCATTAATTATTTTTTTTATAATGATACAACAAACTAAGATAAACAATTTTGAAAAAAAGAAAATTACCTAAGATACTAAGATATTCGAAATTGGGAATCTAAAATTATAGTTCCTATAGTATTTCGTAGAAAATCGCTTAATGATTAAATTACGTCTTAAATGTGAAGGAATAACAAGAAACATAAGCAATGGGATCCAGATCTACTCTTGAAAAAATTTTTTCGGATATGTCCGAAATTAGGAGCCCTTTTTCAAATGCACAAAAATGCGCTGATTTTTTTTAACCGTGTTTTTTGGAAAAAATAAACTGTAATAAAATTGCTTTTATAATAAATCATGGTTCGCTATAATAAGTTGTATCTGGTTATATAAAAAAAAATTATCAAAAAGTAATACCGAGTATTAAATATTGAATACATTGTAATGTAATATCCGAAATTAGGCGACTTTCCTCTACTAAAGTTTATTTTTTTAAGGTATAGTTATTTTAAACCTTCCCGCTTGTAAACTATCTCGAAATTACCATAGCAACGTAAGATACGCATGCGTCGCAAGCGAATTGACTAGGCCCAATTTACACAACCGTAAAACTTTGACGTGCCATTAACGAGAACAAAACAATGGTTTATTCCTCTAAATTATTGGAATAAAAGCGATTTTATAAACAAATTTTGTTTCTACAGGAATACAAAAGTGTTTTTTAGCAACAGCTTTATCAATTCTCTTTTTTTTACATCAAAAAATCATAAAAATAAAGTAAGTAAACTAAAATTATAAATTTTGGTTATGTTGATATTTAAAACAAGACACATGCTTCAGTGTAAATCGGACTTTGTGGAGTATTTAGCGGCAAATTTAAAATAACTATACCTTAAAAAAATAAACTTTAGTACAGGCATAAAGTGCAGTATAATAGGGAGCGCTTTATATTCTTATAGGGCCCTACACTGAAAAAATATGTTTCCGGTACGGTTAACCTGCAATTTAATTACTGGTGTACCAGTGTTTTTAAAGAAATTGTAAAATTCTAATTTTACAGAAAAATTACATGTTTGCTATAATTTTGGACCTTACAACTGCAAATTTTGCCCAATTTCACACCGTAATTTTAAAATATTATTGCAATTTTTAAAAATAATTTTAGAATGAAACTTTACGTTGTCATCGTAAAGTTAAACGGTAAATTTAAAGATTTTTTTTTAATTACTTTAATATTGTATTTTAATACTTTATTTTAGAATAAAACTTTAATATTAATATTATGTGGTCATCATAAAGGGTTAATTTAAGTGCGTATTCACAGCCTCGCATAACAAGCATAATACAAGCATAATGCGTGTTATGCGAGGTTTTGGATATGCCCTAAAGATTTAGTTAAATTTATTATAAAACATTAAAACACAGTTTAAATCATTTGAATTTTACAATTTAATCTTAATATTACTCTTTACTTTTACAGTGCAGGGGTTCTACATTTTTTACAGTCTAGGGACTCTCCATTTTTTACATTGTAGAGGCTCTCGATTAATTTTGAGTCAAACAGATTTAAAATAGAATATTAAAAATTGCTCTACCTTTAGTTGATTATTTTTTTCTAAAAAATTAATTTTATTTCATCTTTTTTTATAAAAAGAATATTCTCAGAATCATTCACTTTTCTATCTTGACAAATTTTTCATGTCAAAATTAAAAACTTGTAAGTTAATCCTGAAAATGTTTGACCCTTAATTGTACTTTAAATGCTTTTTTAGATTTTTGCAGTTTCCGTTATAAAAATGGAATAAAAATTAAATCAAAGTTGTATCATAAAGAAATATAAATACCTAATATACCATATATCTTGTATCACATATTTCTAACAAACAAAGTGGTCACTATGATTATAAAAGTATATTTAATCACACGAAGAAAAAGTCTTTTTACAAATGATTTTTTCTCACAGGATAGTCAAGTTTTTAAAAAATCACAAAAGTCAAAAATTTCACAAAATTCACATTCTATAAATTTTTACAAAGAAAAATGTTTTTGTCACAAAACCGTGCATATTTGAGAAAAAAGCATCAAAGGATGTTTTGTGCGCGTCGCGAATCTACTGTGGAGGAAGTGAATGTTCATCCGCTGAAAATATCTGCTGGTATGAGCTCACTTGATGGTCTAAAACCAACTGGCTCGAAGAATGAACCTGACTCGTGGTGCATTGGTGACACAATTCTGGGACCCAGTTTCGGAGCACCTAAGCTTGTCGATTCGTTTGATACGATGTATCAGGTGGTTAAGTAATTTTATGATAAAATTTTAAATCGATTTTCGGTTCTTTCTCTTTCTTGATTGAATTGTTAAGTTTATTAGTAGGTTTAAGCAGTTTAATAATAAATAAACAATGTTATTAGCATTAATCGGAATAAATTCAGTTATGACTCATCAACGTTAAAAATAAACACAGAAACATAGACTTACGGAATAATTTTGCCGAATTATGAGGGAAATTTTTATAAAGGTCACTAAATCGAAACATTTGACGCAGATTTGTTACACACAACAATATTGAATATACATATTAACTATAAATTTGTAAATATATCGGTGTTTTTTGAAGAAAATAAAAATGTAAATATTTAAAACCTCGCGTCAACGATAGAATCGACGCGGCGCCTATGCGAGCACTGGAAATTCGCCGATGACTGGTTATTAGTAGTAGCCAGTAGTCGGCGTGAACTCAGTTATGACTCATCAACGTTGAAAATAAACACAGAAACATAGTCTTACGGAATAATTTTGCCGAATTATGAGGGAAATTTTTATAAAGCTCACTAAATCGAAACATTTGACGACTAATTTGTTACCCACGACAATATTGACTACACATAACTATACATATGTATATACAGGGTGGCTCAAAAAAACCGGACACTTTTTAAACCATTATAACTTTCTTGCCTTTTTACCGATTTATACCAAATTTGAAATGAATATACTCAAAACATGTAAGATTTGGAAGATAATTTTATTTATTTAAAGTATTATTATATTGTTCAGTAATAAAGCTTTTTCCAAAGGGGTTGTTTTAAAGCGTTGGAGATTAGAGAAAAATGTATAATATGAGACTTTCTGACCTAATTATGATTAGTGATCTTTCTTCAATAGATGTTTATGTTTAAATTTAAATTTAAAATTGTAGTTTATTTTTTATTCAAATTTTTCCGAATGGTTTCATATTGCAGTAAATTGATTTTTAAACGTAAAAAAACCGATTCAGTAGGCGTGTTATTTATCTGACATCTCTCAAAAAATAATCTCTTAATTTAAAAAGTATTTAAAATGAGCAAAAAACTGAAAAAATATCGAATTACTTTATAAATCAAGGGGAAAATATAAAAGCTGAATTCTAGATGTATATTTTAAGAAAAATTGGTATTAAATAACACAAAAATTATAAATGGCTTATGAAAATTCGAACTACATTAACATGAGAAATAATAAATTGCTAAAATAAAACAAGATTTAATAAAAAGTATTTGCTAAACGAAGAAAGAATTTAAAGAAGAAATATATTTTTATTACAAAATAAATTAAATTATATTAAACACTGTCTTGTTTTTTAACAATAATATAAAAGCACATTATGGTACAGGATCTTGGTTGGTTATTTGTAGTAATAATTCCATATTGGTTTATAAAAATTCCCATCCTTTATTTTAAGTTAAGCACTTTTTTTCGTTTTGACTAAAACTACACTTACTTATTTCCTATTTTTCTACACAATTTTGTTTTACATATTCTTTATTGTTCATCTTCTTTAAAATATATATCCACCACAATGCAGTTTTAATACGTTTTTCTTAGTTTTTTGATCGGATTTTTCAATATTTTTAATTTGTTTGTTTGTATTCTTTATTTAGGCAAAAATTTTAAACTTTGGTATGGTATTGACTAATAATATTTTTTATGTAAAGAAGATATAGCAGATAAGTTTTATTTTAAACGCAATAACTTACCAGCGTATCTAGAAATTTTAATATTATTTTATGTTTTAGATTTTTTATCGATATAAATAATCATTGAGGCGAAATCGCTCAAATTAATAATACTATATACACATAAATCAAGTCTTGTTATTTTAGATGTTACCACTACTTTTGCTACATGATCAAGGTGTACTGAAAAAAATAGGGGCAAAATTACACAATAATTAGTAAATTTAAATAGAAATAATAATTCAATTATCTTAGTAAAAATAAAAAATATATATATTTTTACAAAATGTTGTCATTTTATTAATGTTATTTAGGAAACTGTTGTTAATTTTATACAAAAATCATTATTTTTACTTTACCCAATAAGAATTTTACTATAGGCATTGTACAAGTACAAATGAATTTTAAAGAACTTTTTATCTTTTAATGTAAATTAACAAAACCTTATTAATTTTACAAACAAAATTGCGTTATTACTACAGTTATTGTAAATTTACTTTAATAAGACTAGAAACGAAGCGGAACAGCCTGATGCGTGCTCCTCCTTGCACCAGTTGATGCCGTAGCACGTTGTAGTGAGACGCCGGCAAATGTTTTTTTTTTTATTTAGCTGTGTTTTGTTTAGTGTTGTTATATTTATAACGGGTAGGTAAGTTATCCTTGGTATTTAGATGTTATTTTTAAGTTTTTGTAGGTGTAGGTTACATTTCAGCTAATATATACATAGTTGTGCAGAGCTGTCGGCAGGTAAATTTTTTAAGAAGAATAGATTTTTATTTGTGTTAATATCAAATAGAGATAGTCTTAGTTATAGTATAGATTAAGCTTTACAGCTTGCTTTTGAAATTTTTTTAATGATCTAACCGTTTACGAAATAAAATGCATGGGCGGGACATTTGAAACACCCTATACACAGAGACAATTATTCTAGTTTAGTAGTATTATTGTAGTATAGTTTGTTAAAATATTTATGTAATAAAAACACTTTCAGTTTATAATGTGTTTTATTTGTAGTTTCAATTTCATACCCACACCATTTGTTTTCCATTTTCTTTTCTATACATAGCAGGAAAATTGTAAAATTGAGTTTTAATTTCACAAAAACAAATTGAATTTAATTATTAAGTTTCGATAACATTTCGGAAAAATAATGTGAAATTACACTGCGTTAAAAAAAATGTGAATAAATAATAATGTGAAAAAACACTGTAATAGTTATCGTAAATATGCACAGAAAATAAGGTTATCTTGGAGAAGATAATAAATTATCTTGGATTTATATTATCTTAAATCGAGGTAATAAGATTATCTGTGACTTTCGTTTCCTTTAATTATTTTCTTGGTAGAAAAATCCTTAGGATTTTTCCTTAAATGCATGACATTTAAAATAGTAACAGAGAATCAAGAGTTTTTATCTTGACTCAAAGCCCCTGTTGTCTTACGGTAAAGAGTTTTCCGGCCTCACCCCACGTAGATATACAGTAGACTCGCCCTTTGTTATTGTTGGCTGGCAGACAATTTGCGCAGTAGTTTAAGATATGCGCGGGAGAGAAATTAGGTTTGTTTTTTTTTGCCATCAGTTGTCCCTAAAGGTGTATCATTGTTTTTATCTGCTTTAAAATGGACGAATTTTTATCTGTTACCCTCAAACGATGGGGATTTTCAAATTTACTTAAAAAATTCACGGGTAAGTAGCTTTAAATAATTTATACCTATAAGCGCCATTTTGCAATGGCGTTGCAACAAGTTTTTCTTCAAAAACAAGTGCTTTTTCCTACGACCACCTATTAAACTAAATTTTACACGATTAACAGAGTAAGAAAGTGTCATATTTCATAGGCGTGCGAAATAATATTATACATGTGCGGGATTTTTTTTCAAAATATTTACCAATCTATTGGATTAAAGGAAACCAAAGTCACAGATAATCTTAAACCGACGATACATGATCTTAAAAGAAGATTATTACCTCGATTAAAGATAATAGAAATCCAAAATAATTTATTATCTTCTGCCAAGATAACCTTTTTTTTTCTGTGTACTCGTCTCTTATGAATTTTAAGTATTCTTTTGTAATATTATCAATACTATTGTTATAATTTTAACAAATGTTTTGTAATTTTCAAAAATAATTTAATACGTATTTTTACATAACTAGTAGTATTAATATATTACGCTAATAAATTTACTTTGATGGTGTTTGGCAAAAAATAACCCGCGATAGTTATAGTATTTTTACAAAATAATTTTTTCAGTGTGGGTTTCTGCATTTTTTTTTCTCTATAGCATTACTCCTTGACCTCAGAATTGCTATGCAGATTTTTATTGTCAATGCGCTATAACACGTTAGTTGAAAAACAGTTATTCAATAAGCTTCCTAATAAAACGCTTTTTATTTTTAGTTAATTGTTTATTTAATAAAGCATAATTTGACTTCGTAGGTGGTATTAATCTGAACTACCAAATTGATTATTTATGCTTTAAAATTATTGCCAAGCTGTGATTTAATGCAGTTTACGGCAATTAAAAAGTTGAAAGCTTTTTACGAACAACCTCGGTGCGCTGGAACCTAGTTTTTATTTTCGAGGTTTTGATGGTTATCCACTTTTTTCTTTCATACTTTATTTATGCGAGGATCATTTTAGACCAACATAAAAAATAACACATTAAAAAAAAAGGTTTTTCTTAAAAACGGGTGAAATTTTATTACGTTCTTAAAATAGTCCTTAAGACTCGCATAAACGATTTTTGAATTAAATTCGAAAATAACTTTGTTTTTAACGTGCATCTAGTCTTTAGGCTAGTGATAATATAATTGAATTTTAAAACCACTTTTCAAATTTCTTACCGCAAAAGAAGGCAGGATTTAGTTTTATTTTTTGATTTAGATTGTTTTTTTTGGGAACCATTTTTTCCACGTGGCAAACTCATATTCACTCCGTAAATTTCATTCTGGCCTAAGCTCTTTTCAACATTGTGATTCTGTGATTTAAATTTGTGATATACCTAGCTATTTTAGAACTTTTGACTGTGTTAAGTTAGTAAAACTATAATATCCAGTATTTTTGCCTATGTCAACAATTTTAGAATAATATAAGAAGTCTTTTATACAGCCTGTTCCAGAACTCGCGTACAGAAATTTGAGGGTATATTAAAAACCCTTTGGAAAATATGAAATTTTTTTCAAAAAAAATCCATCTTCAATACTAATTAAAAAGGAAGCTATTTAATCTGATCAATCCTGTTGCTGATGTTAAATTACCTACAAATTAGTTTTCCCTACTTATTAGTAACTATGGTTGCATTTTAATTGTTGACGCATGCATTGTTTGAGACTTTCAACTAGAATCTTTTTAGGTTATTATATATTGACAAAACCGACAGAGGCAGTCAAATATTCTATTTTTATAGGGTCACTCCATCCGGCGGTGATTTTTTGAGATTAATAAATATTTATGTAACATCAATCACCATGTCAACCTAGAGAATATGTACCTGCAATAATTAAATTTGCTTCCATAGCTAGAAATTCAACTTTTAAAGGTAAATTAACATCAGCAACAGTATTGGTCTTAAAGGGTTCTTATTGGATGGATTTTTTTTTTACATTTTTTTCATACTTTCCAGAGGGTTTTCAATATACCCTCAAATTTCTGTACGCGAGTTCTGGAACAGGCTGTATATAATCAACGTTTTTCATTCTTTAGTTAAGGCCCTAGACCCCAAAATAGAGATTAAGAGGGCTGGGAAAAGCCAAGTGGGTTTTTAACTGGCACCTACCATTATAAATACGTTAAAACCCCTTGTTATGCTACAACTGTGGCGCCCAACGTGTTGTAGCATAACAAGTGAGTTTTTATCTGGCGACAACCATTATAAATACGTTAAAACCCCTTGTTATGCTACAAGCCCACCATGTATACAAAGTTTTTACTTGAAGTAAAGGTAAATATAAATTAGTAACGCTGAATTGCCTAAACGTTAAATGTAAGTAAAATATAAATAAATCACCAAAAGGAAGAAAAGTAACGCGCAATTACGAATTAATTATTTGAACTTCCCCATAAAAGATAACGGTAAAAGAAATTAATCAAGATTCTTGATTCAAGAACGTCTAATAGTCAATATGATTAATTTAACGCCTAGTTATATCCGAATCTTAATGTTAAAGATACATACACAGGTTAACGTCCATTTTTTCCTCAGGTTCAAATTCTTGTATATTACTCGGTATATCATAAAATATTAATATTTATGACATAAATATTTAGAGATGCCCAGGGCCGTAACTACTTGAAAAGTTGTATATTTCATTGATCCAATACAAAAGATGTATATATAATGGATTTAAAAAAAATCTTGAACATATATCTCATTGATCCAAAACAAAAGTTGTATATTTTATGGATTCAAAATACAAAAGTTGTATATTTTACAAAAAAAAGTTGCATATTGCAGGGATTCAGACAAAAGTTGCATATTGTAGGGATTCAAAATACAAAAGTTGTATATTTCACAAAAAGTTGAGGACCTTTTTTTTTAGTCATTAACTTTTTGTCGAGGAAAAAAGTTGTATTTTTAGGCTAAAAAAAGTTTTAATTTTTAATATTTATTAAACACAAGATAGGTTTTCACAAACAAAATTTTTGGTTTAAAGAACGTTTTAAAACTATTTTTTTTAAATCGAGTTTTCGATTTTTTTGTAAATATCTTGTATTCTACTTTTTAGTTATACGTAACATGTAATTATTAGAAGAGTTTTAACTTTAAAAATGTGTTTTCTATTTAATTTTATTACCATTTAATTGACTGAGGGGCACGCGCATCATTACCCCATCCTGAACTTAAAAATAAAACACTTCATATAACAAAAACTATTTAATTAAATTTAACAAAATTGCATGGATAAATGCAAATGATCATATCCTTCAAGAATATATTTATTTTAGAATAATAGGTTGAGAATTATGAACTTACCCTCCTATTTCGTACACGTGCAAAATAATAACAACAATTATTGATTCAGACATATTGAAATATTGCAAACAACTGTTATTTGTCAATCGCCGTTCTTGGCGCTAGCGAAATGTTAGACAAGCCCCTCAAGCATGGATGCCAGACATGTTTCAGAATACCGCGTAATTTGAATTTTCGGTAGAGCGCACGGTTACCCACTGCGCACGGTTAGCCTTCTTTCCCCTAGGTTTGGACTTTTAGACAAGCCCCTCAAGCATGGATGCCAGACATGTTTCAGAATACCGCGTAATTTGAATTTTCGGTAGGGCACACGGTTACCCACTGGGCACGGTTACCCTTCTTTCCCCTAGCCAATCCTTAAAATATAAATTTTGTTTCTGGTAACCACAACAAGTTGCGTTGTTAGCCTTATTAGATTTCTGGTTGCAGCTACCAGAAAAATAGTTTATTTAAGTTTTGATCTGGTTATCCTAACCAGATCCTATTTTCAGTGTATTACTTTTTTACAAACTTGAGAGGAAAGGTATTTATCGCGTAAAAATTTATCGCAAAAGTTTTCCGTGCAAAGTTTTATTCACGAAAAGTTTTGTCCAACGAAAATTTTTTAGTGTCTTGCAATTATAATAGTTACCCTGTTTTAAGCAGTCATGGCCAAGAAATCTTAAACTATTTTTTTTTACGCAAAATCCAAAAACTTGAAGAAAGAATAGATTTATGTAAAGGAAAATGTTACAACAGAAGACGTATTAAAATTTGATTAATTTTTGCTTCTGCCAATAAATAATGATATTCTACAAATAAGGGAACGTTCAAGTATTACGTAACGCAAATTGTACCAAAATTCATACACTTCATATCGCGTTATTATAGATTAAGAGATTTCATATTTTGGCTACCCCCCTAATAGGGGGTGTGTTAGGGGGGGTAGCCAAAATATGAAATCTCTACACCTTGAATAACGCGAGAACCGAGGTATAAAGTGTATGAATTTTGGTACATTTTGCGTTACGTAATACTTGAACGGTTAAACCGTTTTAAGATATATTTCTCATATAAATTTGTCCGGATATGGAATATACAGATATAATATAATATCCAATAATTTCCATATCAAGTTATAAATTAGTATTCAATATGCAATAAATAATAGTTATTTTATAACAAAGATTACCTATTCCATACATAATACTATAATATTATTATTAATATTCATGTGGCTTTATTTATTCAAAATGAAATTTTTAGCTTTACGGACAAACAGATAGAAAAATTTAGTAAAATTATACACTTCGCGCAAAAATTAAGGGAGCAGAAAAAAATTCTAAATTTTTCGGTGATTTTTGACGAGCTGTATCTCAGTTAAAAATGGTCTTAGAGACTTTTTAAAAAAAGCATTTTGTAGCGCTAAGATTATAGTTTTCCGATTTTTTAACCAAAAATTTTTCTGAGCAACGGTTCCAAATTTTCAAAATTTTCAGTAATTTTTTTCTTGCTCCACGGGCTCTGAAAAATATTTTTTGATTAAGCGATCATATGGACCAGATTGCCTGTTTATTCAGCTTTAATTTGACGTTTGGCGATTTTCTCTACGCCAATTCCTCACGGAGATATCCGATTTTTAATGAAAAAGGATTGTCAAAAACAATTTTCCCATTTTAAACAGATTACACATTGTTTAAGAAACAAAATTTTTGCTCCTTTAATTTTTTTTTTTAATTTTGATCGATCGGTCCAGAAAAACCGTTTAATGTATCGATTTATTATTTTACATGGCTATTGGGGGTATGATGAGGTAAAAAATGTGCTGACAACATTAGCGGTTCCTTAAAAATTAGCAAAGATATGGTTGATTAACCAAAGAAAGGAAAAAAGGGACTTTTTTCGATACTTTTGAAGTGAATGTGAAGGATAAAAAATTTTTTTTTCAAACCATGGCACAATCTTGTAGAAAATTTATTTCAGTTTTCAAAACTGCCCATCAATTTTTTGTATGACCATTGATTGCTGAGATATCCTTAATTAAGGACAAAAGGATCCTTTTTCATTAAAAATCGGAGCAAGAAAAAAATTACTGAAAATTTTGAATTTTCTTTTGGCGCTATTTCTTTGAATTGCGTTGGAACTCTCGCTCAGAAAATTTTTGGCTAAAAAATCGAAAAACAAGAATCTTAGAGCTACAAAATGCTTTTTTTTTTAAGTCTCTACCACCATTTTTTACTGAGATACAGCTCGTCAAAAATCACCGAAGAATTCGGAATTTTTTTCTGCTCCCTTAATTTTTACGCGAAGTGTAAGTGCATGTTATTTTTTTTGTTATTTGCTTCCCCTTTTCTTCGCAACAACCATAGTCTCAAACATTTAAATTAATAATAGGTTAATTTGGTATTATAAAATTAATTTTTCTACAATAAAAAATATAGGATAGGTAGGCTGTGTAAGTTAGGTAGGTAACCTACTCAGTTCTAACATATAGCTCTCCACATGACACAAAATCTCCGAGGAAAGGGGGAGGTATCATGCGCGATTTCTTTTTGCCGTCAAAAGCGTTATAAGGCGTGCGTGCCTGCAACGGGCCTCTCACTTGCACACACATTCTACACATATTTTCCGTAGCCATAGATCTGTGTGTCAAAGTGTATGTGGTGGGACGAATTTGCTATCTAAAAACCCTACTAAGCCTGCACGGTAAAAAAATAATATAAAATAATGTAAAATACCATACACTGAAAAAAGTAAACTAAATATTCAGTTACAAATGGATAGGAAATCGGAAGTTATTATCTTATACAATTGTACTTTAATTTTTGTTAAAAACACTATAGTTCTAAAGTCACGTACTTTAATATTTAAGGACGGACATGAAATGTTGCGTGTTTGGACAAAAATTAAAGTACAATTGTATAGAATAATAACTTTCGATTTCCTATCCATTTGTAACTGAATATTCAGTTTACATTTTACAGTGTAGTTTACCAAGAAATTTACTATACTTGACTATGTTTAATTCATGAATTTATGTAAATGTGTGTAAATTAATTTTGTTGTGTGACGTCGAAAGGTGCCATTCGGTGATATGGGATTGCCTCCGTAACATCGCCTTTATGATATTAATTAAGTGGACTGCGAATAGGTATTAATGATTGAAAAGAATATTAAAGACAAAACGACAGTTCCAATAATATATATGGTAATCTTACCTTAGTTACAGCATTCAGCACGACAGGTCATGACCGCCATTTCTTCACAGGAGACACCACATAATTGGAAACTGATGTACGCGAATTAAAGTTTGTTTGACCAGTGTAGGTATACACTACTAATTATTTAAATACATATGTGTATATGGAACTTATTTCTATAGTTTGCAGCCGTAAAATATGGTAAATTCTAACGAAATGCCCGGCGCGTGGTATATTCGTCAGCGGATTTGAGTATATTTTTATTGACACGCATCGATCGTTCTCGAGTGTCAAATTGCTACTGTCCGGAAGGCAACCTACCCGAACTCACGCGCAGAAAAGCTAGGAGGTTTTCAGCGCGTTACTTACAAAAATACAATTAATTCAAAATAAAATATTATTTTTGAATTATAACTAAGTAAAGAAATTAAATGAAATTATGTATAATAAAACCCAAATTAAAAATAAATACAAACACAGAAATGTGGTTGTAACAAATTTAATTTATTGTAAAATTTTGTTAAATTACAATTAATATAAAATTATTTAAAATTACACCTATTATAATTACACAGCTACACAAAAAAGAGTCTAACTACTTTTAACTAGACACATGTATTTCTATGTATTTTGAGTCGCTGAATCCGAATCTGAGGTCAAAATATCACCTAATAAGATTAGTTTTCGAGATAACCTAAAAAACGTTGTAAACGTTGTCGAAAATAATGTTTTTGAGGTTATCTCTAAAAACTAATTGGACGAGGTTACAACGTGGCCTATGATTGGGACGGGTGTAGCCTTCTTGGCACATTCCAGTGCACCGAATTCGCTATCTTTTATGATGTGCCTTGTGTATTTTGTTTTGCCATCTACTATGATGTGCCTAGAGTATTTTTATATTAATGTATTATGTACAAGTTAAAGTGAACCATATATTTATGGTTATTAATCGTGTGAACTGTTGAATTTTAAGTTAATAGTAATGGACGTTTAAAGATAATTTTTTTGTGTATTTTTAATGATAACTTTTTATATTAGCGTGGATATTACTACAGTAGTAATTTATCAGTGATAGTGCGCAAGTCAGGATACATATCCGATTAGTCCTTGCGCACTGGAAACCTCATGATTATATAGAGAAACCCTGGTTAATTATTCGGAAGAAAAAGACCAAATAAATAGAGAGAGGGAGGTGCTGGTTTGACCTCAAATTCGCGTTCAGCGCGTCAAAATACATAGGAACACAATGGTCTCTAAAAAATCTTGACCTTTTTTTGTGGCTACATGTGGGGTCACAGAAACTAAAAAAAAAGGTCAAAAACTTTTTTGGGGACCATTCTATTCCTATGTATTTTGAGGCGGTAAACTCGAATTTGAAGTCAAAACAGCACCTAATCCGATTAGTTTTGGAGATAACCTCAAAAAACGTTATATTCATAATAAAAATGACGTTTTTTGGGGCTATCTCGAAAACTAATCATATGAGGTGCTATTTTAAGCTTAGGTTCGGATTCAGCGACTCAAAATACATAGGAATACATGTGTCTCGTCAAAAGTACCAGACTTTTTTTGTGGCAGTCTTATTAATTACGAACTATGTAATTTTACACAAAATTGCATCTTGCATATATGTAAGATAGCATTAAGTAATTATAATAAAGTTTTCCATAGAAGAAATGTATTAATAATTATAATTATTAAAACATTGCTTCTATTGAAAATTTTATGAATCGGTGAATGGGAACCAATGTAACTTTTTTTACAGTGTAGTCTCGTCTGGCTGTATAAGTAATATCAAAATATAATCAGTTAGGTAGCAGATTCCATTATAAAATTTTATGGTAAATTAAACATTATGTTTATGCCTAAGCAATTTAAATATCGTAAATATTAGGTACCTATATCCACTTTATTTAAAACTGTGTTTTTAATAAAGTTTGACAATATTTTTGTTTACAATGTATATTATTTTTTTTACATATTTCTAAGCTATATACAATGCTTTTTAACAGGTTGAGTGCCAGACCAAAATTTATTAACTTGCCTCTGGTGCCAGCGGTCGTACACAACCGCTCTATGGCAGTATGGTCGAATACGCCCGTTGTCAAAAAGCCCAAATAAACCAATTTAAAGTTTTTTTGTTAATTATAATTTGTCGACTTAACATGTAGGTACTTATATAGGATATTCAACAAGTTTTAAATTAAGAGGTTATGTTTAATGTGATTGAATATTACTCGGAAAGATTACACAAGTCAACATGAATTTTGCGCCTGGGACTAGTGTACGTAATTTAGGTAAGGTTTAGTGATGATCATCCGAAAAAAAATAATATTTCATGAAAAAGTTTGCTTTTGTAGCCAGGAAAACATTATTTACGTGATTATTTCAAAAATTAAGAAAATCTATGACTTAATCATTCATTTGTTAAAAACCAAAACAAATATATTTGTATATTTATTTAATAACTTTAATTATTATATTAGTAAACAAAATAATAAAAAAAAAGTTTAGAAATTAAGTCTTGTACTCTTCCTATTATGTTCCTAAGTACCTTCTCTGACTAAAGCCCAAATATAGTCCCCCATCATATTTTCATTAATAATATTTATTTTTTTCTCTAAAATGCTTTAAGTCTCCATCGATTTGACTGCTGAAGTCATAAATACATATTTTAAGGATAATCCTCTATTTTTGTTTTTAATTTAAAGCTAGGTTAAAAAAAAGTATAAATTCAAGAAACAGAAACGATGTTCAATATTGTTTACAAAACACTTTTAGCTGTAAATATCCAAAAACTTTTTACAATATTTTTTATTTCTTTGTTGACTTTTTTTGTTATCATTTTTTGTGAAAATAAACCAGGGGATACTATTGTTTTGTTGGCAGCAGTATTTTTTAGTCTAATCTCTTTTTATGAACATATTGGTGCGTAATCAATTTTTAGGTCATTTTTTTCTATTTCTTTTCTCGCTTTAAATTTAAATTATGCTAAATATATTTTGATTTATTGATATGAATTAGATTGTCAATTCTAGATTATTATGATTAGTTATAATTATTATTATTATTTTTATCGATATACTAATTATAATTAGTATCTTAATATAAATAAACCAAAAAAAAACTAGTTTCTTAAAATTTATACCATAAATTAACTGAAATCAGCATAGCCCTGGGCTTACCTAACACCATGTATTATATACGATACAATGAATATATTAATAGATATTGAAATACATTTACGCACGATTTATTTATTACAAAACAAACGGAAGTTAATTATTTTTACTGTTGAACATTAAGTTAGTAAAGTATTGTGATGATAAAAAGAATACATCGCCCCCTCGAATAGGGCTCTTATGGCGCCTTTTCACGGAGCAATTTATACGCAAGTTTGGTGCTATGCAAGTTTGCTGCCAGATATAGCATGAGAGCAATTACACATTCATTTGCCTTTTCACGGAGAAAGTTATACGCAACTTTAACGCTATATATTGCAAGTTAAACAATGCTGCCAACCAGACAACTTTGACGTGACTCTGCATTTATTGACAAAAACATAACATTTGCTTTTTTTAAGGAAGCTTTTTAGTTAGACAGACCGGCCTATTATTAATAATAATTATTAACATGTCCAGTTGCTACTATATTAGTAAAAAGAAATCGATTTAGTAACTTTTTTCCAGGTTGGTACCACGAAAATAACTATAAATATTGCATGAAAATCGTCGAAAAATAGAACTTGTTCTAATAATTTGATGGCTCGAAAATAACATCAAATTTGCCTGAAGGCATGCGCAGTGACTTTTTAAATTTTTTTTTAAATTTTCTTTTTGCGCAAAACGAAATTTTTTGTTGAAAAAAAGAAATTAAAAAAATATATGTCAATTTAATAATTTTAAGAATTTTTTTTAAACAAAAAATTAAATAAAAAAAAATCAATTTTTTTTCCAAAAAAAAATTTTAAAATTTGGAAAAGAATTTTTTTTAAAAGAATTCATATTTAAAAAAAGTTTAACCCCCATAACTGTTTTGTTTTGGGGGGATTACTTTTAAAATTGGTAGAATTGATTCTTATAATAAAAATAAATTTTCCTGAAAAAAGTTACGTTGATTTTTTTTAGTTAAACCCCCTGTAACTTTTTTGTTTTTAAGGGGATTATTTTAAAAAACAATGGCTTAGTTTACACCATGGGTACTATATTTTAGGCCCAGGTACTTTTTATCTAACTATCTCTGTTTACAAAATTCTATAAACAAAGATAGGTAGATAAAAAATACCTGGGCTTAAAATATAGTACCCATGGTGTAAACTAAGCCAATAGGGAACTTCCCCTCATAGAACTTGATTTTTCCTGAAAGTTCAGGTCAATCGGATTATTCGTTCTTGAGGTATCGTGTCTACAAAAAACGTGACATTATTATTTATTATTATTATTTATTTATATAATTACAGAGTCAAGGAGAGCCCCAAATAAGCTTTTGGCTTGTGCTAGGGGCTCTTCATTAATTTTGTTACATAAATTCCAAATTCTACGAGTTTAGTTTACATTGGACTCACGGACAGACGGATAAACGGCCATTTTCAAAGTTTCTTTTTTTTTTCATGAAACGCATTTGTATCCAAGAATTTTTTGTCAAGAACGTTTTTTGACGATTTTGGAAAATTGTAAACTACCGTATAATGCTATTCTAGCGCTTGCTCTGTGACTAGTATAATAAGTTGTTGTTCGATGGGGTCTATATGAATTGTCTTATGCAATAATATGTTAAACTACATTGTAAAATTACATTAATTTGTTAAACTTTTTCCTTAATATCATCAGTTTAAACATTTTGACCAAAATGCTTCAAATTAATTTGGTTTAATTGTTCATGTATCTTGTACAAAATTTGTAATCTTTAATTTAAATCCTTTAAAAGATATTAGTAAAATATTGAAAAACCTACTGTCATTTCACAATTTGGTGTAACATGTTATTGCATAACTCAGTCCATATGATATAGACTTCTTATAACCGTGAAAAGTTGTTACCTTTTCAAAAGCACAGATAATTATTTTAGCACACCGAAAAAGTATCTTCCGTTTATATTATATTTATCTCTATTCTAAACGATTACAAAATATAATAAATTTAGTTTAATTTATCCATGAGTGCTGTGTCTGCCTATCCAAATAAGTAGAAGTGTCTGACAGACAGATAGACAAACCGGACTTTCTTTTTACGCATAAAAACGTTAATAGGACCTCGCCCATTTAAAAAGGAAACAACTTTCCATGGATTTTACTGAAATGGTTTGTTATAGTCCTTAGTTTGATGATCAAAACTGGCTTGGTCATACCCTTGGCTACTCAAACGATTTGGTGCGATAACCGTTTAAAATAAGACTGTTTTTTTTTCTTGGATTATAAACGATTATTGCACGAAAACGGTTTAATTGTTCAAAGATATGACCCAGACAATTTTTATCAACGAACTAGGGACTAAATCATACTAAAATTTCATCTAAATCCGCGGAAATATATTATCATTAGTTCCAATGTACCCTTTATACAGGGTGTTCCGTGAGGAAAGGGAAATATTTAAAGGATGTGTTCTAGAGGTCAAAATAGGAAAAAAAGTTCCCATAAATATATGTCCAAAACCGACTCGTAAGGGAGCTACGCACTTTCAAAGGGGTACCAAAATTTCGATTTTTTATTAATAACTTAGGAACCCTTTGTGTTATAGCAGCGAGATTTAGCGTGTGATCTGTGTTTTATAAGACCTATCAGCCAATGGTATTTGCATGAAGTTAATTTAACCAGGGGCGTCTGTAATGGGGGGTCTTATCACTTTTTTGCCCCAAACTTTTTTCTGCTTATCTTTTTTGAAGGTTTATTTTTAGAATAGTATTACCAAGGTAAAAACACATTAAAAAGGTATTCTTGTTGCAATACCATAAGATTAACCGTGTTCGATAAAAATACAATTAAAGGCAAAATTACACGTTTATAGAACCAAAAATTAAACACTAAAATGTTAAAAACCTAAATTTCAATAATGCAGGGTAATTCTACATTGAAAGCTAAGAAAAAAAGTTTTATACGTGTATGTGCAAAAATCGCTTTTAAAGGTAACATGACCCTTTAAAATTTTTGAAAACCATAACTCCCTTAGCATTGATTTTTGGAATTACGTATACAAAAACTTTTTTCTTAGTTTTTGGTGTACAGAAACCCCAAGCCATTGAAATTTTGGTTTTTAATATTTTAGTGTTTATTTTTTGGTTTTCGAAAGGTGCAATTTTGCCTTTAATTGTATTTTTATCGAAAACGGTTAATCCTATGGTATTACAACAACAGTACCTTTTTTATGTGTTTTTATCTTAGTAATACTATTCTAAAAATAAACCCACAAAAAAGTTAAGCAGAAAAAAGTTTGGAGCATAAAAGTGATAAGACACCCCATTACGGACGCCCCTGGTTAGATTAACTACATGCAAATGCCATTGGCTGATAGGCCTTATAAAGCATAGATCATTTGCTAAAACTCGATGCTATAATACAAAGGGTTCCTAAGTTATTAATAAAAATTTTGGTACTCCTTTGAAGGGGCGTAGCTCCCTTACGAGTCGTTTTGGGCATATGTTTATGGGAACTTTTTTTCTTATTTTGACCTCTAGAACACACCATTAAAATATTTCCTTTTCCTCGCGGAACACCCTGTATATTCATTCTAAACCAAAGCAAGGCAGCAATAAAAATAAAACAGTAATGATTGATAATTAACAATATTAAATATAACAGATGCTTTAATTTTGAACAAATTATTCATACAATGTTTCTGATTAAAGAGATTTTCTTCGTGTTCCAGAAAAATGTCAAATAAATTTTCGATATAAACGATTTTCTTTGATGAAAAAATTTCTCTTACGCTGATCTTAGATCAACGATCTAGTTATGTTTATTAACGACTAGACAGTTATGGAAAGTCTAGTTAATTGCAACTGGTGACTCTCAACAAAACTGTATGCAAATTATTAGACGGTTAGATATGAACATGTTTTACTGAAAACCACGCTTCATTGACCATCTAATACGGATAGTAATTTCATAAATTCATTTAATTAAAATTAATTGCAGGTATTAAAGCTTTGCTAACGCCATTAATTATGATTACTTAGCTTGCCAGCTTTTTTAAGTTACAGCCGAGTGTCAAAAGTTGAAGTTACCTGACGCATGGAAAGTGACGTATTTAATGGTCTACTGAATGAGAAAATCTGTGCAGTATTTAAATGATTCATTTATTGTGATATAAAATAAGATAATATTATAATTTAGGTTTTAAATATAATATTATATGGTTTCGCCTTATAAAATATTCCAAAAATAAAATGGATTATCAAAATATCACGATTTGGTGTGATTTACTATAAAATATCGCACATAAATACTTATTGCAGGTACTCGTCGCAGCTTTACAGCTAAGAGTAAGTACTACAGTCAGATTAAACAAGCAAGACTTAAATTCCAAGTCCTTTACGAAACAACTTTACAGTAAATGTCAAGTCTTTATGTCAAAATGTTATTAGATATGCCAAAGTGTTATTGAAAACCTACTATAGGGACTAATAGTTTAGCTCGCGTACTAAATTGACGTTACTGGTTTAAAATAAGAGAATCTAACCCTATTTTATATAGTTATGCTTTTTGTCTTTGGTAATAATAATAATAATACCTTTATTGCCCAACAGAAAAACCCATTACAGGACAATATTATTTGAAAATTTACAAAATTAAAGTTTAAAAAATTAAAGTTTAAAGTTAATCAACAATGTAATAAAATATCTTATATTATAAAAAATATAACAAATACAAATACAATATATGGTAGAAATTAGAATCAACATTTTGGCCAATACTCTATAACTATACAATTAATTATTCTACTCACTTTGATGTCAATTTGTAGAGCGTTCGGGTCGAACAATCTTTTCGTTTTTTTTTTCGCTCTTTTTACTCCATTGCTAACCTCAGGGCAACTGTCATTGAACATCTAAATACATGAGGTTAGCAATGGAGTAAAAGAAGTAAAAATATCGTTCAACCCGAACGCCTCTTTGGTACATGAGGCAAATATTAAAATTCATTTCAAAAGCTTTTTACATACTCTATTCAAGATTTACCAGAGCCTTTTCAGTTATAGTTCTGTAGTCAAATGGCTACACAGGCATACCAAAGCGTATAATCAGTTAAGACCAAATGGCTAAATAACTTGAGCCTGTCGGATTTAAACTCAAATAGAAAAAATCACAAAACTACAATATAGATTAATTTTTTTAAGCCTACTTAGTCAAAGCTAAAGCCAAATAGACCTTCTGAGCCCTCAATTTGAATAAAATACATAGATAGCTGCTCTGCCTAAATTACCCTGAAAAAGTAATGGGCTAGAGATCCGCGAGATGCAGTCTTGGCCTAGGGACCCTATATATAATGACATTAAACTTCACACAAAGGGTTGAGACACGCTTTGATTTTGAGGTTAAAATGGCAACCAAGCACTAGTATTGTTAAACAATGAAAGACAATGGTTTTATCCAAAGTGCTTTGGTGCCAAATCTAAATCTAGTAATAATTATGTCTAAATTTAATATAATTCTGTCAGATACAAAATCTGAGGTTATAGTTAAATGTCGACCCGAACAGAGGCGTCGATATTAATTAATATAATAATATTGTCATATTTAAGTGTCAGTGTCAAACTGAATATTTGGTCATCAAATTTATTTATTTACGAAATTATGGTTAATAGTTTTATTATTGTACTTTTTTAAAGTGCCTACGAAAATACCTGTACAATTTAAATCAAGATTTACTTATGGAATATACTGACGACCGTCAGTGTTCGAATAATCTCGGAATTTTCCCTAAATAGTTGAAATTACTTTTATTTGGAACTGAATTAATTTTGAAGAAGAGAATAATATAAATAAATAAGAGGAATGTAAAAAATTCAGGCATGTACCGAAGAATATGATCAACTAGTAGTTTTACTTTAGCAAACTAAAAATATTAAAAAAAAATAATTTTATAGGTATTCCTTTAATAACTGCAGGTTTTTCATTATTGTTTTCTATGATAATTATAATAAAAATATACATTAAAACTTTGATTAGAACGTGTTTATTTTAGGCTTGCACTAGGCATGTTTATGTATTTTTTTTATTATAATTCAAAAAATATATTTTTTATTATTTAGTAATAAAATATGTTGAAGATTTTCATATATTAAAGTGTGTGCATACATAACAAATTTATATTTTTATAAGTTTTATACTTCGACGTTTTAAATCATAAATTCACGGCAAAACAGAAAGAATGAAAAGTGTACTATCCCAGCCAATACAGGATCAGCCAGGCACTAACGAATAAGGAAATCCAATTCAATAACAAATTAAATATTTTATTAACGAAATTAAGGTAATTTACAAGTATGTATTTTCTTTTCTGCTGTTTGTTACTTTTGTGGTTTTAAATTGTTCAGTTCAGTTCAGCTTACTATTTTTATCTATCCAAAAGTAATAATTCTGAATTTTAAAATTTTAATATTTTTTGTTTTAATTAAAGAGTTATGCTTATTATATAATTTACTGCTTTTCTCGTTACTAATAGTCATCTGCTTTTTAGGATAAGAAATATTTTGTAGATGCATTCCATTAATAAGTCCATTTTCTTTCACAGTTTTTGCATGCTGCACCTGCATGTAAGCTAAAGAAGTAACTTCTCCCAGTACAGCAAAGTCTTGCTCCTTTCTTCAGCTTTTTATTATTTCTTATTCACTGTCATCCGCAAAATATTAAATGTTAATTTTTTGACCTAGTATACTATAGTAACTGTAACTGTTCATTATATTCAATCATCCCCCATTACGACAGTTTACCACTGAACATTGTCGTGACATTTTTTCAAAAAACACGTCTATGGATATTTTGACAAGTAATGTCACTTCTACTATACCAATAGTGCCAATTCGCAAAAAAACATAACCCTGCAAAAATTGGTGTCTCAACCCTTTGTGTGAAGTTAAATGTCACTTTATTTAGGGTCCCTATCTTGGCCCAGTCCAAAACAAAACTGGCTTTTTACTACAAGTTTCAACATTAAGATTAAGAAAAATATTAGTCTTGGTTTTGGTTTTGTCGTACGACTACTACAATACTAATAGGACAGTAGACTTAATTCTCACTTTGTCCAACATCACTTAATTTTCCGATCTGAGGTCATTCAAATACCGTTTTTGTAATGTGTTGCTAATTTTAGCTGAGTATAAAATAAGCGTCTTGTTTAATAATATCAACTTGATATTGTAACCGTCAACACATATAACCTTAAAATTCAAACTAAGAGTCATCTGCAGACAAATCTACCGGAGTGAAGTTAGCAACGATTATTCCAGCAACGGTTTTTTAACATTGGTTTTTCAATAATTTCTTTAATCGGTACAGTAAATGCACATTAACGAGTAGTTTAAGAAAAAAAATACAGACATCCAAATATCGTAGGATGAAGAGGTCAAATTAACCTTTAATATAAAAACATTCATAGCGTTACTATTAGAAAGTCTCACACCTTCAAATTGGTACAGATGGAAAAATCGTTGCTAACTTCACTCCGGTGACAAAACTACACTCACTAATGTACGCATGTATACCAACCTCAAAGAAATAAATATGAATTATTTTTCTAAGGCGTTTATTGCCCAATTAAACAATTTTTGGGCTAAGTGAAGAGCTTAAAATCTCGAATGTGAAGCATTATATGTTGTTTATTTCACATTTAAATAGGTTAAAACGTGATTTGATATCATTTAGCGGCGTTTCCAGTGCAGCTTTCGACTATCTTATGTTATTCTAATGTATCGTTTATTAATATCGCCGTGATCAATGCATTTTATTTAGAAAAAGTGCAAGCCCTGGTATTATGTGTCAATAGGGCAACGCCTAAAAGTAGTACCTACTTTTGCGACACAACTACACAGCTAATTTATGATTTAATATTATCCAACTAAACAAATTTGGTAGCCCTGATCTTTTTCTGTAATATCACCTACAGTTGATTTCAACAAAACTGGAAAAGTGGGGTTAAGTAAAATTTCATGTTTTCCATAAAATTTAGTTGTGTGAATGTGGATTATTTAAATGGGGTTATGCCTGTTTGAAAAATAAGGTTAGTTTAACCATGTCAAAAATCATATGTTATTCTATGCATTTGTGTTTAGTAAAAACTATTTGGATTTTGAAGCGTATCTCTATTGTTAATTACTGTATTTCTGCTCTAAAATATCCTTTTTCTAAAATGTCTATTATTAAATCCCCTTATCAATATATTTTGTATCTAATAAACTTGTTTTAAATACCTTTATTTTTAAAAAACACTACTAGTATATTGGTCTCCTACAACTAGGTATTCCTCATAGTTCCTTAATTTAAAAATTATAATTATGGGTTTTACACCAGTATTCTTCGAGTATTCTTATTTTTCTGCTTTATTTCTCCCAATTTTAAAAAAATACACCAACATTTTTTGACTGACATTGATGTGGCAATAACAATACTGACACTAAATTTATTAACAAGTAAACAAATATTTGTCAAATGAGAGATAGTTCACAATGTAATTTTTTTTATAACCCCTCTTTTCCAGTTTTGTTGAAACCAAGTGTATAACACTTTTTCAGATCAACAGCTGTGAGGAATATAACAAGATACTAATTTATTATTTTTTTAATGCCCGTTATGGAGCCATTAATTAGCATAGAGGGATCCCAATACTGCTAACAAAACTTTCTCCTAGGATAAATAAAAACAATATTTAATTTCAAATTCAAATATAAACAAAAATTATAGAACATTAAAAGAGAAAGAATATTAAAATAGGTCTAAAGTTTAGGCCGAATAGAAATTCTATGTACACAATATTTTCAGTTTTTTTTTTTTAGTTGCTAATTTGCAAACAGTGGTGACTGTGTATGGGCGCCGACTCCGGAAGGCCGAGGAGCCATGGCCCCCTCCTGTCTTTACTTTGTAGTGAAATTATCTGAACATTTTTAATATTTTATTTACTTTGTTTACTTGTCTGACACCTGTCAAAAACTCACCAGAGGTATGTCCTTGACCGTGATTTTAGGGATTTTTGACCCACTGAACTAGTTAAGTTGGCCAATGACTTTGCTGTCAATTTAACTTCCTTTACAACATTTTTGTGTTCACTTCAGCTGAAACAGTCTGAACTGAGTAATCTATCTTTTCGCTAAGCATCATCAGGGATAAAGTTTTTATTTTATGTTAAATATTATCTTGGTGTTTAGGTAATTTAAGCCATATTAATATTTTAATAAAACCTAACTAGGTTTTATTTCTGTTTAGTTTAACGATACTTACAAAAGTATCAGGCCATACCTCTGAAGAGTTTGAGCTTCCATCAATAAACTACCACAGCCCAACAACTAGTTTTACTAAATTAACCTACGCGTAGGTACGTCCCCTTATATCGCTAAAACACAGGCTCCCAACAACTTATTTACTAGAAGCGATTTAACACAACTTTTAAAGGATTTACAATTTTTAAATATATTTTTAGTCTTTTTTTTTTCATTAAATATTTTTTTTTTACTTTTATGTAATTTTTTTTAGTTCAAAATTTGGGGGGGGAGTTATAAAAAGTCGGCGTATGATTTTCCGAGAATTAAAAAATGGAGATTTTTCGTCTGGTCTTGTTTTGGTTTCGAGAAAAATCAAGAGAAGTCTAATTTAAAAAAATGAAGACAAGACGAGAGTCACTTCGTCGAGCGTAGAGATTCGATAAAAAATTGATATCTCTTGACAAAATTGGTTATATGCATTTTTATCGTTAGATAGCGGATACCCCTAACGCAATTCACCCAGTGAAAAACTAACAGGAGTGTTCTGTTACTATCCATTAGTACCCTTTAAAATATCAGCCCGTGTGCATTTATTGCAATTTCAACATAGGAATTCCTCGTTATTTGACTTTTATTTTTGGTTTCTTTTTTAGTGTAATGAACATGGGTCGGATCGAATTAGCCATTTTCCGGGGGCATGCAAAAATTATAATTAAAAAAAAATCTTTTTTCAAGTAAATAGACACTTTAAACTATTGTTCACCAAGCGGAATGTCATGTCGACGCTGTTAATACTCAGTGAGTCACTTGGTCATGGTCCATGACTCATAGGAGGCATAGCGTAGTGGCTAGCGCGTATGTATAGCAAGTCTACTATCGTGAGTTCGATTCTCACTGGCGCCGATGTGTCTTTTTCAGTTAATTAATAATTGAAATTTGGCGAAGGCGATAAGTGAAACGGACAATCCCTAGAAACTGGTTCGAAAGTCAGTATAAGCCGGTGGTTCCCTCTACTACTAGCCCACACAAGTCTTGGACTTAGGGGATGCTTAATTAAGTAGAATAGTACGAGGTTAAACAAATAAACAAACAAAAACAAAAAAAAATAGAGAAAGACTTTTTTTTTGAAAATTGTTTCCCTTTTTAAAAAACGAATAATTAATAAAAAAAATATTTTTGTATTAACTATTCGTCAAAAAAAAGAAACTATTTTCAAACAAAAAAAAATAAGTCCTTCTCTATGAGTCATGGACCATGATCAAGTGACTCACTAAGTATTAACAGCGTCGACATGACATTCCGCTTGGTGAACAATAGTTTAAACTGTCTATTTACTTGAAAAAAGATTTTGGACTTTTTTAACATTTTTTTAATTTTTGCATGCCCCCGGTAATGGCTACTTCGATCCGACCCGTGGTAATAAATGATCATTCTTAAATAAACACACTGTATAAAATCCGGAGAATGCTGTTACATCGTGTTATATTTAAACTGATTGAGATTCACATAATAACTGATCGCCTCGAATCTGTATTTGTTTGAGACCAGTTTTTGCCAGCTTGTAGTACATTCTCACCGCTATATTTACTACTCCATATGACTCGGTTTGGTTATCTTTTTTTCCTTTCAACATGTATAGTACACAAACATAAAATGTGGGTTTTACTAAATAATTTATTAAAAAGTTCTAAATAAAACAGTAAAATTAGTTAAAAAGTAAATTTAATAAGCTTTATTTTCAATGTTTATTTAAAGTTTTGGTTAAAGCGTTTAAAAGTTAGTTAAGGTTAAAGCAAAAATTGTCCAAAATTTGAAAAAAATGTAACCACTTTTAAAATTTTGCCTAAATATACATTTTAGGCCATAGTCAATATTTATGCGTTGAGAATAAGCTTGTTAATTAATTTTTTAAAGATCGTTCTCATCATCGAAAACACAGGTTTACAAAAAAAAAAAAAGTCAGGACTATTTGACCGGACTATGGTATTCCTAGGTATTTTGGCCCCTGAATCAGATCCCGGGATCAGTTTTGCCTCATCACGTCAGGAAAACGAGATTTCAAGTTTATTTGAGGTCAAAATGGTGATTTTTTGGAAGCGGCCCCGCGACAATATCTCAAGCGACCTGTTAACTTCACGGGTAACTGTGTAGGTCTTGAATACTTTCTGAACGTTGAGATGTCCCAGGGCCGCTCCCAAAAAATCACCATTTTGACCTCCAAATGACCTTGAAATCTCGTTTTCCTGACGTGATGGGGCAAAACTGACCCCGGGATCTGATTCAGGGCGCCAAAATACCTAGGAATACCATGGTCCGGTCAAATAGTCCTGACTTTTTTTTTGTAAACCTGTGAAATTCATTAAATTACGTTTTAAAGTAATTAACCTACCGGCAAAAAATAAACAACTATTGTTTACAGCCAGTTTGCGGGAATTTTAATTTTCTACAATTAATGTTTTATTACTTTTTTTTGTATCTTTTAGGGTTAGGCCGGAATTTTCAAAAAAGTGCGATACTGTACTTCACTGTTTATTTGTTAGACCCTCACGGTTCACCTGGGCGATTTTAAATAAAAATTTCGAGGACCCCTACATTTTTTGGACTAAAACATACCTGATGACATAAGATAACAATTTTCATTTGAAAGAAAATCGTAAAAGATACACTTTTTTAGAAAGATAAAAAAACGTTTTTTTGAGTAATAGGGTGTGTCAAAAAATTCCGATTTGCGAAATCGAAAACGCTCTCTGGCTCAAAAGTTGCTCCTTAGTAAAAAACTGTGGCCACTCAAAAATGAGCCAAATCGATTAATGTTTAGAGGTAGCTTAAAGCACTCAAACTTTGAAAAATATCGGTACCTGTTTTTCGGATAAAAAGTGATTGTATATAAAATTAAGGAAATTTTGGAGGGTTTCTTTGGTAATATTTAGAAACAATTCTAATTGTGAGGAAACTAAAAAAAATATATTTCCCATTCCCTTAAGTTAGAACATAAAAAAATCGCCAATTATTTGAAGATTTTGCGAAAATTTATTGAAAATGGGCATATTTAAAAGGACATAACTTCCTTAGGAATGATTTTTTGACCAAGGTGCATATAAACTTTTTCTTTGTTTTTAATCTTAAATAACCACTCCTTACTAAAATATTTGTTTTTTGCTTTATATTTTTTAATTTTTTTATTTTTGGTTCTGCATGAGTAAAAACTTACTTTTAAATGCACTTATCTTTATAACGGTTAAACCTGCGATGTTAAACCACAGAAACTTTGTTGTGTATTTTTACATAAAAAAGTATTACAACCAAAAAATCAAAAAAAAAAGTACACCGAAAAAAGTTTTAGGCAAAAAACATCAAATCCACCCGGTTTCTAATCGAAATTAATTTTTTTAATCAACTTGAGGAAAAAAATTATGTTTTCTGTATAGTCATGTAGGTTAACATGTATATATGCTTATATACTAATATATAATTTTGCAGATTTTTTATTTAAAACTATTTTTTATGCACTTTTAAAAACTTGCAAAAATTAAATTTTTGCGAAATCTTCAAATAATTGGCGATTTTTTCATGTTCTAACTTAAGGGAAGGGGGGGATATAATTGTTTTAGTTCTTACATTTAGTATTGTTTCTAAATATTACCAAAGAAACCCTCCAAAATTTCCTCAATTTTTATCGGTATCAGTTTTTATCCGAAAAACGGGTACCGATTTTTTTTTAAGTTTGAGTGCTTTGAGCTACCTCTAAACATTTATGGATTTGGCTCATTTTTTAGTGGCCACTGTTTTTTACTAAGGAGGAACTTTTAAGCTAGAGAGCGTTTTTGATTTTGAAAATAGCGATTTTTTGACACACCTTATTACTCAAAAAAAACGTTTTTTTATCTGCTTAAAAAAGTGTAGGTTTTAGTCCAAAAAATGTAGGGGTCCACGAAATTTTTATTTAAAATCGCCCAGGTGAACCGTGGCCTACGTATAATTCTTAAACTAAGTTTCAGCTCCTCCTAATATTTCGATGCATTGGGCTAACATCGACTGAGTTTACTGGCCAATAAAGGAGAAAATTGCTCATATGATAAATGTTAATTTTTATTTCCAAGACATACTACGGACGCAATTTACGATATTATGTAAATCGCACCATTCTAACTCATACATTTGATATTAGAGGAAGGGTAGCAAATGTGGGCTAGGTCTTGTAATATGGGCTAGGTGGGTTTCTCAGCTATCCGATGCAGTTCTCTGCATCCGACTATCGCAAATCGTAAATGGCGAAGTTAAACTTCCACAGTAAAGATTCATTAATTAATTCATACATTCGTTAACGTTTGAGAATTTATTTTAATTTTCCGTCCTTTTCAGCAAGCCATAGAACTTTTTTAGGTAAGTTTATAAATTCCGTTACCTGACAGATAACAACGTTTTCAAAACCATTTCTGCAACAAATTAAAGCCACATAATCGGGCTTTGATGTGTGCTTATTAGTTTTCTTCTAACTACTGAGTTTTAGACATAGCCTCTTTTGTTGTATACACCGAGTATTTTTGCAATATGGGCCATCCCTGTGTTTCTATTATGGTCTATATAGAACTATGTATTTAAGCCTAGAATTTTTCTAGGAGGCCAAAAAAAGATCAGCAACAGCCAAGAATAAAGAAAATGGAACGAGGGCGATATGGAACGCGCTATAATAGCGATGTGGCAGTACGAGATGGGTACCTTCAAAGCTTTAAAAATGTTTAATATACCACGTTCTATATTAGGAGTTATTTGATTTATTATTTCATTTTAGATATAACTTTTATACTTTTAACTTATTGCGACCAATAAGATTGATTGCCACTTCAAATCTAATATTTATTACACAATTTTGGGGGCAGCCCATATTTAGGGCCAATTTCAAATCGACACAAAAGTGCACCTTCTCACTATTTACGAAATAATGAATTTATTATTTGTTTTAATCAATATGAATTTATAACAGGTTGTGACTAATTAATATAGCTATCGTTGGGTACGTTTGGTATTGGAACTAAACTTTTATTTATTTTTTTACAAGAAAAAATAATATGGGTAGCCCATATTTGCTTCCTTTCCTCTATAATTAAAGCAGTTGGTGGTGAAGATAGTTATTTAGCTGAAATTGAGATATTAGCATCATCTGGCGTAATAAATAATAGAAGTTTTTCACAGAAGTCCGGTACCCAGGCTGCTGCAATAAGCATTTCTCCAAGTCCGGCTAATTTGGCGCCACGGCGCCGCAATTACGGTGACTAGTCAAATGAAGGACTTAAAATTAGTAAGCAACGCAGATCTATTTTGATATGTGGTATACAACAAAAAGTAAAAGTCAAAAATGCATTAATTTACTAAAAACAAAAATGAAAAGAATCACTGGACGTTATTCAGGTCACATGAATTATCAAATGTAGTCAATATAACATGTATAGTATATTCAACTTCAAGATGAAGTAGAAGTAAATAAAAGAATCGCGCACGCGGCAGCTGGTGCGTGGTTTCATTGGTTAAAACACTCGAATGTTGGGGGAGTAGGGATGTAGAAAATTAAACAGGTTACTACGTGAGCACTTGCGATGAAGCGTAAAATGCATTCCAATGGACCGTTATATAGAAATATTTTGTTTTGAGACCTACCCTGTCACTAAATCCGTTGTTGTCACGTGCGTTTGTTTACACTTATTTCATTTTGAAGTTAAATATACTATAGATATGTGTGTAGAACCTACACTGTATTCCACAGGTATTATACACCACACACTACATGCAGTTTGATTGTACTGCAGCTCTATTCTTGACTATTCGCAAAAATATTTCGCATATACAGTTGCTATGATACAACCAATCATATATTAGCTTCCTTAGCAACAGCGTATGCGAATAATTTTTGCGAATAGAGCTGCAGTCTGTACTAGAGACACACCAATATAATATGGTTAATGTTCTTACAAAAAAAAATTCCTAATCCTAATTCTTTTAAGTACTTCTTTTTTTTTAATAGGTTATTTTTTTACCATAAAATACATTCACAAAGTAAATGAACTTTTCACAGTAATTATCAGTAAATTTTACAGTTAAATGGTAAAAAATGTATTATTCGTAAAAAACAGTTTTTATTAGGACTCTAATGTTTTCTTAGAAATTATTTTAAATCAGTGAGATTACTCAATCTTATCTTTTATAAACAATCGAATTTATTTTAAAGCCTTGTTTAAAAATAAACGTTATTCGCGTATTATACATGTGCTGCTGTTCATTTGTTTAGAGGTTATATGTTTCCGGGTTAATTTTAAAATTGTTGAGCAAGATTTTCGGTTAATTTCAAACAGAAGCCTGAAAGGTCAGATATGGACAGTTGCGGGTAAACCTATACTTAGACCCGTAACCGTCCATATCTGACCCAATCACATACTTTAATGAAAATTTCTCTAAATGGACGCATGCAATTTCTTGTTGCATACACAGAAAAAAAGGATATCTTGAATCAAAGCAAAACGATCTTGAACCAAGGCCGCCATGGCTTTTGATGTGTTCAACGCCATGACTGTCTTGGATCAAGTCCGCCGTGATCTTGACATTTGAGGTCCTAGATTTAAGGACATTTCCTTAAATCAAAGCCACTTAAACCATTTATTTAAGATCATATTATTTTAAACGAAGTATGTAATTATCTTGATTTAAGATCATATTATCTTTATCCAAGATCATATTATCTTGCACCAAGTCTTGGTTTAAGATAATATAATCTTGAATGAAGAGAATTATAATCTTGATTTAAGATTATGATTCTCTTGATTCAAGATCATATTGACCCCACAGTCAGGTTCCAGGGTTAATAGAATGGTAAATATTTTAAAAAAATTTCCCACACATGTATAATATTATGAAATATTTCAAATATGATACTTTCTTACTCTGTTAATATTGTGAAATTTGGTTTCATAGGTGGTCGTAGGAAAAAGCACTTGTTTTTGAAGAAAAACTTGTTGCAACGCCATTGCAAAATGGCACTTATAGGTATAAATTATTTAAAGCTACTTACCCGTGAATTTTTTAAGTAAACTTGAAAATCCCTATCGTTTGAGTGTAACAGATACAAATTCGTCCATTTTAAAGCAGATAAAAACAATGATAAACCTTTAAAGACAACTCACGGCAAAAAAAAAAACAAACCTAACTGTATATCTACGTGGGGTGACGCCGGCAAACTCTTTACCGTAAAACAACAGGGGCTTTGAGTCAAGATAATAACTCTTGTATTTAAGGACAAAATCCTTGACACAAGGATTTTTCTACCAAGAGAATAATTAAAGGAAACTAAAGTCACAGATAATCTTAAACCGAGGATACATGATCTTAAAAGAAGATTATTACCTCGATTTAAGATAATATAAATCCAAGATAATTTATTATCTTCTTCCAAGATAACCTTTTTTTCTGTGTCGAAATTAAAAATTACATTGTTAGTAACATGTCATTATTTGACAAAATTTAATTATTATCTCTCTCTGCCCTTCCTCCATCGTTACATATGGTACAGTTAATAAAGTATTACTTTATCATAAATTATATATTATTGTTTAGTTTTTACTTCTTATATTGTATAAGTTCATAGAAAAAACGGATTCCTTGAACCAAGGACACGTGTCTTTGGATATGTTCAAAGCCATATTCTCTTGTTTCAAGGCTGGCATTTTCTTGAACTAAAGTCAATGTCCTTGAATAAAGAGCGCGGATTTTTATTCCAAAACCCGTGCTCTTCATTCAAGGACATTGACTTTGGTTCAAGAAAATGCCAGCCTTGAAACAAGAGAATATGGCTTTGAACATATACAAAGACACGTGTCCTTAGTTCAAGGAATCCGTTTTTTCTATGTTTGTTTAATATTTTAGGTTTTATATTAAATATGTAATAATAATTATATTAATTATGATTATAAACTATCAGAGAACGCCGCACACAAGCCTTAGGCTTAGCCGGGTTAATTTGGGTTTGTATAAATCTCTTTTTATTTTTAAAAATAAATTATTCTTATTTTTATATTATGTTCAACATCCTAAATCTATAAGTTCTCGATTACAGATGTAAAAGCCACTTTACACGGAGCAATTTGTGCGCAAGTTTGATGCTATGCATGTTTGTTGCAAGAATGATTCAGTCACTGCGCATGCCTTCAGGCAACTTTGGTGCTATTTTCGAGCCATCAAATTATTAGAACAAGTTCTATTTTTCGAGGTTTTATAGTTATTTTCGTGGTACCAACCTGGAAAAAAGTTACCAAATCGATTCTTTTTACTAATATTAGCAACTTCACATGTTAATAATAATAATAATTATTATTATTATTAATATTGGGCCGGTCTATCTAATAAAACACTTCCGTAAAAAAGCAAATGCTAGGTTATGGTTTTGTCAACAAACGCAGAGACACGTCAAAATTGCCTGGTTGGCAGCACTGTTTAACTTGTAGTATATAGCGTCAAACTTGCGTACAACTTGCTCCGTGAAAAGGCAAATAAATGTGCAATTGTCCTCATGCTATATCTGGCAGCAAACTTGCATAGCACTAAACTTGCGTAAAATATGCTCCGTGTAAAGTGGTCTTTATATTTTACAAAGTTATAAACAATATTCGTTAAAATTAGTTACTATAATCATTAAATTAATTAAGGCGAACCAAATAGTTATATTCAAGGTAAAATTATTTTTACTATTGTTAAAATATTTACTTTACTAATTTAATTTATTGTGCCATCGTATATTTGCAGTAACTAATTGAACTTATGCCAACAATTATTTGGCAAATATATCCATTGAAATTTAAAACGAAAAAATGCTGAAAAATTAAAATAATATAGTTGAAATGTGCCAATTTCGAAACTTTAAAAGGCTTTCTGATCATAGACATTTTCTTAAAATTTTTTGATGCATTGAGATTTAAACAGAAATCCAGTATCCGACCGAAACTGCTTTTTTTTGGCCGAAACTAGGTTTGGTTTACATCTTAGTTTCGGCCGAAACCAAAACCGAAAACAAAACTTATTAGAATTACGATTCATTTTTGTAATTATTACATATGTATGCATAAATATTCTTGAACTTACACTTAAGATATCAAAGTAAAATGTTATATGTTAAATAATGTTTCATGAACAATTTTTTATTATTATTAAACCAGTCTAAATGAGACTATAAAAAGTAGAAATAAATTAAATCCACCCCTCAACCCCCTCCTAAAACATAGTTATCTCTTTTGGTTTCCGAGAAAATCACTGCCTAAATCTGGACCCGGACACCATGTCCATTTTTTGTGCAATAGAGTTATCACCATGTCTTTGATGTGCATTTATCGCTTTATGTAGAGGTACAGGGCACTATGTCCAGTTACTATAAATAACGGAAATAATACAATGGAAAACAATACCATGCCCATGCATTTAAAAAAGAATCGAAAACTTGCTCTCCTGAAAAATTACGTTTTTGTGACATGGTGTCGTTTATCTCCAGGCTCCAGAAATATAGATGGGATCCGGGGGTTGTTTTTAAACTTTTTAACCACTTACAAAACTCAAAAATAGCCAGTATTCACCATTGTATTTGCAAGCTCAAAGTCTATCCAAAGCAACCGAAAAAATATAGGGTAGATATTTAAAATCTTGAGGATTTTTTTTTGGCCTTGAGTGCATTAAAAAAAACAATGTGCGCTATATCTTAATATTTTGAGGGTCTTGAATTTTTTTCATTGTCATATTCGTTTTCAGCGCCTAAAAATACATAGAAAAAATATAGTTTGATTTACAAAAAACTGTTTATTTTTTTTTGTGGTCATGTGTGATTATTATAATAGATAAGGAAGATTTGATTATTTTACAAAAGGCTTAATATCAGTTGCTAACTTCGAAAAAGAAGAAGAAGAAAACTTTAAAAAACTGGAATATTTAAATAAACCAAGTAATTAAAATATTGTTTCAAAATTTGTAAAAATTTAATGTAGTAATTTTTCAATTACCAATAAAATTGTGCTTAAGGGAACAAATATTATTACTTTTTATTATGTTTACCACAATTATTTATGATTGATCACGTTCTGCCATACAGATCTAACTTAATTAAATAATTACATGTTACATTAAAATAAATTAATATCGACGTGAATCCATTTACAAGATATATTTTAATTATTATAATAAATAAAATCATTTAGATTTAATTAAAAGGTAGGTAAAGAAAACATTTGTGAAGAAATAGTTTTATTTCTAGGTTAAAAGCACAACAATGGATTGTACAAAAATGAAGCATGAGCTAAATATTTTATTTAGCTATGTATAATGTACATGCCAAGATGTGTCCATGTTTTCCTTTATTTTCGCATGACTGTGTTTCCAAAAATATAAATCCTACGATAAAAATAAATATAGGTGTAACGCAACTTTTTCCTTTTATTTTTGCGTGCAGAATATAAAATAAATTGATCGGCTAAACAAGTATAAGTACTGACTTTCAAAAGGCGCTTGATTAAATAGATCCATATATAATACTTGTAAAGCTTGAAGAATTTAGATTTCATAGAGCTCTAATTGCTCTCTTTTTTAGTTATATTTTTGGTAGAAAACAAATAGTTTTTTATAATGGATACTATTCTTATTTCCTCTTTTCTACTTCTGGTGTTCCCCAGGGTTCTAATCTGGGACCTTTAATTTAATCTAATTTTCATTAATAATCTGCCTTTATGTATAGACTGTGATCGGTTATTGTTTGCGGACGAGTTTAAATTTTAATTAATAATTAAGTCTATTAACGATTGTATTTTGCTGCATAATCAAATTAACCTTTTATGGGACTGGTGCATTCGTAATAAATTAAATCTTAACATTAAAAAATGTAAATACATGTCATATTCAACTAAACATAATATAATAGACTTCCAGTATCATATAAACGGTACTCCGCTTGAGAGATGCTATGATTTGAAAGATCTAAAGGTTGTATTTGATACGACTATATCTTTTTCAAGTCACATTCGAAATTCAAAATCTTTTAATAATGTATTATGCCTTAAGTCATTATATTATGCATATGTAAGATCCAGACTAGAGTATGCCTCTCTTGTCTGGTATCCACCATATGTAGTTCATACTGATGCTTTGGAAGCAGTCAACAGAAGATTTGCAAAATTTCTTTATTTTAAACGTGAAGGAGTCTATCCTGCTCAAGGATACGACAATATTAAACTGTTAAACCGCTTTAATATGCTGTCACTTAAGACTAGACGAATAATTTTTCCCTATGTTTTTTATATAAACTGCTTCACAATGGAATTGATTGCATGTACTTACTCAGGCAAATCAATTTCAGAGGGCCGCGTTTGGGTTCGAGATATGAGGATACTTTTATTTGTAATTTTAGCAGGACTAACGTTATGGTTAGATCCCCAATAAATATAATATGTAATAACTTTAATTCGTTAAACCTTTCCATTGATATAACGCGTGTTTTCTAAACTCACTTTTATACAACCTACATTAATAGGTTAAAATTTTGTATTTATGTATCCATATATATTTTTTCTTTTGTATATTTTTATATATAATTGTATATATGTATTTTTGCCCTAGAATTGGTGCAAACTTTTGGGTAAATAAAGATTATTATTGTTATTGACTGCAATGGATTGTTTGGTTTTGTGTAAAAGTAAAATACTAACAACAGTAACTCTCCATAATTCCTTCGTAATAACAAATAGATAGCAAACAAATATTTAGCATACAAGATTTGATTCAAAATAAATAATAATTTCATATTAAAAAAATGGCAAACCAACATCTCTTCGCATATGTTAATGTTTTACGATTGACATGTCTCATGGTAACGAGCAGAAAAGTAAAATACTACGAAATAGGTTATTTTTAAGACTGAAAACTTCATTTTTTTTTGTAGAAATGTTAGCTTTTCCAATAGATCGTAGAATAAAATATTTTTTAGTCATATCCCATTTGCAAAACATGGCTTTATGTTTCATTAAACAAATTAAAATAAATAAATTATTATTAGTATTACTATTAATTAATTGTAATTAATTAATTAATTAACTAATTAATATATAATTAACAACACTAATATTAGACAAAGACGTAAATAAAAAAAGCATTTTCAATTAAATACCTCAGGAAGTTGCACTTTCCCATAATTAAGGCAAGGGAAGTTTCACTTTTATTTACAAAAAAGATACAAGAATGTTAATATTTAATAATAATTATAGTATTTTTGATACAGGCGACATTAAAGTAAGTAATTAATATGCATTTTCGAATTAATTAAAATTAATTTTAATTCAAATTAATTTGAATATAAACCTAAGAACAACAGCAACGGATTATTCTTAAAATTTACTATAATATTTATTAACAAGCCGTGCAGGTATTTAATGCTTCGCATTCCATAGTATACTCTTCGCAGTGGATAGTTTATTGCGTTTTTTCTCGATACATTTTCCAAAATATAACTGCTTTGATCTCGTGCGTAAAAATTTGGCACCCCCTAAAACTTTTTTACAAATTATATTTTTAAATTGCTAAGAATATTTCTTTATACAGGGTATCCCAGCTAAGACAGATCAATTGTTTTTTGGCGTTATAATTAAAGCTATCGGAATATAATTTATGTGAGTTAACATACACCCAAAAAAGCAATATGTGTGCCTAAATAAAAGTTGTCTACTGGTTTTTATTTCTAGGATACATTTTTTTTAACTGTAGCGTTAAATAATATTTTTTTAAAATGATTATAATGTCAAAATTACATAAACTTTAACTTGGGTAAAATGCGTTTAAGATTTAAACATTAAATAATTATAACGTACGCTACCATAAGTAGTCGCAAAAGAGGATTAAATAAACTTTATTCAGATTAAAGTGTTAAAAAATACAGTAGTTCTATCTAGGAAATAGTCTGGGTAGTTAAAATCCTTAACCAGATACGCTAATAAACAAATTATTGTGATTTTAACAACAAAATAAATCAGGATTATTCAAAACAAAATGATTTATAATTTAAATACAAATTATGAAACATTATTTGATCAGTGTATAAACAATAAAAATATTTTTTTTAATTTTAGAATTTAAAATTCCATATAAAAATGGTGTCAAATAAGTTTAAAAACAAAAACTAGTAGAAAATAGTTGTCTATGCACAGTTGTAGCTTGTTGGGTGCGTATTGACTGCAAGTTTTATCCCGATAGCTCTAACATTAACGTCAAAAAACGACTGATCTGTTTTCTGATCTACTGAGACACCCAGTATTAAAAAGTCCTATTTTTATTTTATGATTTTGGGACATGTTATGTATCAGATAATCATTATTTGACCTTTCACCATAATTAATGGCTATTTTTACCCAGGGAAATATGATGATTCCGATGTAGTGATGTCAAGAAATTGACATAATTTAATATTTTGAAGTCATTAACCAAAATGCCTCTAAAATCTACATTTCGTGAGATAAATGAATAAAAATTTAAACAAATATTTTAAAATATGCCTTTTTACGTGCATACAAACAAATTTTTTTTTCAAGAATATAGCAAGTATCCGTATGGCAGGAGAAAATATAGTATATTATTTATCACGGCATCCAATCTTAAAAAAGGGTATCGTTTTAAATAGGAGTTTTGGGCTAAATGAGATAAATATGCTTTTGTTCAAAAAGTTGCAAAATGATGAAAAGAAATTATAAAAAACCGTGTTGTTTGTTAATAAAGAACAAAATGAAAAAACAAATTAAAAACTCAGGAATTATTTGTTATCGTAAACCCGACAACATCGCATTATTCTTGCGCTAAATGAGATATCATCAGTCATCGGCGAATAGTCAGTGCTCGCATAGGCTCCGCGTCGATTCTATCGTTGACGCGAGGTTTTAAATATTTACATTTTTATTTTCTTCGAAAAACACCGATATATTTACATATTTATAGTTAATATGTATATTCAATATTGTTGTGTGTAACAAATTAGTCGTCAAATGTTTCGATTTAGTGACTTTTATAAAAATTTCCCTCATAATTCGGCAAAATTATTCCGTAAGCCTATGTTTCTGTGTTTATTTTCAACGTTGATGAGTCATAACTGAATTTATTCCGATTAATGGATATCATATTGAAAAAAGCAATATTTTTTTTTAATCTATAAACGAACCTAAAGACATTTAGGTAGAATATATAATAAAAACACAACACAATATTAATTAAATATATCTATTTTTAAATAAGTATATTTAATTAATATTCAAAGTTAAAAGTCTATGTGTAACTTTTTCATAATCTAGTTTTGAATCATATCATGGAAATAAAGTAATTTAACATGTTGAAAGCCACATTAAATTACTTGTCTTGAGTAACACTGTCCCAATGAACTACATGCTTTGGGTTATCGTAGAAACTTCTGGGTTTGCTTACAATGTTATTATAGTATAAATACCTCAAAAATAACAACATAATCGTACTGAAACTTAAGAAACTAGTCACATAAGTCCAGCCTAATTACACATTAAATTACAGTATATTGAATCCGTAAAAACTAATAAAACACAACAAAATATTTAAATATTATAGTCCAGAGCAGTGAACACAACACATACCCTTTCCTTGAGCCCCACTGTAGTAGTTAACGTGCAAAGTTATTTTTATTTTGACGAGATGACATTTGACACTTGAAGTTTAGTGCAATGTTGCCAAATCGTACATTGACATATGTCAAAATTCATAATTAAAATAATTAATTAAAGTATGTAACGGGATGTAAAAAGGGCTGAAATTTTGGCTAAGTATTTATTTTATATCTATCTATAAGCTTGTAAAGTCTTATCGTTGCAGGCGATTTAGCCCAAAATGCGATACCCTCCTTTGCATAAAGTTTCGTGCTTAGTGATGTTTAGTAAAGTTATATGTACCACAATATAGCCAAAACTCTGTAGAATCTGTGGTATTATGGATTCTTTTGCTTGCGTTGCACTGTGGGCTGGACAAAAATGAAAATTTTTGCATACGAGTATTTTTGATACCGATTCGAATATGATGGTGAAAAAGCTGAAAAAAAATCCGCGCCACTAGGGTGATTCATTTTTTAATTTTTTTTTTTTTTTCGATTTTGTATACAGGCTCTTTTTAGGGATATTAACGTAGACCAATGGTTAAAACACCAAAAATCAAAATGGCGGAGCCAACATGGCGTATCGGTTTGAAATTCTATCATAGCATAAAAAAGGCTTTCCCGAAAATTTGAAAATTTTCTGAATGAAAAAGCAATATGGAAACAATAAATGTTATAATATTTTTATACGTTTAACTGTATGCATTGTTTAGTTAAATCTTGGATTTATATTGTTTTAAGTAAACCAGGTTCAAATAAAACCCTCAAAATGAAACACCCTCAAAATGGGACCTCAAAAATATCTTACAGAATACTAATGACTGTATTGTTTACAAACAATTAATTTAAGAATTGTTTTTAAACGTCAAAGATCAATATGAGTTGACCCTATTGGCTCAGTGCCATTTTAAAAACTACATAGTTTAGTTAAATTATTACAAATCGTCGACTTACAAGTAAAGAGCACTAAGTCCAAAAACATGGTTTTGAGATATTGACAAATTTAACTTCCACTGTTGTTTTTTAATTTTTGTAATAATTGTTACAAAAATGCACGTTTCGGCAAACAAACACTCAGTCGCTTAGTGCAGAAACATTTGAAATAATCTACAAGTAAAACGCACTAAGTGCACTAAGTGACTTAGTGCCTATTGCCAGATAAAATTTTATTCAAAATCAAACTGGTGCGTTTTGTATAGTGGGTAACCCTCTTGGCAGTCCACCTAGAAGTTAGTTCGGTTTACCTGTACATAGATCATCAAAAATTAATTACAGTACCCTAAAAATCCCATTTTTGCAAAAAAGTGACTTAGTGCCTTTTACTTGTAAGCCGACGAAATTATGGTTAAGCACAATTTACTTACCGATTATAAGTAAAAAAGTCGTGCACAAGAATCCCCATTTTCGCAATATTTGTAATTTTCCAAAAAAAAAAAAAAACAGTTCACTATATTTCGAATTTACTAAATATTATTTTCGTTATTTTGACAGCCTCACACAAACACCTATTTATTCGTTCGAAAATTTCACATAACTAAATTTTCAGATTTAACTCAGTTACACAGGTGATGGCGAATCGTATATTTAGTGACATACATTTGAAAAATGTTGCCAAGAAAATGATAACAAATGCGTTTGTTAATTTTAAAACCAATTTGATCATGACCGGAGTAAACAAAATAAACTGCTAATTTACTAATTAAAATTTATTTCATTTGTAGGGAGGATATTTAAGGTCGATTCAGGCATAATTATCACTAACTACATTAAACTTAATTAAGAAATTAAGAATTTAACAAAATTAAGAAACATAACCTTAAATTCTATAATACATTTTCCGTGGTGATAACCCCCAACCCCTAATTTAAGAGCGGGGATACTGAAATCTTTATAAAAAATAATAGTTTTTTATATATGTAATACGAATCCGATCGGAGTAGCGGAAACGTATATCGGGGCATTTAAAACTGTCAGTATATTAGATTTCCCGCATACTTGCGCCTTTAAGAGAAAAAGGATAAGCTGGCCCACTCTAGACTGTTGCTCAATATAATAGAAATACTATGAACTTAAAGACAAGATGTCAAATCCAAATTTACTGAACTGGGGGTTCTAACATTACCCTCATTTTACATATTGGTCTGTCTGTTATACGTGCACCAAAACAAGAATGCCTTAATAACTAATCATAACGAACACAATTACAACACAAGGGCCATAAACTTTAGGTCAAATTTCCTAAGATTGGGGTCTAGCAGAAATGGGTGTAATTACTATGGGGTAAAATTCTATAATAAACTACCTCCGCGTGTACAAGCTCTCCCATTATTGCAATTTAAAGCAAAAACAAAACAATATCTTCTGCGGCAGGCATTTTACAGTGTTACTCAATATCTATATGCTGATATTGACAACACTGCTTTTAATATATTGTGAATGTAAACACATTTTAACTGTATTGTAAATTTATTTATTTATTTATTTTTATCTGACCTGTGTAAACAAATAATTTGTATATACATCAATAAATCTTGAATCTTGAATCTAAATAAGCGCAATTAGTAGAAACCGCAAGTGGTACATATGTGTACCTCTAAGCGTTAAAGGGTTGAGTAATTTTTAAGATTGTAGGAAATGGACTGCCGCCTATTTAGATTAGATAAAGAGAGAAGTTCTACAGATAGAGATAAAAGTATAATTATTATTGTTTTGAAATAAAATTATGCATATTTTAGGTAAAAATAACATTTTAGATTATATTTTAAATTACATAAAGGTACGATATTTGTTTTTTTTAAGTAAAAAACTATTTTTTTTTTATTTTTATAACACAGCTATGTGTACAGTAAGTCCTTAGTTTGACAGTCATTGATAATACCTCGTGGTGTGTGAAGATTTTTTACTTGTTTTTTTGTTCAATAAGCTGTTTTATGTATTCTTTAATAATTTTTGATATAATGCACACTTTTTGTTGCACTGTGATAACATCGAAATATAATATTTTTAGGGATCTTTTTTTTGGGTTGTTATTGAAGACCTAAAATTTATGTTGCCTAACGTATTGGCCTGCTGTCCATTGCGAGAAAATCTTAAGCGATCACTTCCTAGAGGGAATTTAGGTGAACAATTATTTTCAGCGGTTTAACCCTCGAATAAAGTTTATGTGTTTTAAATTCCTAAACAATGGGCTAACATAAATTGCTCTAAATGAAAAAAAATTAAAAAAATAAATGCATTGTAAATATTTATAAATAATTTACTGCGAATTTATTAAGGAAGATTTATACTGTCAATTGTCAATTAACACTAGTTTAAAAATCCAATAAATATTAATTCACACGTGTTATAAAAATATTATTTGCAATTTAATCATGTAATTTTCCATAAATAATAATTTAGTCTAATATTTAAGGCTCCTTAAACCAATTACTCTTAGGGAACGTTCAAGTATTACGTAACGCAAATTGTACCAAAATTCATACACTTCATACCCCGATTCTCGCGTTATTATAGATTATAGAGATATCATATTTTGGCTACCCCCCCTAATAGAGGGTGTGTTAGGGGGGGTAGCCAAAATATGAAATCTCTACAGCCTTCAATAACGCGAGAACCGAAGTATTAAGGGTATGAATTTTGGTACATTTTGCGTTACGTAATACTTGAACGTTCCCTTAGCGTGTAATTTATCATACTTTTAATTTAGATTTCTAAATATTTCCATATATCAATACATCAATTTTAAACTACTCTATCTAAAAAGTAACGTTGAGACTCCAAACTTGAGAGTGCATGTTGAACTGACATTGTTTCGAGATACAACAGTTTAGAACTAAGTTATCGATATATAAAATTAAAATTTTTGTTTTATAATAAAAAATTAAATTTTTATTGGTACTTTTTTTGTTCAGTAAACTTTTTTATTTATATATCTTATTTAAAAAACGGGTAAGCCATAAAAAAAACACTTTTTATTAAAATGGCAATAATACGCAGAGTCCGACCGAGGCACGTCAAAAATATTCAGGAAAAGGTTGAAAGGCTGTTTGTATTTCAAACAGTACGAAGGTGGCGTAAATAGGTGGTAGAGGAAGTAATTAACCCCTCAAGAATTTAAAATTAGTAATTTAATACTTAATAAAAATTAAAAAGCCTTTTTTAAAGCCTGAAAATGGGACTTTGTACCAAATTTTAAAAATAATTGTATTTTAAATATTTTTTTTATATAGAAAGAAATACACACAGTAAAAGAGCTTTCCCATTTTTCACCTCCGCGCGTGAAATTGATTTTTTATTATCAGATTCATTTTCAGCAACCTCAAACACCCCAATATCGTATTTTTCATAAAAACTACCCTCAACCCTCACTGCCGGGCTAAGCTGAAAGGTCCTATCGACATAGGTTTAACATATACAGATAGGAGCTTTCAGCTTAGAAAGGCATCTCAGGGGGTGAGATTAGAGAAATTTTATTATCAGATTCAATTTCAGCAATCTTAAAAAAACCCTAATTTTCAATTTTTTGTAAAAAAATGTATGTTTTTTTTATTTTCCCCCCTCGCCGCGCCCCAATATACAATCCCGAGCGAGAACTTTTGGTAACATACTTGTATGCCAAATTTCAAGTCTCTACCTCAAAGCGTTCTTAAGTTATCGTGCACATAAGATTTCCCGGGTAGATCGATCGACCGATCGACCGATCGACGGATCGACTGACAAGTTTTTTTTTTGCTCGAAATTAATTTATATCGACGTAAAACGCCAAAAAACGCAAAAATACGCAAAAAAAATTGAAAATTTTTGCACGAATTGAGGCACGAGGCACGAATATGTACAAGGCTTTCCGAAATTTTTAAAATTTTTAAAATGGGAAAGCAAAAAGATATTGTGAAATTTTGTAGGTATGTTTATTTATATTCAAAAAATACATGTTTTTTCTTTTGGATTTTTAAGTGCATTTTTCGGCAATATTTTCTTTTAAACCTCAAAAAACGGTGGTCGCCATGATTCCGGCTGTTTGGATTGACTGAATAAAAACTAGATATTATTCAGTATTGTCGCTATAGCCCGACCTAAAAAATTTTTTTTTGGGTAAAAAATAACAAAATTTTCGAACGTTTTTCAAAAATTTTCGAAAAAATTCACAAAAAAGTCCGCCATTTTGTTATTTTTTTGTCAAAAAATGTTCTTCAGGTTCGGACTATAGCGACTTCAACACTGAATAATATCCAAACAGCCGAAATCATGGCGACCACGGTTTTTTAAAGTTTTTTTCAAAAAATTTCCAAAAAATGACACTTTAAAAATGTAAACTAATCTTTTTTGTATTTTTTGAATATAAATTAACATATGTACCTAAAAAATTTTACAATAATATCTTTTCTTTCTATACAAATTATTTTTTTTTTAAATAAAATAATTTTTAAAATTTTAAGGTCTTCCTAACTAATTAATAAAATCGTCTTAGGGCCAAATGAAAAAGGTATTTACGACTGTGCAAAAAAAGGGATTCCGATTTATCGCCTTAAAAGGTGGTTGAGTCGAAAATTCCTCTTTACATAGTGGCGCCTTCGCCATAATTGTAACTATCATAAACTAATATTTTTAACAGCACAGTATCGGCGGCAGTACAGCTATAAATAGTATATCGCTACATCTGAATATATGCAACCTAGTATACACAGCTAAGTTTAAATGCTTGCATACAAAAGGATTTCAAACTGTAGATATTGTAGATACATTAAACCCCAATAACACAGTCCCAGAAAAAAAAATTCGGATTTCTAATGGTATTCCTATGCATTTTTCGACGCTAAAACCGAATCTGATGTTAAATAAATCGTGGACCCTCTAATTTTTTGATAATACCTAGGAGGTAAATTCATGCAAAGTTAATTTTTGTGTTTTGATCTGTACGAATCTAAAGTAAGGTCGAGTCAAACCTTCCAGTTGTGATCCAAAACCACCCTAAAAATGGTGTAAAAGCATCTCCTACATAAGCATAATAAAAGCAAATACATTCTGATAAAAGGTTAATTTTTGTGTATTGATCTGTGTAATACAAATCTGAAAAGGTCAAACCAACCCCTCTTGTTTTTACCCAAAACTAACCCAAATAATGAGTGTAAACGCACCTATTTTATTTTTTAAGAGATGCTTTTGCACATTGTTTGGGGTAGTTTTGGGTCAAAACGACGGGGGTTGGTTTGACCTTTTCAGATTTGTATTACACAGATCAAAACACAAAAATTAACCTTTTATCGCAATTTATTTGCGTTTATTATTCTTATGTAGGGACCCCTAAAATCACCCGGGTGATTTTATTACATTTTAAAGGTGGTTTTGGACTGACTCGACCTTACTTTTAATTCGTTATATACAGATCAAAACAGAAAAATGAACCTTGAATGAATTTACCTCCTATTATGGGTTGTTTAGGGCTGTCAAAAAATTAAAGCGTCCATTTTTTTTAACAATCTGACATAACCTTTAAATTTTGCATTACTATTTGTAAATAAGTGTTGAAATTTAATAAAAATCTTTTTTAAGCATATACTTACTTATTTGATAGAATTGTTAAATAATAATAAGTGCTTTATTTAAATTTGATAAAATTGTTAAATAGTAATAAGTGCTTTATTTAAATTAAAAGAATGTGTTTTGTTGCATGCTTTATACTTGCAGTCGAATAAAAAGTACAGTCCATAACACTTATGGAATGGATATTCCGCGCTTACGGAACCGTCATACTCACCTAACGTCTCGTATGACAAAGTTTCCGGTCGCGCGGTATATTGTCTGTCCCATACTAGTCATATACTATTCTATTATCCGTGTATACTGCAGTGAATCATTTGTGAAAGTGTGCTAAAAGGCGAGGATCATACCATTTCGGGTGAGGTTCGCGTAACTCCGTCTGAGGGGAATCCCTTATACGAAAGCAGCATAATACGTTTTAGGTATGAGTCACTGCATTCTAACTGAAGCACGGATAATAATTGCTTAATTTTTTTTTTTAATTATAATTTTTGGAATCCGCTGCGCCTGTAAATAAATTACGGTATAATAATAAAAATTAAATTTATCATGGGCCAGTGCCCACTAGATCCAGTAGTTGTATTCCACCGATTGTGCCTAAACCCTTTCCTGACTCAGAAGAGAAAGTGTCAAAAACCTTTTGATATCAATCAACAAGAACTTAGGTGACTATTCATTAGGGTGCCCAGTTAAAATTAAAAAAGGATATTTTCAGGGCCCCACCCACTATAAATATTTATTTAGGTCAAAAACCAACCCTCATTTTTTTTTCAGATTTTTAAAAAAATGTTTTTTGAGAGAGAAAACATGTCTTTTTATTATTATTTTAATATAAAAACGTTGAAATCAGGCGATTTTAGGAAGGGAAATTATTTATGAATAATAATGGAATTGAAAAAAAAATTACCCTTTTACATGAAAAAATGGCTTTACCAGGGTAAAGCATTGTAAAAATTGACGTATGACGTAAGCTAATTTATGCTACAGAAAGGTTACTTAGAAATTTTTCTCATGATTTATTTTTTGAATAAAAAGAACAGGATGTCCAAAAAAAAAATTCACAAATCTCATAAAATGTTAAAAAAAATCACTTTATTTGGATATAAGATATTATATTTGGCCAAAAAGCATAATAATATCTACAAATTGCTTTAAAATGTGTTTATTTTTATAACTGGGTGCTGCGGATTTTTTTTTTCAGATTTTTAAAAATAAATTAAGGTTTCACGTCCAACACTTTTTTTGGAAAAAAAAAACTTTATTTAATGTACTTTATTACATAATATAATATACTCTACAAGGCACTTTGAAAACATTTTTTATTTATTCGATACAAAAATGATATTTTATTGCAATTTAATGCATTTTTTTAATATTTATTGAGATATTTAATTATTTCTTGGTCATACTGTACTTTTTTTTAGGTAAATATACACCCTGTATTCGAACATAATGAAGAATACCCTAGACAAAAATTACTCTTTGCAAAAAATTCTAAGTGCGGACGCAAAACCAACTTAAACTGTTTTTTTTTAATAACAGATTACCCAAGTCATATCAAACTCGTAAAAAACAACTCATGACAAAATAACGAGAATATACTTCGTTTTTAATGACAGATTTCCATAACGTTTTTTTGACAAAACATATAAAAAATCGCCAAAGAAAAAAAACGGTGCGTTTCCGCTTTTCGGATTCAGGCAAGCAAAAATAACTAGAATATATATCGTTTCTAATTATATCATATTTTCATAACGTTTTTTTGTGAAAACAATAGAACTATAAAAAGCGCCATAGAAAAAAATGCATCCGCAGAAAATGATTTTCAGGAGGGTCAATTTAGTTAGATGGTAAGTAATTTGTAACGATATCAGATTTCTTGCAAACGAAAGTTGGACCCTTTTTTGTTCCATAAACGTCCAATATCAAAGTTTATATATCCTTAAAAAAATAAAAACCCTTTACATGATTTTCTATTCAAAAAAGCACCGGGCGCGACCTCTAAATATTTTTTTTTAAATCTAAAAAAAATCATGGTTGTTTTTTCACCTAAAGGAACAATTTTGAGGGGTGGGACCCAAACAATTCCGTAGGTCCTGGGCACCGTACTATTCATCTTACTCACTTTGATTGGAAGCCCTCGAACTCCTCTTGCTGTTCGCTTATGGAGGCTTCGAGGTCGAGATAAGACCCATAATCTCCATCTTTGTATAGCTGAAGTGCCGCATCATCCAACTGTAACAAATACAATTTTGTATACATTTGTACTTTTGTGTGATATTAAAAAGAATTACAGCATTTATTATTTATTAGGCTGGGACGAAATTTAGAATTTTACGGGTGGAAACACCCGTTATTAATTAAAATCTACCGAATTATTTGAAATAAAAGAAAGAAAATCAATATTTTTTATGAATTATGCAAGTCAAAAGATAATTTTTTTTTCGCTGTAAAATAAATTTATGTGCAATATAGGGTTAACATGGGATATTTTGGATTGGCCAGGTAACCTTTTATTACACATCGGTGAACTAAATGTATGCAGTGCTTTAAATGAAACTGGAAAAAACAAGCTGTGAATTGGCTAATTATCTCACTGAGAAAAGGCCAAAAAAGGAAGAAGAAGAACCAGGTGTGAAGATATGTAATGCTTAGCATTTTATAGTATACTCCTAACAGTTGCAATTGAAGTAATTTTTCCTGCTTTTAAGCAGTTAAAAGTGTTAATTTCACTCAGTGGGATATTTGAATTTTTAACGCGTTCGCTACCAAGAATTTTTGACGAAAATTCCCATATTTTTAACCCTATTTTAAATCCCAAAAATTACTCGGAAAAAAACGCGGGCATTTTATAACTTTTAAATTACACATTTCATATGTACAGCAAGATCGTCGACTCGTATATGAGACATATGTTTATGTGAAAATTTGTTGTGGCTCATATATGAGCCGCTTGGTAGCGAACGTGTTAATTGGCTTACCCTAAAACTTTTTTGTTTTTATGTGGATATTTTCAAATTTGGTTTGATTGACTTAATAATGAAAACAATTTTTCCTGACAAAGTTACGTTAATAATAATAGCACGTTGTTCGATTGAGTGCAAATTATTATTATTATTATTATTATTATTATTATTAATTGTTTTCTCTTTAGGTTTTTTTATCTAGTGAGTGATCCTTTTATTTAAAGTATTTTTTCCAGCAAAAATTACTTTTATCGCACTGTTCCTTCAATTTTTTTCGATTTTTTTAGCCCCGTATACCTTTTTTTATTTTTGGGGGTTATTTTTTAAAATTTGTTACAGTTGATATCTTTTATAAAAGTTATTTTTCCTTATAAAATGAAGTTGATCGGAGATTTTCTTCCAATAATTTAGCCCCCCCATAATTTTCTTATTTTTAGAGGATTCTTTAAAGTTTTAGTAAGCTTTGTGTCCTTCCCAATATTTATTTTTCCTGAAAATTTTAAGTCGATATGATTATTCTTTCTTGAGTTATCGTGTGGACAAGAAAACGTGACATATGAACAGAAGGACGTACTGACAGAATAATGGACAGACGGACAGGCGGGCATGAAAGGACACACAAACGGACATTTTAAAATGTTGTTTAGATTTTTATGTAATGCACTTAGGTAAAAATATTTTTGAGTTTTGAATAAAATTTTCCTTGTTTAAGTATAACTCCGTCCAGTTATGCAAGATAGTAAGGGACGCGGCCCGTTTTACAGCACAGAGTGCATAAATAGCATAATTATGCATAAATCGTAGTGTATCAAAAATTTAACAGATGTCGGTACTGTTTTCCTGGAAATGGTCTATCCAAAGACTCGCATAACAAACATAGTACATAAGACTGTGCTGCCATGATTGGCTTGATGTCATGTATCTTGTAATGGTTGTTATGCGAGCCTCTGGATAGGCCATAAGTTGTAATTGTAACCTAAAAATTTGACGTTTTACTTGTATTCAATATAATTTACGTTTGTACAATATGTAGAATATGCTAATTTAGTGTGTGTGTATGAAGAATAAACCAAAACAGTACCTTTTTCAATACCATACAAAATAACATTAAGTATAACCATTTTTTTATGTAACTTTCTCTTCTTTTATTAGCTTTAACGACCGTCAATCATTGTCATAGACAAAAAATGTCACAATATTTTATATGTTAAAAGGTACGCGTTTTTAACCAATAATGTAGCTTAAAAATCGCGGTATTTTTAAACTACTATCTTGCATAATTGGACGGACTATAATAAGCTGTAAAGCTATTATACTAATAATCAGGATTATAATAATAATCAGGACTATTATAATAATAATCAGGATTATTATGCGGGGCTGAATTTTTAAAAATATTATGTATTTAGAAACAATGTAATATCAGATTAGGTTTCAACAAAAAAGGATGTGGTTAAAAATAGAGTAAGTAATCTCAACAAATCACAAAATAAAAACGAAAACGAAAAAATAGTCTCTTTGTATAGACTTGGAATTTTCTGCACGGTATCTATTTTGCAGTCTGCCGTAACCGTGGTCGAGTAAATATTTTATAAAAACTTCAACATCTAGATCAATGGTGCACAACTCGTGGTCAGTCGTGTGGCTCCTTTAACCATACAAGAACGATTTTATGTCATTTTTAAACTCTATTTCAAGAACCCGCTGTTCAACAAAGTATGAATCAACAATAAAATCGCAAACAATATTTCCGAAAGATAATGGTAAAAGTTTTTTAGCGATGGCCATGTTCAATACATACATATTAAGCTGGGTCAAAAAAAATATTTTTTTCTACGGCTGCTTTAGAATGTAAGCAAATTCACACACTTTTCAAACACAGAATGAATTCATTCTAGCTCTGGATACGGTATGAATATTCCGTATCAAGTGTTAGAATGAGCACATGTAGTGCCATCTCTTGTTTATAAAAGCAAAGAAAACTGTAGCAAAATTAGCAAAAATTTATATATGACCATGAAACATTAAATAATTTAATGCAATTTAAAGTTTAGTGTTAAAATTACATAAAGTTTATTTGTTTTTCTTAATATTTGACCAGTTTTTTATCAATTTAGTTCAAAAAATTATAACTGCTCCATCTATTGTTAAATATTTAAACCTGATATCTGTCACAACAATCTGACATAACCTTCAATTTTTGCATTATAATTTGTAAATATGTTTTAAAATTAAATAAAAATATTTTTTAAGTACTGATTTGATAAAATTATTAAATAACATTAATTGCTTTATTTAAAAATATGTGTTTTGTTGCATTTACAATATCGAGTCACAAAAAACATTGTTTTTAACCTTGTCCGCAGTTACAGTGTTTCATATTTGCAGTCGAAGAAAAAGTATAGTCTACAACACGTATGGAATAGTCATTCCGCGCTCGCGGGACCGTCATACTCGCCTGCCGGCTCTTATAACAAACTTTCTGCTCGCGCGGAATATTGTCTATTCCATACTAGTTATAGAATATACTATTTTCGACTAATGGCCTTTTTGTGTTTTGATCGAAGTTGATATGCAAATGCATTTATAAATGCACATATAATTTTTTTAATTTTCCCAAAAATTTAAAATGTTAAAGCCTCAGATTAAGCAATTCTGTAAACGGATCAGATTCTATAGACGAAATTTGATTTTATTTAGAAGGTAATATCAAATTTTACAGTTATTTTTACAACAACATGTAAGTTTTAATAAACATACATTGCTAGGGGTGCCAATTAGGCCAGCACGTTTTGTCTATAAATGACAGTCATTTAATATGATAAGATTTACTATACAACACGGACGTTGTAGTATTTAATATCACAAATATAGTATTCAGTATTAAATGTCACGATATAAATAAAAATATAAGTAATTAAATACTAACAACATTACAGTAACAATTTTTTTCCGGCATATTAATATATCTACTCCACATTTCTTTACTCCACAACATCTCTATTCCATAACATATCTACTCCATAACATCTCTACTCCACAACAACTCTACTTTGCACTACATACTTCTTCAATATATAAAGATGATTTTTCCTTAGCGGAACAAAAACGTTAAAATTTGTGTTTGCACTTTGGGAACGTTCAAGTTTTACGTAACGCTCCTAGGGAGGGGGTTGGGGTCATTTTGGAGTGTTACGCCCACGTTAATGGTATAGGAAAATAGCGTTACAGGGGGTGGGGGGTGGGGGTAAAAAATGATCAAAATTTGCGTTACGTAATACTTGAACGTTCCCTTTATAATTTTTAAATTGTCATTAAAGTATCAAAGATGAGAATTATATGCTTATAAACGTAACGACTTTATTCCGCTAAGGAAAAATGATCTTTAGTTATTGAGCAAGTACTTAGTGCAGAGTAGAGATGTTATGGAGTAGAGATGTTATGGAGTAGAGATTTTGTGGAGTAGAGAAATGTGGAGTAGAGATGTTACAATGCCCTTCATCCATGTTGATTATTATACTACTCGCAGCTTCACAGCATGCTGTGCTGCTAGCAGAGGTGTATTATACGTTTACTTCGGACCCCGAAAAATGAAAAAATGTGCAAAATAAAAAAAATGACCAACTAAACAACTTTTAAAAATATCCGTCCATCTGCCCGTATGTCACGTACCTATGTCTTGTTCGCACGATAACTCAAGAAGTAATAATCCGATCGACTTTAAATATTCAGAAAAAAAACAACCTTGGTAAGGAAATAAGAAAGTTCCGGGGGGCTAAACATTTAAACAATTCGAAAATAGTGGAAGCAAATCTCTAATCACTAAATTTTTTCAAAAAAAAAAAAAAAAATTATCACCCGTACCAATTTTAAAAAAATTCAGCCCAAAAGAAAACTTTTAAAAATCGAAATAAACGGAAATTCATTTAAAATCAAATAAGTTATAGTGGGCGCCACTTAAAATAAAAAATAAGAAATATCATTACAATTTATAATAGCCTCTACTAGTCGGAGAGGTGGTGACCATTTTTATTTCATTATTTGCTCCCGGCTATATTTTATATATGTCTTAAAGTACATTCAGATTAAGCAATTTTCAAATTGCTAGACTCCGGATCCGGTTCCTTTGGGTGCTAAAAGCTTCAAAAGCTATGGCAATGAGCTACAAAAAATCTAATTTTAACTTGCCGAGTCATATACATTTCATTTAATAGATGCAGATTTTCATAGTTACACACAATAATTCTGGGGCCAAGGGGTATGAACAGTCTTTGAAGAAGTGCCTTTGCATTATGTGATAGTTAATTTTTTAAAGTGATGAGAATTTATAAAATGAAATTTTGATTAACTGAAAATAATTTCGAGTTTTTAGTGTTGACATATGTCAGATAGAGTTATTTTAAACCCTTACCCTACTAAATAATTGTGTAAAACTGTGAAAATAGACTAATCTAAGTGTAATTAATGTAATTTGTTTGACTCGGTAAGTTAAAAATATATTTTTCGGGGACCCTATTTCACCACCTTTTCGAGGCTTTTAGCATCCAAAGGAACCAGATCCAGGACCTGGTGATTTGCAAATAGCTTAATATATAAAATACGGCTGGGAGCAAATAATGAAGTAAAATGGTCACCAGTTCTTAGACTATACTCCCCTTTGAACATTTTTTTCAACGTTATATTAGACAGTACGTATAGTTTGTCACACGGATCTAAAACAGTGAAATAAATTCTTCAGAAAATTCACTTGGAAATAGTGTAGAATAGATTTAAAATAAATAATGTTTATAATATATATTTATTGTATCCTTAAAGGTAGTTACTTAATTGATTAAAAGACTTTTAAGATTTTTAATTTGGGAACCCAGGATTTTAACCCCAGCATCATAGACAAAGAACATAGATGAGCTGTCATCTCAAGGTTATATACAAATTTACGAGTCCTCCATTTTGATCGGAAGTTACGTCAGAAATCAGCCGGGAAATTTAAATTAGTGGGTAAAATGTAAATAAATAAACGACATAACCTTACTTTTTAATGTTTTCTTATGTTATATTAAAAAAAATCAAACTTACCTAAAAAATATGATACTGCTGTTTGCAGGTAGCAGTCGTTTTATGTTTCTACAAGTTTTTATAAAACACGTCATTGCAAAGACTACTAGTTCTTTAAAAAAGCACTATGAAATATACAAAAAACACAGAAAGACTTTAAAAGTACAAAAATGCTATTATATAGTCTATAATAAAATAAAATGTTCACCCTTCTAGCACAAAACACCAAACGCGTAGAAAAAATAACAGAAAAACCTCGAAAACAAACTCAAAACATACATAAATTAGGTTATGTTAACCTGTTGTACGAATATGTTAGAGGTGTGTGCGAAGAATTATATTTTTATATTTAAATTACTGGTAAAAATAAATAAATATCTGCGTAGTATAACATATTGATTTAGTTTTTACATATATAACAAACTGTTGCAACAAAACAACGACAAAAAGAAACTTTTACTGACTACTGAAGTGAAATGAAAAGACACATCTCTAACAAAGTAAATATTCCTATTTAACGCAACACAGTGTTACCAACATAAAATATATATTTTTTTACTTTATGTTGGACAATTGGAATCAAAATGGAGGACGCATTTAGTCGGGACGCAGAAGTATGCGCAGACGGTCAAAAATCAATCTATTTGTTTATTTTGTCTATGCCCAGCATGGAGTTCCCAGGTACTCATTTTAAAGCTGAGTCGACCTAGAGGGACATACCAATGAAAAACTTGGCTGTTATTCTGCCTGCTGGGTCTCGAACCCGGGTCTCTACGTGGTAGTCAAGCCGTATACCGCAGAGCCACCGCCCCTCATTACAAATAGAATTAGTTAAATTTAACTTCAGGAAAAAATGCTACTTGCAACAATGTACGACGAGTATACTATAAAATGCGCAGCATTTCATATCTTCACGGCTTGTCTATAAATCCTAAAGCTACTGGTATTATTTATGTCTCAAAATATATCTAATGTAGATTTATGATTGTAATTGTTTATCAATAAAATTGTTTATGGCTATCGTTCATATTGATGTTGATGATATCCGCGCTGATTCAGGCAGGGCTGAGGGTCTGGGTCACGGATTTGGCTGATTATTTTTTTATGTGTAGCCCGTCGATGTTAGAGATAAGCCTCTACGGGATTTTTTTCATTAACCTTTTTGTAAATATGATTTTTTAAATTTTTTTCAAATTTTTTAATTTTTCGAAAATGTGACATTGACTCAAACAATATTTAACCTAGAGAACTACGGTTTTCGCTATTAAAAAAAAATATATTTTTTCCTATCAAATTTTATCAAATTAGTTTTGACAATTTTTTGTTTTTTCAAGGTGGCGGCGAAAAATTCAAAATCCCATTTTTCTCAAAAACTCCATTTTTTATTTATTTATTTTTGAAAATTGGCTGATTATTTTTTTATGTGTAGCCCGTCGATGTTAGAGATAAGCCTCTACGGGATTTTTTTCATTAACCTTTTTGTAAATATGATTTTTTAAATTTTTTTCAAAATTTTTTAATTTTTCGAAAATGACATTGACTTAAACAATATTTAACCTAGAGAACTACAGTTTTCGCTATTAAAAAAAATATATTTTTTCCTATCAAATTTTATCAAATTAGTTTTGACAGTGTTTTGGTTTTTCAAGGTGGCGGCGAAAAAATCAAAAAGCCCATTTTTCTCAAAAACTCCATTTTTTATTTATTTTTTGTTGAAAATTTGAGGATCAACTACTTATCTATACTTTTGATTAAAAAAAATAAAAAAATAGCACTTTTTTGTTATTTCTTTGCTAGAACCAATAATATGGCCAAAAAATCGGAATTTTACCAACTTTATTCGCAGTAGGCGTGGTAAAATTCTCGTTTACCGGTTGAATCTACTGTCTGCATGTCCTTTTTTATGCCCGTTTCATGATAATAGATTTGTAAGATGTACAATAATATTGTATAATAATATATTCATATTTTTTTCTAGGAAATCGATTTAATTATATTTGATGTATTTTTTTTTAAGATTTTAAAAATAGTGGCCTTAAATTTTTTTGCCGCCATCTTAAAAAAACAAAAAACTATCGAAACTAAATTAATGCGATTTAATAGAAAAAATATGATTTTTTATTGGTGAAAACCGCAATTCTCTAGGTTAAATAGCTTTTGAGTTATTGCACGCCAAATTTTTGAGAAATTTAAAAATATTTAAAAAAATTTAAAAAATCATATTTTTGAAACGGGAGGATTTTGAATAAAATCCCGTGGAGATTTTTTTTTAGAAATCGGTGGGCTACACATAAAAAAGTAATCAGACAAATCCGTGACCCATTATGTCAGCCCTATCTGGATCGGCGCGGATATCATTACAATATAATATATTATTATACAATATTATTGTACATCTTATACATCTTATACATCATTTTATCATGAAACGGGCATAAAATAGGACATGCGGACATTAGATTCAACCAGTAAACGAGAATTTTACCACGCGTATTGAGAATAAAGTTCGAAAAAGTTGGTAAATTCCGTTTTTTGGCCATATTATTGGTTCTAGCAAAGAAATAACAAATAGTGATTTTTTTTAATTTTTTTTAATCAAATGTACACATAATTTGTAGATGATCTTGAAATTTTCAATAAAATAAAAAATGGACTTTTTGAGAAAAGTGGCCTTAAAATTTTTCACCGCCATCTTGAAAAAAAAAACAAAAAAAAATAATTTGATAAAATTTTATAGAAAAAAATATGATTTTTTAATGGCGAAAACCGCAATTGTCTAGGTTAAATAGTTTTTGAGTTATTGCACGTCAATGTCATATTTTCGAGAAATTTAAATTTTTTAAATTTTCAAAAAAAATTAAAAAATCATATTTTCAAAACGGGGCGTTTTTAAAAAAAAATCCTGTGAAGGTTTTTCTCTAAATAAATGGGCTACACATAAAATTTTATCAGCCAAATCTGTGACACAAGCCCTGCCTGAATCGGCGCGGATATCATCAATTATAAATTTTAGTATGTACTTTTTGCCACTTTCATTTGCTAGGAATATCATTAAAGTACATTTTCCCAGACAATGTTATAATTATATTTGCTGAGTAAGTAAAAAAAAAGTTGTGTAATTAACATGTTTCAGGAACAGCATGTTTATACTACAAAATGATTCAACTCGTAAAAATATATTATAATATTTAAAGTATCCAAAGGTGAAATGAATAAGTTTAAATCTGGACAATGACAAGATAAATGGTGGTATATTAGGTAAGACGTCTTTACTAAGTTTTCAATCAGCTGGCAGTAATGTTAGACTAAGACTTTTAGCTTTAAATAAAAAAAAGTTTTACAATTGCCCTTTTATTTATATCTCGTATTATTACACTGCCGCACATTAAATTCCGGACGCCTTAAAAATTGACATTTTTTAAATTCAAATATTTCGAAAACTAATTAATGGATTTGACTGATTCTTTTTTTGTTTTAAAGCTTAAACATTCTCTACTTATGTTTGTTTTAAGAATTATATTTTTTTTTTCGTATTAACAGCAACAAATAATGTACAACTATGTTTTTTACCCCATCTTCTAGGACTTGTATGGTACGCCACTGCAACTGTTTATCAAATTATTAAAATCTTTCTTATTGCCGCAGTTTTAATAAATATTTTCTTTTTTATTTTTTTACATTTTTACTTCTGGTTTAGGAGATATCATGATTTTCCTGAAAGTTGTCATTTTTTTAGTTAACTTAAAAAGTACTACTTGAATTTGATTAATGCTGTGCTTTAAATTTGAAGCTTAACCGAGTTACGTTTTTTTTCTAATCAAGTTTATCAAAAACATGAATTGGGTTTGAAAACTTGAGTAAAAGAAAAAATAGGGTCACTCCGTCCGGCGGCAGTTCTACAAAATCACCGTTAAGCCTCCGTCAGACGGCAATAGAAAGTTGCCCCGGAAAGAAGAAGTAAAAGATATGAGCTTCAAATAAAAAACTCTGCTGATTTAGTACTTTTTGAGTTAACTGAAAAAACGACAACTTTCAGGAAAATCCTGATATCTCCTAAACTAGAAGTAAAAATGTAAAAAAATAAAAAATATATATTCATTAAAACTGCGGCAATAAGAAAGACTTGATAAACAGTTGCAGTGGCGTACCATACAAGTCCTAAAAGATGGGGTAAAAAAACATAGTTGTACATTATGTGTTGCTGTTAACACGAAAAAAAAAATTAATCATTCTTAAAACAAATAAAAGTAGAGAATATTTAAGCTTTAAAACAAAAAAAAAAGAATAAGTCAAATTAATTAATTAATTAGTTTTCAAAATATTTTAATTTAAAAAATGTCAATTTTTAGGTGTCCGGAATTTAATGTGCGGCAGCATATTATTATTTTTTTTAGTCATCAAAATTATCTGGGGGTGTTAATTTTTTGGCCCTGGCTAATAGATAAATTTTGAGACTTTTAAAAACTCGGGATATAAATCCAAAGCAAATAAATAGCTTAGAATTTTTTTATTTGTGATTCTCAAAAAAGGTTTAATACGTTTTGTAGTACAAACGACGATTTGTGTGGGTGTACCTATATTCTGTAAGAAACTGTTTATTACGGACAATTTTATGTTTTTTTAATGCTATAGTGAAAAAGTATTTATAAATAAAATTTCATTGCAAAATTTTAGAACAAATCGTGCATAACAAATAACAGAATTTATTTATAACTATTTACTAAATAATTTAGTTTGGTTTTGAATAGAACGCAGTAGTTGCAAGGCCAAAAAAAGTGTTCTTCGGAAATAGAATGAATAATGCTCATTCTACAACAAAATGTAGGTATGAAAAAACAAGCCGTGTAGATATGTAATGCTACGAATTCCATTTTATACTATTCACATTTTTCCAAATACTAAAAAAAAAAATTAAAAAAAGGAAATTTTTTGCTTATTTTTTTTTGAAAAACGAAAAAAAAATTTAAAAAACAAAAAAGTTAAAAAAATGTATTTTTTTTAAATTTTCTTTTGCGATTTTTTTTTGTGTTTTGTGTGTGATTTTGGGTAGGGACCCTATATATAATGACATTAAACTTCACACAAAGGGTTGAGACACGCTTTGATTTTGAGGTTAAAATGGCAACCAAGCACTAGTATTGTTAAACAATGAGAGACAATGGTTTTATCCAAAGTGCTTTGGTGCCAAATCTAAATCTAGTAATAATTATGTCTAAATTTAATATAATTCTGTCAGATACAAAATCTGAGGTTATAGTTAAATGTCAACCCGAACAGAGGCGTCGATATTAATTAATATAATAATATTGTCATATTTAAGTGTCAGTGTCAAACTGAATATTTGGTCATCAAATTTATTTATTTACGAAATTATGGTTTATAGTTTTATTATTGTACTTTTTTAAAGTGCCTACGAAAATACCTGTACAATTTAAATCAAGATTTACTTATGGAATATACTGACGAGCGTCAGTGTTCGAATAATCTCGGAATTTTCCCTAAATAGTTGAAATTACTTTTATTTGGAACTGAATTAATTTTGAAGAAAAGAATAATATAAATAAATAAGAGGAATGTAAAAAATTCAGGCATGTACCGAAGAATATGATCAACTAGTAGTTTTACTCTAGCAAACTAAAAATATTAAAAAAATAATAATTTTATAGGTATTCCTTTCATTATTGTTTTCTATGATAATTATAATAAAAATATACATTAAAACTTTGATTAGAACGTGTTTATTTTAGGCTTGCACTAGGCATGTTTATGTATTTTTTTTTATTATAATCCAAAAAATATATTACCACTGAACATTGTCGTGACATTTTTTCAAAAAACACGTCTATGGATATTTTGACAAGTAATGTCACTTCTACTATACCAATAGTGCCAATTCGCAAAAAAAACATAACCCTGCAGAAATTACTAAATTGGTGTCTCAACCCTTTGTGTGAAGTTAAATGTCACTTTATTTAGGGTCCCTAATTTTGGGATGTGTTTGATTTTGTATCGATTAAGTTCAAGTTATTCTCAGGTAAACCCTATGCTGGCTGGCAGCATAAAAGCATTTAAGACAACTCTGTACGCTGAAGTAAATGTAAATTCTTCCTTGTTCATTTTTATTCAAAATAACTATAAAAATACACTTAAAACCTAAAAAGTTTGTAAGTATTATAATTTGTAATAAAAAAAAAAACAAACCAAAATTTTTAAATTGTCGGTGTCATTGTTATCAATACACGGAAAGAAATTAGTGGGCTCTGCGCTATACATTATAAGATATTTGGTAACAGTGGCAAATTATAGTGATTTAAGCTATAGATTATAAGGGACACAATAACTAATAATGTTAAAAATAAATTGGAAACGATTATATATATTACAGACACGATTATATTTATTACAGGCACTATTATAAATTTACAGAAATTTTATTATATTATAAAAATTATTAGCACGGACAATAATTAAATCTATTTAAGTTATAAATGCCATACTATTTGTTATATTTTATTATTCACTAAACAATTAAAGTATTTCATATAAATTTTTACACTGACTGCCATAATTGTAAGAGAAAGCCTTGTATTTATATAATAAGCGATTATAATTTGCTTGGTATGTGTGTTATAGCGCTCCTAGCTATAATTTTTTTTTTCCGTGTAAATAATAATAAATTTACCAAATCAGCCATATTGAAATTATTGAAAACTTAATTACTTTGTTAGCAAGATAAAATACGCAAATAGATAAAATACTATAAAGAACTCTTTCCATGAGACATTTGGCACACTCGTCTATTATAAAACTCCCCGCTTCTCGGCTCGTTTTCCAAACATGGACGCGTGCGCCAAAATAGTGTCTTATGTAACTTTCTTTAATATACTATTATGGGCTGCAATCATGAAAAAAAAAACGTTTGCTACGCCGCCTCCATAGCCCCTTTCGGCCCTGAAATAGTACTTAAACCAAAAAAAAAAAACGTATCACACTAATTAGAGAAATTGCGTTTATTTTCGTAGGTGAAAAAAATATACCTATAAAAAAAGTACCTAGAGCTAATTAGACACATTATTAAAATTTAGCGTATTAAGAAGTTATTTATAATACAAGGGCGAAAAGTTAAGTTTTTCGATTGAGTAGGTTTTTAAAAGCCGAGGGCCGGCCGATGGAGCCAGCCCGAGGGTAATAAAACTACGAAATCGAAATTTAACTTTTTGCCCGTGTATTATACAATATTTTTTATTCGATTGTTACTAATTATAATAAATTATTAAAATATACTTAATTTTAAATTGCAAAAATTATTTCTTTTTACTGTCTTATTATTTATCTAGTTATTCATGACAAATTGATATCCATCAAATCGCTAAAAAACAACTGAATCGTTTCTTTTGCGTGCGGTTTCATTTTCAAATTAAAAAAGCTATAGCTTGGTGATTAATTTCTGTTAAAATGTGTCTGTTATGAAAATAGTAATACTTCTGAACCGTTCTATGAATATTATAAAAATTGAAACTGATTTTAAAATTGAAGTTTTGTGTTTTTAATTTATTTTAGTGGATGAATACAGATTAATCAATTAACATATATTTTGAGGTTATGTTATAAAAGAAATTTTTATTTTGTATGAAATGATTATAATAACTGTATCTGGTCAAAAAGAACAGTTAGTTCAAGACCAAAAGTGATCTAAAGGTCATATTTCTTTATAAATATTACAGTAAAGGTAAATCATCTTCTTTTAAAAAGCTTAAAAATAACAAGTTTTAGTTAGCGGGAGAAAAAACTTTTTGGCCCTAGGGCCACGAAGTTCAACTTTTCGCCTGTAAAACATGAACAAAAAGTGTCTCTTTTAGAATCAATCAAATAAAAAATTATTTTTGTTCCACACTAAGTACCTTATTTTGGTTACAGGTGAGTTAAAAAAGTTAAAAAGTGCATTGTAATTGCGACCTTCAACATTTTGTGATGGTATTGAAAAGAAATTACAATTAACTATTTCATTTTTATTTTAACATTGCAATGGAAACACACCGAATAAAATTCTTAAAATACTCCCCCGGAAAACCATTATGGAAATCGTTAACATTGTTAACGCAATGCTCAGACTGCGCCACTTTCCAAAGCCCTGGAAAAACGCAGACGTAATAGTAATCAAAAAACCCGGACAAAATCCAACTTTCGCTGAAAGCTACCGCCCCATAAGCCTCCTTTCCTCCCTAGGCAAAATAGCCGAGAAAGTCATACTAACCAGACTTCAAACTCTAGTTGAAGAACTAAATCTCCTTCCAAATGAGCAATTCGGCTTCCGAAGCAGACACTCCACAGTCCACCAGGTAGCTCGCCTGGTAGACTCTGTAACGGACGGACTAAATAGGCGCGAAGCCGCGGGACTGATCCTCCTGGACATCGCAAAAGCCTTCGATAAGGTTTGGCACAAAGGTCTTGTAGCCAAACTCCACTTTCTCGGCCTCCCCCCAGGCATCACCAAACTCATAGCCTCCTTCCTCAAAGGCAGAGATTTTCAGATAAAAATAGGCGACTGTAAGTCCAACACCCGCCGCATCAGAGCTGGCGTTCCACAAGGTTCCCCACTATCCTCCCTTCTGTACAACCTCTTTACGGCAGATATTCCAAAAACACAGGGCACTGAACTAGCCCTGTTCGCCGATGACACCGGCATCCTAGCAAAAGCCAGAAACCCCCAGCGCATCCATATCGCCCTCCAGCGCCAAATGGATGCCCTAATCAAATGGTTCTCCAAATGGAAAATCAAAGTAAACGCCAATAAAACCAAAGGCATCCTAATCTCTAGGATTAGAAGAGGCCCACCCCAACCCATTCAAATAAATGGCCACCCCATTAACTGGGAAAACCATGCCAAATACCTCGGCATTACAATCTCCAAAAACTTGACGTGGGATCAGCACGTCAAAAACACCCTCCAAATAGCAAATTGCCGCCTCTCCAAACTCTACCCCTTAATAGGCAGAAAGAGTCCCCTATCCATTAAAAACAAACTTCTTCTCTACAACCAAACCCTTAAGCCGGTACTTCTTTACGGAGCCCCAGCCTGGAATAAAATCACCCTTAACAAAACGCTCTCAGCAAAACTTCAGGCCTTCCAAAACAAGGCACTCAGAATATGCCTCGATGCCCCCTGGTTCATGAGGAACAACCAGATACACAGAGATCTCGAAATGCCCCTCCTAAAAACGGAAATCATCCGCTACAGCACGTCTTTTATACAAGACAATTTAGATCACCCAAACCCCCTCATTTCAAACTTTCTAGATTACGATCATGAAATACACAACACTCACAAAAAGATCAAGAACGTCCTCAACCAGTAATGGTACCCACTAATACAGGACAGATGCATTCCCAGCATCAGTGAGATAGTCTCACTCCTCCCGCACATCCCTCCTCTCCCTATCACATCCCTCCCCATCCCCCTCCCACCCACTCCACAGCGCCAAATTATGACAGATGCAACTCGCATCAGTGAGCAGAGACTCACTCCCCCCAAATTATGACAGATGCAACTCGCATCAGTGAGCATAGACTCACTGCCCCAACTTTCAATTCAGATTAAATATTTTTTTTAGATAAATGAGCCATAGGCTGCGCCTGTCTCTTAAAGACCCAAACAAACTATTGATATATACAACGAAAGCTGTAGAACAAGTTGAATTTTAATTTAACCGACTTTATTAAATGCTCTGATAGTACCAACCTCTGTGGTTGAAATAAATTTATTTTTTTTGTTTGTATAAAAAACATGTTAAAAGACAAGGTGATTATTTTAATCAAAAATATCCCTCAGGAGGGTTGCGAAAGGGGCCAATTTTTCCAAAAACCCACAAAAAAATATTTTTTTTACCTTTTGGTCCGTTTTTGCGTGATCTTTTTTTAGAACCTGAGAAAACAAATTATAACAAATAATCATAAACTAAGTACTTAATTGTGCTTAAATTTAAAACATATTCATCAGGTAAGGTTTTACTTTGTACCGTATTTTCTACTGTAGAAAATTCTAGTGAGAATCGCTGTAGTATTCTGTTTTTCAGTATTTCTCTTTTTGAACAAGATTTCATACCTAAAACTAATTAATAATTAAATATGAATATATTACTATTTATAATTATTGTTATTAATTTATTATTTACAAAAAAATACCTTAAAATATTCTTTTATAAAATGTAATGACAGTTTTTATAGGTTGACTTTTATGAAAATTCTTGCCTAGCGCAGTACCGCGCTAGTCAGTACTGCAGTAAGTGACTAAACTATTGACAGAACCATAATTTGCAATTTAAAAATGGACAAAAAGGTTTTAGTTTAGCAATTGAGAATGGAAATAAATTAACCAAATTAAAGAATATGCCTGAAAAATATTAAGATAAGTAATAAAACAATTATATCAATTTGCGATGAAAAAAATATAAAAGTTGGTTTGACATCGCCCCTGCAGGGTGACGTCCCGGTCGTAATTATTTCCAGACAGCAAATTTTCATGAAAACAGCGAATTTTTCCCGCATTATTATCAGTTTCTTGTGTAATTATATATGATAATTATTTTTGTAAATAATGAAAGTGTATTTTCCAGCTAGGGCCCTATTAAAAAGGAATTGGAAGGGGCCCGCATGAAAAAATTAAAGATGCCCTATTGATTTTATAACAAGGGCCCATAAAAAAGGTTTATGTTATTTGTTTGATTAAAAATTATATTCACTGATTATACTCCGTCCAGTTATGCAAGATAGAAAGGGACGCGGCACGTTTTACACCACAGAGCGCATAAATAGCATAATTATGCATAAATCGTAGTGTATCAAAAATTTAACAGATATCAGTACTATTTTCCTGGAAAGGGCCTTTCCAAAGACTCGCATAACAAGCATAGTACATAAGAATGCGATGACAGGATTGGCTTGATGTGTCGTCATGTATCTTGTAATGGTAGTAATGCAAACCTCTGGATAGGCCTTAAGTTGTAATTGTAACATAAAAATTTGACGTATTCCTTGTGTTCAATATAATTTACGTTTGTACAATATGTAGAATATGCTAATTTAGTGTGCGTATGAAGAATAAACCAAAAAAGTACCTTTTTCAATACCATACAAAATAACATTAAGTATAACCATTTTTTATGTAACTTTCTCTTCTTTTATTAGCTTTAACGACCGTCAATCATTGTCATAGACAAAAAATGTCACAATATTTTATATGTTAAAGGTACGCGTTTTTAACCAATGATGTAGCTTAATAATCGCGGGAATTTTAAACTAGTATCTTGCATAATTGGACGGACTATATAGTACTTCTAGCTATTTTCTTGTTTAATCACTGATTACAGAAGGAAATAGCTAAGTAAATTTTTTTAATTATATGCATTTTAGAAAGGAATATATTTTTTTATTGTCAGTTTCGGGGGCGGCACGGACCTTGCCGGTTCCGGCCCTAAATAATTAGTATGATAATTTATTATTAATAATTTATTAAATACACTTTTCATTTAACTTTAAAAAGAATATATTCAAATAATTTATCATATCGTCTTGTAAATTTCAGGACGTCGTATCTGTATTTTTTTCGATTTTGAGATTTTGGACTTAAACGCTTTATATTATCATTTTACATCAAAAAAATAAGTTTCACAGCAAAATAGTAACGTCGTATCTTAGATGATTATAAATTAATAAATTTTTAAACTCCGTATCTTTTAATTCTATTTAACTGACTATTTTGGAACGCACTTTTTGCATTCGGCGACACTTTTCTGACAAGTTATGCGCATGTTATAAAAATTTTGAAGTTTAAATGTTTCAAAAATTAATAATATTATTATAATAATTAATTATGTTTTGTTAAAATATTAATAAAATAATGTGTCAAAGCTCGTATCTTAAAAAAAAAATATTAATTTTAAGCATCAAAATCTCGTATCTATAAACATTAGGTTTTTATTTGTATTTATTTATTTTATACACAATAAAATGATTTAAGGTAAGTTAATCATTAAAAATGTATCAAGTTTATATTAAAAGAGTACATTTTCAACCTATGAATAATGCGAGAAAGAGTTATTTCTCATTCCTGTAAAGTTGTCTTTTTTGAGATAAGACGTTTTGAAATTAACAAGACGATATGCATTACTAATTACGCAGTCTGCCACTGGCTATATAACCTTTATGTATATAGTTTTTGTGTATCTAGATGTAAAAAGAATTATATAAAGTTAAAAAATAGGTTCATTATAGTTTTAAAGATATTTATCTAGGTAAGTATGGGTACTCCTAACAAACTATAAGTATGGGTACTTCTAATAAACTATACAAACTATATATAGTACAAAATATATTGGGTGAGCAATAAGGATCGATCTTCGTTTTCTAGAGTTCCGTTTCTTAAAAACCAGAAACGGAACCCTTTTAGGATCGCTTGATTATCCGTCCGTCTGTCACAGCAGTTTATCTCAAGAACTATATATCCAAGGAATCTAAAATTTGGCATACGAGTAGATTGCATTCATATTTTTGCCAGAAATTTAAAAATAAATTTTAGCAAAATATTCTTTAGAGATTTCTATCGAGTATCATATGAATGGTCTACCAGTACACATCTCAAAAATTTAGATTAAAAAAACTGACTACTAAATTAAAAAAAAAATGTATGTCCCTCTCCTTTTTAAAAACTATGTCATATCTCTCATAATCAAATATAAAATTGTAAAAATAAAATATAAAGATGATAATAACCGGTTTTCGGTTAACCCGTTTCGGAAATTAACTCAGACCGGTTTTTGGTTAAAACACGGAAGCAATAACCGGTTTAAAGCTTAAAGCAAAATTACCTTTAAATTTCTTTACTTTTGGAAAAAAAATGTTACGTAACAAATGGAAGGGGGGGTGGGGGGGTCTTGAAAATGTTGCGCCGCGTTACATGGGGGAGGTGAGGGTCAAAAATGGCCAAATTTTACGTTACGTAATACTTGAACGATCCCTTATATAAAAAAATTATTTCTGCCAAGTTCTCATTTTTCAGATACGACATTTCGGAATTTACAAGGCAATATGCATTTTTAAACTACGACTAGAACACTTGGAGATACAGGCACGAAAAAGAAAAGAACAAAAAAATGGTAAAGCGCGAGTATACTCGCACGACAATTTTTTTTATGTCTGTTTTGGCATTGTTAAACAAGAATCCCAAACATGAATAGTAGCGAAAATCCAATTTTTTTTGTAGATACGACATTCTTATAAGACAGAGTGTCCTATAGGATCGCTGGATAACATAAAAAAACATACATAATGCTTATTATACCTCACCCTTCATACGTAGGTACAAATTCATCATATTTAAGCATCTTACAATCTAATTTGTAGATAATACAATAAACATAAATTATTCTAATAGGCTTTCATAAAATTAGAATACTAGAAAAACACGTGAGCTTTAGAGATTGCTATAATTAAATTATTATTTTAATTTAAGTTAATATTTCCTGAGAACCAAATTTCTTTTTTGTTTTTATTTTTATTTTTTTTAATTCCCCGAAATAAATCTGTGCTACAATCGTATTATAGCTGCAAATCCTGTGCGAAACAACTTTACACCACGATATTTCACAACGCTTACAGAGACTTGAAAATTGGAACAAAAGTTTCTTACTACGTAGGAATTCTTTGGTCCAAAAAAAGTCTCTATGTTAAAGCGTTCTTGAAATTTCATGAAGCTGAAGTTTGCAACGTTTTTTCTTGCAACGAAAATTCAAATTGTATATTAAAGAACTAGTTTCATAACATACGTTTGGCTTGCGGCGAGTTTTCTAAAGTACTCGTGCGCTAAAAACGTGTTATGGAATAAGAGCTTTAATATACTATTTGAATTTTCGTTGCAAAAAAACGTTGCAAACTTTAGCTTCATGAAATTTCATAGTATAAAGGACCTGCAGATTTGCACAAACTAGGTTAGCTTCTATAAAACTTGATATTTTTGGGGCTGCACCTACCCTAATTGAGATATTCTGACAAAGGGTATATTTTACTTGACTTTAAGACCAAAAACAAAACAAAAATGACCGAGAAAATCTTTTCTTTATGCGTCACGTGACCTATATAATTTTTGATAAAAAGTTCAAATTAAAATATAAATTATTATTTTTTATTTGGAACTGTTTAATTCAAAAAAATTAAAAAAATTAGGGCTTTATAAAATAATTTTAGCTAACAATAATAAAATAAAAAATTGCAAGAATATATTGTATTTTTTAATTTTCTTATGTTTTATATATTAATTTATTTTTTTTATTTAGGCTTTTTGTCAACTGACCCATTTCATGAATTTAAACAAGATTTTCTCGAATAATTTATTTTGGTTTTAAAGTGTTTGCGAGATGTGATACAACCATGATAAAGTAAAAATTCTTATATGCCACAAATTTTCAGTTAAGATGTGATCGGCCCAGGGCCGTAGCGAAGAAAATTTGTGGGGTGGGAGGAGAAGGTCAAAAACTACAACTTTTTTAAACCTAAAAATACAAAAAAAAACCTTTTCGTGAAATATCCAAGTTTTGTATTTTGAATCCCTAATATACTAATTTTGTCTAATGGATCCCTGCAATATGCAACTTTTTTTATGAAAAAGTCCAAAATTATCAAAATTTGCATTACGTAACGTTCCCTAATGAAGCGTATCTCCAAAAATTTTTGACCAAAATTCCTTTGCTTTAAATAGTAATAAATAGCACAAAAGCTTTATTTTTTAAACTTAAAAAGTCATATGATATGATTATATCATTGTATCGCTTAATAGCGTTTTAGACAAATTTTAAAATTCTTTTTGCAACGTGACATTGTGTATTTCAGAATTATATAATATTTTTTTCTTTAATTTAAAATCCTTTAAGCCTGTAAAATGCAATTGAAATGACGCGGGAAGAACTTAGGCATGATTTTTTTTATTGATTGTTTAATTTATTCGTATGTATTCTTAACTTCTCAGTTTTAAAGCTTTAATAAAAAGTAACATGATCTTAAAGCAATAATACATGATCTTAACCCAAAAATACACTGTCCAGTAAAAAAGCTTTCCCATTTTTCCACCCCGCTCGTCAAAAACCTTAGTAGGTATATTTACCAATTGTTACAAAAATTTCCCACCACCCTTGTGGAGTGGATTAAGAGTTTTTCCTGCGATCCCCTTTGAAAATGACATTTAGCACACTCTTTTGTTGTTTAGAAAACGCCTCATATCACACTAGTTTGATATTTTTATATCACCCTAGTGTGATATTTATGTATGTACGTTTGCCTAATTTTATATAGATATTTACGTTGTAAATTCTACGAATTTTACTCACCTCGTTCTGTAGGCCATTTTTTACTTTTCATTACAGACTTTTTTTGATATTTTTTATGTTTTCAATCAAAATATTTCTGTTTTTCATGTCAAAAATAAAAACTATATATAGGTTATAAAACCTTACTATTTTGACCAATATAACTTGAGATGTTTTATTAATATCTAGATTTTATAATAATTACTTAAAATACACGGTCTTTTTTTCCTTTATACTATTTTGTGCTTTGCTTTTCTCAAAAATTCTCAAAATAAATAATAAAAATTAGAAAATATTAAACTAAGAAACTTTAAATTTTTTCGGGATCGTAGGAAAAATAGTGTACATAACTCGTCGTAAAGTGTATTTCTTACACTCGTGGGGTTTCCTCACTCGCCTGTCTGCTCGTTCGTAAACCTTTACACTTCCGTGAAAAATGTCACTTTCCACACTAGTTATATAATATACTATTTTTATTCTAATATTCAGTTTTAGCGACTTCAAAAACCCCTATATACCAATTTTGACAAAAATGGCTATAGCTATTCATACTCATATATGAATTTTTATAATAAATTCATTTTATTCCCCACGTTTCGGATTTTTTATATAAATTTCCAAGTTTTGGATTTAACGGAATATCTGAGAACTCTATATTTTTATTAGGAACTCTGTATCATACGCCGCGTATTAAATTTAAGAACGGCTCTGCCGAAATGTTTTAAAAAGCAATAATAGGTTTTATCAAGGTGGGCATTGAAATCGTACATTTTACAACATAGTTTGATTTAGTTTGACAGGTAATAATTAATTTTTAAAGTAAGGTTATTTATTTGTCAAATTCAAAACATATCAAAGCAAAACACAGTATCCGCTTTGATTTTTTTTCTGAGAATTAAAATTAGTACAATAAAATTTATCGGAAAAATAAAACAACCTAATTTACATAACTTTTATAATTATAAAGCATTATAAGAATAATTTAACTAGTACAAAAAACTAACAAAAAATCCAGTACTTACTGTATTATACCATAAACGGTTTTTGTCAAAAGTTTAACCCAACTTTTAAAATCTCTTGTCAGAATGATATGTTGTAAAATTTCCGATTTCAATGCCTCCCTCGATAAACCCTATTAATGCTTTAAAAAAAATCAGCATAGCTTTTGATTCACCAACGTTACGGCCGTTTTATTTTTTTTTGTGTTTTCCACGCCTGAGGATTAAAAGATCAAAAGGAACAGAATTTTCTTTTTAGCGTAATAGATTTTTTTCGTATAAAATTAGTACTTAAAATATCCTTTTTGCACTGAATATTTCAACATTACTTAGGACATTCTTGTGCTAAGTAAAAGATAAAACCACAAATTTCTCAGATAGATAATAGAATATATTATGTTATATTTCAATATATCATATTTGCATTGTTAATAAAAACTTTTTGTGAAAGTATAAAGCTGTATTAATGTTTAGTATAATCAGTGTGAGATTTTATGCAATCGTTTATTAATTTACATGTAATAGTTATAAATATGTATTAAATATTTACTCTATTTAGCATTAGAATAAAAAAGAAATTATTTGAATTATTTTGACGCCTTTTACAATATTTACATAGCACACATATTTTTGCAAATACCACACAGAAAAAAAGTTATCTTGGCAGAAGATAATAAATTATCTTGGATTTATATTATCTTAAATCGAGGTAATAACCTCCTTTTAAGCTCATGTACCCTCGGTTTAAGATTATCTGTGACTTTGGTTTCCTTTAATTATTCTCTTGGTAGAAAAATCCTTGTGTCAACGATTTTTTCCTTAAATGCATGTCATTTAAAATAGTAACAGTGAATCAAGAGTTATTATCTTGACTCAAAGCCACTGTTGTCTTACGGTAAAGAGTTTGCCGGCCTCACCCAACGTAGATATACAGTAGTAGTAAAAAATTCACGGGTAAGTAGCTTTAAATAATTTATACCTATAAGCGCCATTTTGCAATGGCGTTGCAACAAGTTTTTCTTCAAAAACAAGTGCTTTTTCCTACGACCACCTAAGAAACCAAATTTCACACGATTAACAAAGAAAGTATCATATTTCATAGGCGTGCGAAATACTATTATACATGTGTGGGAATTTTTTTCAAAATATTTACTATTCTATTAACCCTGGAACCTGAATGTGGGGTCAATATGATCTTGAATCAAGAGAATCATAATCTTAAATCAAGATTATAATTCTCTTCATTCAAGATTATATTAACTTAAACCAAGACTTGGTGTAAGATAATATGATCTTAGATAAAGATAATATGATCTTAAATCAAGATAATTACATACTTGGTTTAAGATAATATGATCTTAAATAAATGCTGGCTTTGATTTAAGGAAATGTCCTTAAATCTAGGACCTCAAATGCCAAGATCACGGTGGACTTGATCCAAGACAGCGTTGAACATATCGAAAGCCATGGCGGCCTTGGTTCAAGATCGTTTTGCTTTGATTCAAGATATCCATTTTTTCTGTGCAGCCAAATCAGGTTAAACTTTAAGGTTTTAACCTTAAAAGCAGTGTCAGTAAGGAGCCCCCAAGTTGAGAAAAGTTTTTTTTTGTTTCCCAAAAAACTAAATACTAAATAGAAGCCTATATTTTTCCTTTAAAACCAAAATCAGTATAAAGGGCTCCCGAAAATGGTGGGCCCGTGCGATTTTTACTTCTAGGTCAGCTGTCCAGTCCGACACTGAAGAATATTTTGAAGTAAAACGAAATTTTATATGCATACATGTTTGTTTAACCTCATACTATTATACTTAATTAAGCATCCCCTAAATCCAGGACTTGTGTGGGCTAGTAGTAGAGGGAACCACCGGCTTATACTGACTTTTGAACCAGTTTATAGGGAGTGTCCGTTTCACTTATTGTCTTAGCCAAATTTCAATTATTAATTAACTGAAAAAGGCAAATCGGCGCCAGTGAGAATCGAACTCACGCTAGTCGGCTTTCTATGTACACGCGCTAGCCCACTACACTGTGCCTCCAAAATAGAAAGTAGAATATAAAATAAAAAGTAGAGTCAATGGAATTTAAGAAAAACAAATTAAAGCTAAAGCTAAAAAAAGATTTAAAATTTTTCAAAACAGGGAACAGGGAGTAGTTCCCAAAATTGCGGCGACATGAGGCGTCATGACGGTCCGGTCAGTAAAGTTAAGTTCTAATGTCGATTTACATAGTTTTTTTTTGGTGAGCCCCTGGTAAATGAATTTGAAGAAGTTTTGTTTGATGAAAAAATAAGAAATTTTCGTTTTTTTTTGTCCGTCTGTCCGATGTCACGACTTTTGTCGACATGATAACTCAAGAACGAATAATCCGATCGAAAAAAGATGAAAGAAAATTTCGATTAACGTAACCTTTTCAGGAAAAATAACTTTTATTATAATGATCAATTCTACCAATTTTGAAAGTAATCCTCCCAAAAGCAAAAAATATGGGGGTTAAACTTTTTTAAAAAAAGAAAAAACTATTTAAAATAATTTTTTTTTCAAAAACTTTTTCGCAAAAAGAAAATTGAAAAAAAAAATTATAAAGTTTTTTTATGTTTTTTTTTCAAACATTGTTTATTTTGCAAAAAAAAATAAAAAAATCCATTTTTTTTTTCAAATATTATTTTTTAAGTATATCTTCACGGCTTTGCATAACACAATCCAAATGTTCAAATATTTCATTTGTTGCTTTTCGAAATTAACATTTTATTTTTATTAAACGAAATGAATCACGATTTTAAATACTTATTTAAACACGGTTATAAAACACCTCATTATAAACACTGTTTAATAAACAGAGTTTATAGCTATTTTAAATAAAAAACGTTCGTTTATTTTTTTGTGGTACTATACCCTAAAGAAACAAACATTTCAAAATATTGGATATCCTTAAATTTATCATAAATTTGATATCCTTAAAGGCATTAATTACACATCCACACAAAAAGAAAAAGGTCCGGAATGATGTATTTTGAGGCGCTGAATCCGAATTTGGGGTCAAAATACCACCTCATTTGGTTACTTTTGGAAATAACCGTATAAAACTTTATTTTCAAGTACACTGAGAAAAATAGGGGTAAAATTACACAATAATTAGTAAATTTAAATAGCAATAATAATGTAATTATCTTAGTGAAAATAAAAAATATATATATTTTTACAAAATTTTGTCATTTTATTAATGTTATTTAGCAAACTGTTGTTAGTTTTATACAATAATCAGTATTTTTACATTATCCATTAAGAATTTTACTGTAGGCATTGTACAAGTACAAATGAATTTTAAAGAACTTTTTATCTATTAATGTAAATTAATAAAACTTTATTAATTTTACAAACAAAATTGCTTTATTACTACAGTTATTGTGATTTTACCTTAATAAGACTAGCAACGAAGCAGAACAGCCTGATACGTGCTCCTCCTTGTACCAGTTGATGCCGTAGCACGTTGTTGTGAGACGCCGTAATTTTTTTTTTAATTTAGCTGTGTTTTGTTTAGTTTTGTTATATTTTTAATCGGTAAGCAATCTATCCTTGTCATTTGGATGTTATTTTATAGTTTTTGTAGGTGTAGGTTACATTTTGACTAATATATCTATAGTTGTGCAGAGCTGTCGGCAGGTAAATTTTTTAAGAAGAATAGGTTTTTTTTTTGTGTTAATACCAAATAGAGATAGTCTTAGTTATATTATAGATTGAGATTTACAACGTGCTTTTGACATTTTTTAATGATTTTTAACTGCTAACTGCTTTTATAAATGCAAGAAATATAAACAACGATTGGAAATAAGGTATGGTAATTTTACTCGTCTATTATGGATTTATATAATTTTTTCAGTGTATATGAAAGGAACGTTTTTCGAGGTTATCCCCAAAACTTATCGGATAAGGTGCTATTTTGACCTCGAATTCGGATTCAGTGCCTCAAAATACATATCCGAAAAAAATCCGGACCTTTTTTGTTTTTCTGTAGCTGTGTTATTTATGGCATAAAAATTAGTGATCTCTTTAAGAGACCTTTAATAAAAATAGGGAGTTTCTCTTACTGCCCTGTAATAGAAAAGCAGTTTATGATACAAGGACAAAAATAGTGTTTTTAGGGAGATTATGGAGATTGCTACACTAGCCCTAACAACAGTTTTCGTTCGTCTATCATTTATCTACTTTTTGTTCGACTGTAATATAATAATAAATACATTTGTATTCATGAAAACAAATTTGAGGTTAAAATTCAAATGTCAACCAAACAACCAACCAATCAAGGTCGACTATTTTACTTTTCGGCTAAGGGAACGTTTAAGTATTACGTAACGCAAATTGTACCAAAATTCATACACTTCATACCCCGGTTCTCGCGTTATTTAAGGCTGTAGAGATATCATATTTTGGCTACCCCCCCTAACACACCCCGTATTAGGGGGGGGGGGTAGCCAAAATATGAAATCTCTATAATCTATAATAACGCGATCTCGCGATCTCGCGTTTCTCGAAACGGGGTATGAAGTGTATGAATTTTGGTACAATTTGCGTTACGTAATACTTGAACGTTCCCTAAGGACGAAAAATTAAACTTTTCGTACAGGTTTATCATACAAAAAGTGGCACTTTAGATGCAATCGAAGTAAAACAATGTTTTTTTTAGGCACTGACGCTGACATGACATAATCTTTTTTCCTTTAGCCCTTTTTGTATCACCCCATTATTGGTTTCTATGTGCATGGTTGCTAATTTTGATTCATCTGGTATACACTGATGCTAAGTGGTATTGAAACTGTAATTACACTAGGTAAATATTAACACATTCCCAGACAATAGCACAAACGTCAATTGATTTAATTTTCTCAAACGACACCAATTATATCTAAGTAATGACAAAGTGATTCTCGCTTGTTTTGCATTGAAAGGTGTCAAATTATGCATCTCGCGAGAAATTGCATAAACTCCATTTTTACCTTAATGAAATGTTTTAAGCCCACGCACGGACTTGTTGCACATTGCGGCATATATTTTACCTATACTCCGTTCCAAATTATAAGAAACTATAGTTAATTTTATCTGTTTTACTTATATTCCAGTCAAATAATAAATGCAAATTGCAATAAATGTACACGGGCTGATATTTTAAAGGGTAGTGGTCAAAGAACTTTTTCCTCGAGAAGTAATTTCAGACCAATGTTTATTCATGTGTCATCTTTTTGTTTGTTTATTTACTAACAGAAACGCGATCAGCTTTGTGGTGTAAAATGTAGATGTCGCTAGTCGACTTTCAGGCTACCTAGTAGCGATGTTGCGTAGTTTCCGCCTTATAATGAATTCAAATCATTATACTTAAATTAAAAATGTAAAAAACTTTATTGTGTATACTATAATTATGTTTAATAATATAATATATTTAAATCTATTAAAATTAAACTACTAGTTCATATAAAACTCATACGGAACTAATGTTTCTTAAAATTTACAATAAAATATCCAAAGTATATGTTTCCAATCGGCAACACTGTACCCCTGTCAGTCATTTTACGACATTAGACTGTGAGTTTACACATTCTTTCTCTCTCTTTACGCGTACTAAGTGTAAACAATAGTCACTCCCCACCAGCCCCTCACCATAGTTGGTTCACGCTTCAAACAAAGCATACGGTAGATTTCATCATGCTCCTTCTTGAAGTAAAAGTTCTTTGGTAGTGGTGGATGGTAATAGAACACTTCTGTTAGTTTTTCACCGGGTGATTTGCGTAAGGGGTGTCCGCTATCTTGAATTTTAGGGGTAAGTTTCTTAATATGCATCTTACGATAAAAATGCATATAACCAGTTTTGTTAAGGTTATTGTTTACCTGTGTGCGGCGCCCAACCTTGATCTCTCCGATTTAGCTCAAATTTGGCACATCCTCATCAAATAGGGCCTAGATTACTAGATCGAAACGATTTTGCTAGAAAAAAACTAGTTTTGGAGATATTAGGGTGGCTCATTTTTGACGTTTTTTAAAATTTCAAAAACATTATTTACATAATCTAAATATCAGGCATTTTTAAATTTGACAAGTTGCATCTAGTAGGCCGCCATATTGAAATGAAATTGGTGGAAAATTTTTTTCTTGGTTAAGACTGAACTAGTTCTTTTTCTATCAAAATCCTCTCGATCTAGTAATCTGGACCCAATTGGATGAGGATGTGCCAAATTTGAGCTAAATCAGAGAGATGAAGGTGGGGCGCCGTGTTGATCTGACGAAGAAAGCTTCATAAGTTAGATGTGATAAAATAGAAAAAGGTGTAGAAGTTTTTGAATTAAGTTATAATAAATATATTTTCACAGTATTTTGCGTTATAGCTAAGAAATTTGGTTTTTATTTTTTTTAACTATGAAGCCCCACTCAAAAAAAATTAATTATATAATATGATGTACATAAGTAGTTGGTGATGTTACAGAAAAAAATATCAAATTGGTGAATTGATATTTACATAACGAAAAAACTGAAACTCAAAAAATTAAACAAAACTTTGTTTCTTGCGCAAACGAAAATATAATATATTTTTTATAAATCCCCTACTAACAAGTATTACGTATATTTTTTTTTTCACAAAAATCGACAACCCGTTTTTAAGAAAATAATTTTAATTACTTTTTATTTTACCTTTTGGAATTAATTACTCCTACGCCACTGCGAATTTTGGGTTATAATTTGGTATGGTATGTTTTCATACCGAAGACATTGTAACTGCAAAATTTCAGGTTGGGGGCACTTTTCAGATACTTATCCTGCTACGGCCTTTATAATCAGTTTTGGAAAAATATGCATAACATTTTTGACTCAATTTACGGTTTATCGATACAATTGTGCGGCGGTGCAGCGAAAGTAATAAACGCGTTTAAGGGCATATCCACAGGCTCGCATAACAACATAGTACATAACAATGCGATGCCGTGATTGGCTTGATGGGCCGCCATGTATCTTGTAAGCCAACAACGGCATCGCATTCTTTTGTTTTATGTTCTTATGCAAGCTTCTGGATATACCTTAAACGGTGTCATATAGGTAACGTCCTACGCGTTGCTTTAATACAAGTGGCATTACAACATACAAATTTTGAGATGCTAACAGAAGTCAATATGTAAATTTATAAACGTTGTTTGTTTAATTAGCAGAAGCATACTTTCGAAAATCATATTTTTTCGTAATTTATTGTGATTGTTTTCTTTTATTTCTTTTTTTTAACTTAAGTGTGGGAAATTGTTTATATTTAAATAATAATTTGTCCAATATAGTTGTATGTAGGTATTATTGATTTAAATATTATTAAATTTTACTGAAACGAAAATAAATGTGACAGGTAAGCTTTGGCTTTATTTGACTATTTTTTTTAACTAAAAATAAGGTGTAACCATAACAACGAGAGCTTTTCGACATTGAAAACACCATACAAGATCGAAATCACCACCTCTAGCCATATGAAATCATAACAGCTTAATAATGTAATATTATAACAAAATATCAAATAAATTGCAAAATTAAGATAATTAACATGTCTTATTAGCTTATTTTTATTCAATATTTAATTAATTAACGAATTAAATTCTTTTTAACACCCCCTTCATCTCCCCATCGCAAAAATTGAGTATTTGAGTATTGAGTATTTACTACTCTGTTATTAATAAATAAATTATATAAACATTTAAGTAAGTCTTACAAACATGATAACTAAAAAATTTGAAAATAAAATTAAATAAAAACAAGTTTTTAAAGTCCAAACCCTTCTTAATTAAGTACATATTACGTTCATATAACTAAAAAGTAGAAAACGATATTTATACAAATTTACAAATACGAGATTTTTAAAAGAAGGGTTTTGGAAATGTTTCAGAAAATCAAAAAATTAAAAATTCAAAAACATTTCTTTTAAAAATCTCGTATTTGTAAGTTTGTATAAATATCTTGTTTTCTACTTTTTAGTTATAGGTACGTAAAATGTACTTAATTAAGAAGGGTTTTAATTTTAAAAACTTGTTTTTATTTAATTTTATTTATTTCAAAAATTTGAAATGTTAAACATTAATTTATTGTGTCAAAATAAATAATTAAATATTTTTTTATTTAAATGGCTAAAACATTGTTTTCAAAAATAGTCCTAAAATTATAACTCTCTGTCAGTGTATTACATACGAAAATACTTAACAAGAATACTATACTTTATCCACAGCTGTTTTAAAGTTTAAACGGTTTATTTTTACAGACCCGTGGATAAAAGTTGTATTTTGTCATCTCGTGCTAAGTACAGTGTAAATAAAAAGGCAAAATGTCCAGTCATATGTGATACATAATTTTAAAGATTATGAAATTCTTATTTAACATATAATTTTTAATTAAAAAAAAAAAAATGGGTTTAAAATAGGGTTGAAAATGGGTAACAATTTTTTAAAAATTACTAATTTCATGATGAAAAAATGCAAATTATACTTTTAAACTAATTTTAATTAACATGAACAAAAATTTACAAGAAAAAAAACTTAAAAAGTCGCATTTTTTAGTATAAAAAATTGAATCAATACCTTAAAAAAATATTTTAAAAAATTATAAAATATACAGTAGAGAATTTTATTATCTTTAAAATTATGTATCACACGATCCCCCTTAACATTTAAAAAAAAGTCCCCCATGCCCCCCTGTCCACATTTTAAGAGCTGAAAGTACCAAATATATGCTAAAAGATAGTTTAAGTTGTCTTATTTAAGTCATACTTGATAAATTTGTCCTATCTGAAGTAGTTAGGACAAAATTATTTAAAAAGTCCAATTAAATTACTAAGATTTGTACAGTTAGGACTTATTCGTCTGGTAAGGACTAGTTAGGAGAATTTCAATTAAAAAACATTGAACATTTTCCACATAGGACAAACATCTTAGGCTAATTTTCAAGACTTGGGTTTTAGACAGGACTTTTTTTTACTAGCCACATGAGGCTAGTGTAATGCAATACAATGGTGTGCTTATCTCAAAAAGTGAATTTTTGCAGATAGGACAACTGGTCTTAGCCGGGCAAAATAGGGATCTTCCCCTCATGGAACTTGATTTTTTCTGAAAATTTCTAGTCGATCGGATAATTCGTTGTGGAGTTATCGTGTCCACAAAAATCGTGACATCGGGTGACGGACAGACGGACGTACATTTTAAAAGTTTCTTATTTTTTCATGAAACACATTTGTATCCAAGAATTGTTTGTCTAGGGCGTTTTTTGGCGATTTTGGGAAATTCGAAACTACCGTATAATATTATTCCAGCGCAGGCGCTGTGAATAATATAATAACTAGCGTCTGGAATTTTTGCAAATAGGACAACTTGTCTTAGCAGGGTAGAATAGGGATCTTCCTCTCATGGAACTTGATTTTTCCTGAAAATTTCGAGTCGATCGGATAATTCGTTGTGGAGTTATCGTGTCCACAAAAATCGTGACATCGGGTGACGGACAGACGGACGTACATTTTAAAAGTTTCTTATTTTTTCATAAAATACATTTGTATCCAAGAATTTTTTGTCTAGGGCGTTTTTTGGCGATTTTGGGAAATTCGAAACTACCGTATAATATTATTCCAGCGCAGGCGCTGTGAATAATATAATAACTAGCGTCTGGAATTTTTGCAAATAGGACAACTTGTCTTAGCAGGGTAGAATAGGGATCTTCCTCTCATGGAACTTGATTTTTCCTGAAAATTTCGAGTCGATCGGATAATTCGTTGTGGAGTTATCGTGTCCACAAAAATCGTGACATCGGGTGACGGACAGACGGACGTACATTTTAAAAGTTTCATATTTTTTCATAAAATACATTTGTATCCAAGAATTTTTTGTCTAGGGCGTTTTTTGGCGATTTTGGGAAATTCGAAACTACCGTATAATATTATTCCAGCGCAGGCGCTGTGAATAATATAATAACTAGCGTCTGGAATTTTTGCAAATAGGACAACTTGTCTTAGCAGGGTAGAATAGGGATCTTCCTCTCATGGAACTTGATTTTTCCTGAAAATTTCGAGTCGATCGGATAATTCGTTGTGGAGTTATCGTGTCCACAAAAATCGTGACATCGGGTGACGGACAGACGGACGTACATTTTAAAAGTTTCTTATTTTTTCATAAAATACATTTGTATCCAAGAATTTTTTGTCTAGGGCGTTTTTTGGCGATTTTGGGAAATTCGAAACTACCGTATAATATTATTCCAGCGCAGGCGCTGTGAATAATATAATAACTAGCGTCTGGAATTTTTGCAAATAGGACAACTTGTCTTAGCAGGGTAGAATAGGGATCTTCCTCTCATGGAACTTGATTTTTCCTGAAAATTTCGAGTCGATCGGATAATTCGTTGTGGAGTTATCGTGTCCACAAAAATCGTGACATCGGGTGACGGACAGACGGACGTACATTTTAAAAGTTTCTTATTTTTTCATAAAATACATTTGTATCCAAGAATTTTTTGTCTAGGGCGTTTTTTGGCGATTTTGGGAAATTCGAAACTACCGTATAATATTATTCCAGCGCAGGCGCTGTGAATAATATAATAACTAGCGTCTGGAATTTTTGCAAATAGGACAACTTGTCTTAGCAGGGTAGAATAGGGATCTTCCTCTCATGGAACTTGATTTTTCCTGAAAATTTCGAGTCGATCGGATAATTCGTTGTGGAGTTATCGTGTCCACAAAAATCGTGACATCGGGTGACGGACAGACGGACGTACATTTTAAAAGTTTCTTATTTTTTCATAAAATACATTTGTATCCAAGAATTTTTTGTCTAGGGCGTTTTTTGGCGATTTTGGGAAATTCGAAACTACCGTATAATATTATTCCAGCGCAGGCGCTGTGAATAATATAATAACTAGCGTCTGGAATTTTTGCAAATAGGACAACTTGTCTTAGCAGGGTAGAATAGGGATCTTCCTCTCATGGAACTTGATTTTTCCTGAAAATTTCTAGTCGATCGGATAATTCGTTGTGGAGTTATCGTGTCCACAAAAATCGTGACATCGGGTGACCGACAGACGGACGTACATTTTAAAAGTTTCTTATTTTTTCATAAAATACATTTGTATCCAAGAATTTTTTGTCTAGGCGTTTTTTGGCGATTTTGGGAAATTCGAAACTACCGTATAATATTATTCCAGCGCAGGCGCTGTGAATAATATAATAACTAGCGTCTAATGCTTATGAGCAGTCATCGGCGAATTTCCAGTGCTCGCATAGGCGCCGCATCGATTCTAGCGTTGACGCAAGGTTTTAAATATTTACATTTTTATTTCTTTTTATGTTGATTTTTTTTAATGATTCCATTTAAACGAGTTAGGTGGTAAAAAAAGTTATCGATAAATAAAAATTAAACACTTTCGTATTCTTAAAACATAAAAATCGAATATCGGTTTTTTCTTCGAAAAACACCGATATATTTATAGTTAATATGTATAGTCAATATTGCTGTGTGTAACAAATTAGTCGTCAAATCTTTCGATTTAGTGACCTTAAAAATTTGCCTCATAATTCGGCAAAATTATTCCGTAAGCCTATGTTTCTGTGTTTATTTTCAACGTTGATTAGTCATAACTGAGTTTATGCCGATTACTGCTTATGAGGTAACAAATTTTGCTCTATAAACAGTAATCATGTTTACAACACATTATTTTATTGCTTATTCCTCTCGGCCGTAAACGTTTTGCAAAGATCTGCAAATGACTGATTGTGCTGGCGGTAATTTCTTCGATTGTTGTGATGTTTGTTTGAACGTATGATATCGTAGCCAGAGGTGGTCCAATGATAAATTTGCGCCAGCATTTGTTTCCCATGCGCACTGCGTTATTATTAGCTTTTCCAATGAGATATGAGCCAGAAAGCTTAGTATATCGAGGGTTGCATAGCAAATCAAAATGGAAGTATAGCAATTAAAATGCACTGCCCAGTAAAATCGCTTTTCCATTTTTTACCTCCGCGCGTTAAATGGATTTTTTATTATCAGATTTACATTCAGCAACCTCAAAAACCTCAATATACAAATTGAGCGAGTTAGAATTTTGTTATTATCAGATTCACTTTAAACTACCTCAAAAACTCCTATATACCAATTTTCACGAAAACTACCCCCACCCCTCAGGGGGTGGACTTTTTTATTATCAGATTTACTTTCAGCAACCTCAAAAACGCCTATATACCATCTTTCACGAAAACTATCCCCCACCCCTTGAGGGGAGGGGAACTTGAAAAATTTTATTATAAAATTCAGTTTCGTCGTCCCCAAAAACCTCTATATACCAATTTTGACAAAAATATTGAAAATATTTAAAAATATTTACCCGCTAACCCCCGTGAGGGTGGAGTTAGAAATTTTTTATTACCATATTCAATTTCAGCAACCTCAAAAACCCCTATATAGCAATTTGCAAATTTTTGTGAAAAATTATAGTATTTACCACATTTGTCCCCCTTGCCCCACCTCAATGTTTACCAAAAACAATCCCAAGCGAGAATTTTCGGTAACATACCCGTATGCCTAATTTCAAGTCTCTAGCTTAAAGCATTCTTAAGTTATCGTGGATACAAGATTTCCCGGACAGAACGACCAATCGACCAATATTTTTTATTTTTTAGCTTGAAATGGATTTATATCGACATAAAACGTCATAAAACGCAAAAATACGCAAAAAAAAAATTGAAAATTTTTGCACGAATACAAGGCTTTCGCGAAATTTTGAAAATTTTCAAAATGGGAAAGAAAAATATTGACCAAAGTTAACTTATTGTATAAACTACAACCTAAAAAAAAACACTATAACTTCCCCAAACTATCTTAAAATTAAGAAGCCAGTCAACTCAAAGGTCTATATTTTGAGAGTTTTACGTCATGAGAATTAGTTTATAAGTAAAAAAGCTCATTGCTTAGACAGTAGATACAGTTTTTTTGGCGCCCTTCTAGTTTTTTAGGAAGGCGGCTGATTCATTGGCTTATAAGCCAATGCTTATTTGCTATAATTATAACACCGTCCGGACGCATCCCTTTATTTTAAGGCCCTAGATATGTTCATTTAAGAGCTTGCTCCTTCTAGTCAATCTGCCCTCAGGCCAGGACGCGATAATATCAGCATACTCTCGAAATGATTTAAAAACAGTTTATGGCAACTAAAACGTGTTTAACATTTTATTGCAACTGATTCTTAAAAACGTACATGCAGAACTGATTGCTTGCTTGATCAATGCCTTTTTAAAACTTTACAATAAACTTTTTATCATATAACACTAGTTTACAAATTTCAACTTTTGTTTTATGCGTAACTTTATTTACATGTTTTCTTTCATGACGAATCCAAACCCGCCAAGAAAAAAATCGTTGGTTCAGTTTTTGAGATAATCCATCCCAAAGTTTTTATAAGGGAAAATTATATAAATCGTATATGTTTGTTTAATATTCATAAAAATTGGTATTTGGGGGTTTTTAGAATAGCTAAAAACAATTTTATATTTAAAAGTTTCTATCTTCAACCCTTAAGGGGGTGGAACAACCCGTTTTTTATATTTTTTAAGTAACCCGATAAGAATTAGAACTTGTCTCGCTAAAAATGAATTTAATTTAAAAAAAAAAGTTATCTTCACCCACCACGGTGTTCTGAAAGAACTTAAATTCTCACTATTAGGCTAGAGTCACTTAGCGCATGACGAGTTTTAAATGATGCATTGTTGTCAGGTTTACGATAACACAAAAATATAAAATGTTTTTTATGTTTCTTCAAATAAACTTTGTAAACAGTTTTTTATCTTTTTTTTTTCATAATTTTGCACTGTTTTAAACAAAACATATTTTTCATACCATTAATGAACCTGAGTTTTATCGAAAATTTTATGAACAAAAATTTGTGATATTGCACGGAAGTTTTTTATATTCGATAATTTTTTATATATAGAATAAATCAAAGTCGTTCCAGGATGATCCATTTAGCGCGGATAATAGCTATTAAAAAAATACTTTAAGCATATCTCAACTGTATCTAAAAAGTCACTTTTAAAACATGTATACCTTTGTCCTGAAGTTTTATTTTTCAAATAGTAAACTAAAATCTAGATAAGTCCGCGTAATCTTGTAAACGTCCTTGTTATGGTAGAAGAAAGGTCATTTATCTTATGTTTTTGCAAAGCCGGGTTTGTTGTTCGTTAATTATACGGTTTGATGGTTCATTAAAGGGACACACAGGACGAATGTCCCTTCGCCTACACTATTGATAGTTAGATATAGAGTAGGGTGGGCGTAGTTTTCAATTCTTACGGTTGGTTTGTTCAATAATTAACACTAAACCAACTAAGAATTTGACCAATGAAAATCAGATTTATTAGTCATATTTCACGGCGGGCCTAGATCAACTTTAAGACAAAAGTCCTTGCACCGATGGGATTTTTTCATAAATCTCTTCTACGATGTCTCACGAGTATTGTCAGTATATGAAAATGATCGGTAGAGAGATTCACGAGATAAATCGAATTTCATTTGTTTTTGTATTTTTTTAAGCAATTTTGTAGAATATCTTTGTTTTTATTTTCTAAATTATTAAAAATAAAATTTGACAAAACTCATTTTTTCCCACAAAATGGCTTTAAGCGCCAGAACTCAATATCTATAGAATAAAATGAAGTTGGCGGTGGTACTAGTAGTAGTACCCGCCCAAACCCGTCATTTTCAGTAGGGTAGTAGTAGTAGTAGTAGTAAATTTTTGGTTGGCCAAAGCCGGACAACTGCCATTTATGGACCTTTTTGTCACCCCAGGCAATCCCAGCCATTTACTAATTTGAGTCCTCCTTGAACCTGCCCGTCCTTTCAATAAAGATCAGGATATTCGCCCTCGATCAGTTGTGAGGGGGTAATATATAACAGGTTAAATGGTATCACGAATGCTCGCTCATACACAATATTTAGCGCCGCATGCGAAAATTTTTAGAAATTTTAAAGTACCGTATTTTCCAAAATTTCATATGCAATTATTTTATAAAATCTATTAACAAATATTGTGATATTAGACTGTTGGAAATTAAGTTAATTGATAAACAGTTTAGGATTTTTAATGACACGCATTTTCTAAACACCTTAGACTTGAAAAAACAAATTATTTTATAAATTTTATGGCCGGCACTCGAACTCGGCTTGGTAATATTATGGTTCCGCAGTAGGGTGGTCGCGAAAATTCAAATTGAATATACGAATGCTACCTACACAAAAATTTGTTGCCCTTTAGGGTAATATGAATTATCCAAAATATCAAGTCAATCGAAGTACGTTAAGGCACCGCACAGTGGTCCTAAAGTTTTTAAACTTACCCATTTTACGAGCTTCTTTAATTATAAATCTATAAATTAGCAGATCACAAGTGGTTTAGAGTTGGCACAAGAACCTTAAACCTCAAAAATTCCATAATTTTACTAGCTCTTTTTATCCATTTTCTACCCTTGTATCCACAAGGTGTAAAAATGTTAACGGGCCCTAGTTTGAAATTGTAGACCTATACATGTATATTATATATGCAAAATTTTAGGAGAATCGGAAAAAGTTAGGAGGTCGCGCAAGAGCTGTAAATGTTTAAAAATGGACGATTTTAACTCTTTTTTTACTTTAAAATTAAAAAAATATATATGAGATTTTAAGATTACAAATATTTTTATTTTTTTTTTGCTCTTATACTGGTTTTACTTTTTTTTAGTTTGTATTTAACTTGAATTTCTAGTTTGTTAGTTTGTTACTATGTTAGTTTGTTAGTTAGTTAGTTTGTTAAGCAGGACACCTTAGGTTAATGATAGAAAGCTAAAATTTGGTATAGTTATTTATCTTCGAAGACAATACAATATAATAAAATAAAATAATCCCCCCAAGCCCCCCCCCCCCTCGTTGGGGAGATATACCTCTTTTTCAATTCTTACCAATATGTTTGTGTAAATTTTGTACTGAAGGTTTTTGCACTCCCTAGAGCTAAATACAATATTAAAAAAAATTACCCCCACCCCCTAGGGGCAATTTAAATATTTATAAAGAGTCGTTTAAAAATATATTCTATTTTTTTATACCTAAACTGGATTCTCGTTAAGCTCTTATATCACTTTCAGATTTCTAGTTCTAGATTCAATATAGCTCCCAACGGAATATGGCCATTTTCCCCGAAAAGGGCCAACCCTATTATGGTGTTTGTACGTTTTTCTTGTAGAGTATACCTGAATTTTTAATTTAGCAAAATCAAAAATAGGTCGTCCCATTTAAAAATTTAGCACAAACTGGCGTTAAAGTTGATGAATTAAAAAAAAAACTTTAAAATAACGCCATTTTCCGCTTAGACCGAAAGTGATATTTTTTATAATGACGATGCCAAAATGGGGGTATTTACGGTTCATATATATTTCAAAAAGTTATCTTTGATAGTTACGGAGATAATTCGTAGGCAATACTTCTTGTGTTAGCCGGTATATAATTATACATTATACATTTTAATGTATATAAACTAGAAATCTGAAAGTGATATAAGAGCTTAACGAGAATCCAGTTTAGGTATAAAAAAATAGAATATTTATAAATATTTAAATTGCCCCTAGGGGGCGGGGATAATTTTTTTAAATATTGTATTTAGCTCTAGTGAGTGCAAAAACCTTCAGTACAAAATTTACACAAACATATTGGTAAGAATTGAAAAAGAGGTATACCTCCCCAACGAGGGGGGGGGTTGGGGGAATTATTTTATTTTATTATATTGTATTGTCTTTGAAGATAAATAACTATACCAAATTTCAGCTTTCTATCATTAACCTAAGGTGTTCTGCTTAACAAACAAACTAACAAACTAACATAGTAACAAACTAACAAACTAGAAATTCAAGTTAAATAATAACTAAAAAAAAGTAAAACCAGTATAAGAGCAAAAAAAAAATAAAAATATTTGTAATCTTAAAATCTCATATATATTTTTTTAATTTTAAAGTAAAAAAAGAGTTAAAATCGTCCATTTTTAAACATTTACAGCTCTTGCGCGACCTCCTAACTTTTTAAGATTCTCCTAAAATTTTGCATATATAATATACATGTATAGGTCTACAATTTCAGACTAGGGCCCGTTAACATTTTTACACCATGTGGATACAAGGGTAGAAAATGGATAAAAAAAGCTAGTAAAATTAAGGATTTTTTGAGGTTTAAGGTCCTTGTGCCAACTCTAAACGACTTGTGATCCACTTTAAATTTTACGTAAGCAATAGTCACAAATTAGGCAATAATTTTAATTGATAAAAGTTTAAGATTTCAAAATCTGCTAATTTATAAATTTAAAATTAAAGAAGCTCGTAAAATGGGTAAGTTTAAAAACTTTAGGACCACTGTGCGGTGCCTTAACGTATTTCGATTGACTTCAAATTTTGGATAATTCATATTACCATAAAGGGCAACAAATTTTTGTGTAGGTAGCATTCGTATATTCAATTTGAATTTTCGCGACCACCCTATTCCGCAGTCAAAAACTATCATAAATTATTTTTCAAACACTTCAGAATTTTTAAAGCAAATTTTAATTATTTATAAACATTTTAAATATAAGTTTCTTATGGATTTGCGTTTTGTAACCATTTTCTGCGCCGCATGCAATTTTTTTTAGAAATCTGAATACCCAAACACTTTAGAATTGTTAAAACAGAATATATTATCTGCAAATTCAAGGGGGGGGGGGCACGGGCCAAAAATAGTATTAATACTAATTTCTTGGAAACAAGTACCTACCTACTAATTAAACTTGAAACAAATTATTGTTTTTTTTTCAAAATTAGTTGAATATGTTTATATCAAGTACTACTATATACTTGCAACATTTGAAAACGATCCACCCCAAATATCTCGCAAACTAAGCAAAGTATGAACATTCTTAAAAACAGAATAATTTTGTTTTTTAAGGGGACAATTTAAATATATTATTTTCACCCCTAGCTATCAGCTAACCCAACATCAGGGCCGTGCGCACGAGGGGTTTTAAAAAGTCCAATTTAACATTAAAATAGACCATTCAATTTGTAAAAAATGTCGCCTGTGGCACTAGGGCTTGCTTACGTTCTTTTATTTAAGATTGTAGAATTGGATAAAACCCCCTCCCACGAGCAAATCCTGCGCAAGGCCCTGCCCAACATTAGAAACTTAAATAGCAACCGCATCTAATGATACGTACTTTGAAAGGCCTTAAAAAATCCTATGTTTTGGTTAAAACAAAGATTAAATACACCTACCCTTAACTTAGGGGTGGATGATTTTATTGCAAAATAATTGGTACCTAATATTCACAAAAATAGGTTAACATTTAAAAATAAATAATTTCAGTTTTATTCCTGGTAGTTGTAACTTCTGCCCTTTAGCTACCAGCCCCCCAAGTGTTTTATTTTTAATTAAATTATTAAGGCACTTAAAATGTGAAATGGAATGGCAAAAATTTAGTTTTTTTTGTGTCACAAGTTGAGGTTCTTTCAGTACATACATTATAAGTACCAAATTTTAAAATTTTATCCATACAAATTCAGAACTCCCCCCTCTGAATTTACATATGATCTGTGACACCCGGTACATAATCTTCCTACTTAGCTCATAAAAAATCCAAGTTGAATTTGCGACTTACATGATATTAACAACTGTTGTTCAGGTGACACTTACCTGAAAAAAAAAACACTATATTAGATTACACTAATTAATTTACTGATGTATATTAAAAAGAACAAAAAACTTCCGAAAAAAAAACTTAATAATAAAATTTAATTTAGTTCTGTCTTTATTTTACTTTGAGGTACCTAAGTAGTTTTTTCACCTAAACTGATGGTTTATGACCGAAGCTTTTTCCTAAAAACAAACCTTTTTAAAATTATCCTTTTAATTAGTTTTATTAACTATTATATTAATGTAGTTTTGGTAAGTAATTATTAAAAATGTATGGGAAATATTTTTTAATAATAATAATCGTTTATTTATTGGTTTTCCCCCAAAAGGCTCTTGACCGAGGTCCTTCCGCCTGTTATAAAGTTTACATTTATAGCTTCATTTATTTTAGATGAATACAAAACTAAATCTTTGTAAAAAAAAATGTCAAATATAATAATAAATAAACTTAAATTTAGTCTTCTTTTAATTCTATTTTTTTTTGTCGTAATTGTGGTTCAAATTCGGTGTTGATACTTCTGCCTGGGGCTCATTATTGTAATGTTGATTTCCTCCTTGGCGAATTTTTTGGTCAGGCTTCTAAGTCTTTGGCTGATGTGCTCAATTTCGGTTGTCTCATCATATTTTTTAAATATCAATACAAATTATAAAAGTTTTTCAAGAACATATAGTTTTACGTACGGATCTGTGGCTACGGGAAATATGTTTGGAATGTGTGTGCAAGTGGGAGGCCCGTTAGGCACGCACGCCTTATAACGCTCTTGACGGAAAGAAGAGAACGCGAATGATGCATCCCCCTTTCGTCGAAGACTTTCTTTCATGCGGAGACCTATAATAGCGATTATTTACGAAGAAAACTGCTGAAGAAAAGTTTACTCTCCACATCATAAACGAATTCTAATTTTTAACCGACTTTCAAAAAGGAGAAGGTTATCAATTCGACGTGTGACTTTGTTTTTTTTTTTATGTTTGTTCCCGCATAACTTTGGAACGGATGATCGGAATTTGATGAAACTTTCATTTTGGAGTGTTACACCCATGTTATTGGTATAGGAAAATAGAGTTACAAGGGGGGGTCCAAAATTTGCGTTACTTAATACTTGAACGTTCCCTAACTTGATTAAGGGGTTACTCAAATATTACGGCAGGCTAAAAATCTTTTAAATGCCGCTAAACTTGATTTTGTGGACCTGTAATATTAAAATACCAAGAGAAAATTATAACATTTGTGTTTATACCATAAGGCGTTATTTGATTATTACTTAACGCTTTAAGTTTAACAAAGATTTTCTTTAGTATTTTGTTTAAAATAAGGTTGGTTGGAGTCTTGGGCGCTGAAATAAAAATACTACTAAATTTATTTTTTAGAAATTTATCTTTAAGATGATGGCATCACAACGCACTAATAGTTGTGACGTCAGCAGCCTGCCGAGATGGAAAGACAACTATAATTTAGCTTAGATAACGTTACAAATCTACCAGTTCTGTGTCTCTAAAAAGTAAAAAATAAAAACTTTTCGCAAAGAAAATGAACCGACTTCTGTCTCTAAAAAGTAAAAAATAAAAAATAATTCGGTGCCAATTTCACAGCAATCAATTTAACAACAAAAAAAAATTGTTAGTATTTAATTTAGGGAGTGGTGAAATTGACACCGACTTATTTTTTATTTTTTACTTTTTAGAGACAAGTCGGTTCATTTTTTTTGCGAAAAGTTTTTCTAATTTTTATATGTCAATATTTTTTCGTTCGATTATTTTCATTTTACTGGAAATTTTACGAAACGAAATTTTCTTTCCATTTTAGCATGCTAGCACATCCGTGCACAGATTTATTCTATTTTGCTCGAGATTTTGCTA
>OY294045.1:82179072-82229766 GCA_958510825.1 Brachypterus glaber | reverse complement strand
GAGTCGGTGTCGAGTGCTTTTAATTATAATTAGGTAACATAAAAAACTTACCCATATCTTAATTTATATATAAATCTGTAATTAACTAATGAATAGCTAATTTGCATTGCTAATCTGTATTATTATTGCCTATAAAAAATCAATAATCCATAGGAAATAAAATTTATCATATAAGTTAATGGTAATGAATACTTAGATATAGATAGATCATATCATTGAGCGTAAAATTTTCAATACTCTTTTTTTTTCTTAAACAATTTATGATTATTATTAATAACACTAGGCAACACGGTTTCTTGCCCCGATTGGAGTCATATGTTTTTTAACTAATTTTGGGTCGCTGAAACCGAATCTGGCCTCAGAATATTTCTATTACCTAAGTTTTCTGAGAAAAATAAGATAAAAATGTTAAAAAATCATTATTTTATCCCTCTTTTGTTATAAAATCATGGGAGACAAAAATATTCCAAGGACAAATTTGGATTCGGAGACTCAATAATGGTAATGAATACTTAGATATAGATAGATCATATCATTGAGCGTAAAATTTTCAATACTCTTTTTTTTTCTTAACCAATTTATGATTATTATTAATAACACTAGGCAACACGGTTTCTTGCCCCGATTGGAGTCATATGTTTTTTAACTAATTTTGGGTCGCTGAAACCGAATCTGGCCTCAGAATATTTCTATTACCTAAGTTTTCTGAGAAAAATGAGATAAAAATGTTAAAAAATAATTATTTTATCCCTCTTTTGTTCTAAAATCATGGGAGATAAAAATATTCCCAGGACAAATTTAGATTCGGCGACTCAATATTAGTTAAAAAATACCCAACTTAAAACATGGAAACTTTAAATTCATAGGTAGAATAAATAGGGATATTATGAAAAAAAAAATAAAAAAAAAAATGTATAATGTGACAAAACTAAGTAGGGGTAGAGAGTAAGAAGAAGGGTGCATAAGGAAACAAGCTTATCGCCACGTACTCATGCTAAAAATTGTCAAAAATCATTACTAGGGGGTCAAAAATAAACTAAAAAAATGTTACGTATTATGGTTCTTATGTAATAAAGTAACATTTTTATGATGTAGAACCATTAAAAAAACAAAAAAAATACAAAATATATTGTTTTATAAATTATTTTTAAATTGGCATAATTGCATGTACTAAAATTTAAAAAATAAGACGTGCTGAATTTTTTTAAGGTCAAATTTGGATTCTGCGCCTTTAAATTGATAAGAAAAATATATTTTTTGGGCTCGGGAAATAAGTTTACACTATGTACTTTAATTTTATATCTTTTTCATTTATTTACTTTTTAGGAACAAACTAAGCAAAATAAAAAAAAAATTAGTATAAATGTTTTTGTAGAGAATTTTATAATCTACAAATTAAGTTTTATAAAGTTTTAAAAAAAAATTGATAGTTTTGCCACAAATGAGCAATTAAGTAAACTCTGCACTTTCATTTTAACTTTTTTATTTTTTTTCGCGTACTTACTCTGACAGTAGGTTCTTGACATATAGATTTTTGAATTCCTCGTATTTTTTTTAATATACACTAAAATTTTCAAAATTCTACTCTTTTTTTAAAGATTTTGAAAAAAAAACGTCATTATTACCTGAACTTATATCTCAAAAATTTTAAGTGCTGGAATTTTTCTAAAGTCAGATTCGGATTCTACGCCCTCGAATTAGTAAGAAAAACTTACTTTCCGATCGGGGCAAAAAAAAAGTTGCGATTTGTTGCCTAGTGTAATTTATTAAATAAACTTTTCATTTTACTTTGAAAAACAATATATTCAAATGATTTATCATATGCACTAATAAAACAGTTTATTTGTTTCAACAAATATTTGGTTGGATATGGCCAATTGAATTATTTGCTTGTGACAAATAAATTTTATTTCTGTCAAGTAAATTATTTTGTTTACATTAATAAATCATTTTGAAATTAAAATATTTGTTTACATGAACTAAATATTTATTTGACTCAAATAAAATTTGTTACAACCAAATAATTTAATTTGCCATATCCAAATAAATCCTTTTTATCAGTATGCATTTTTTTTTAAGAAGTAAGACATATTCCGAATTCCCGATTTTTATTTACGACCTGTAATAGTAGTAGTAATCCGTCATTCAGAGGTCATACAGTTTGATATAAATACATATACTAATAAGCTTTTCTTTAAATTTGTTGTGCTTTGGATTATTATGTTACTTTTTTCAAGTTTGTTCTCAATTTCAAATTTAAACATTTTATATTTTTACTGGATTCAATTTGGGAACATTCAAGTATTACGTAACGCAAATTTTGATCGTTTTGGACCCCCACCGACCCTGTAACGATGTTTTCCTATACCATTAACATGGGCTTCACACTCCAAAATGACCCCCCCCCCAGTAGCGTTACGTAATACCTGAACGTTCCCTTAAGGTACATAGCAGCAAATTATCTTGACTAACCCCTCCCTATCCCATGCCTCCTCATCTCCCTCCCACTTCTTTCCCCGCCCCAACGCCAATTCATGACAGATGCAACCCCAGCATCAGTGAGCAAAGACTCACTTCCCCAATTATCCATTCAAACTAATTGTATTTTAGACAAATAAGCCATAGGCACTGCGCCTGTCTCTTAAAGATCCAAACAAACTACTGATGATGATGATGTTGACTAAAAAAAGGTCCGTACCTGAAAAGTTTTACCCCTAGCGAAAATTCTGATGACTTAAAAAAAAGGTAATTATTTCTAAAAAAAACTTGAGGTTTTTTTTATTTTTCGCGAGGGGCCCCAACGACGTATACATGGCCCCCGATTGTATGGGGCCTTGTAATATTTTTAAATATAAACTAATTTATGTACAGGCCTTGGGCTCCGAGGAGCTCATTCAGGCCGTGGGCCTAGGCTGCCAAGTTTTAATAAAAACAAAATGCAGTTTTAGAAAATAGTTGACTTTTTAAAGTAAATAGCCGTGAAGAAAATACATCCTTATAAACAAGAAATGTACGGATAATATATCAGTATATCATTATGTTTTTTATCTATTGTACCTAACGTAAAAAAAGAAGAATTTATTGTATAGATTTTTCTAGAAGATAAATGCCATCCCTTACAAATTGTATAAAATTTAAGTAAGCATCTGTGAAGGCATGGCAAAGAAGTCATTAGTGTAAAGTTAGATTATCTGTTAAAAAATTATAAGGTGGAAATTTTTCAGTCCACTGCCTTTTTCCCATGTTCTTCTGCATTTGTAATTATAATACGGCAAGCCTGTCTAATGCAGGTTCATGTTTTGTCTCTAGAAAGGTTACATCCTTTTCAACTTTGAATTAGATTTTGGTACTGAATGTATTTATACTTATAAGTATTTCAATTAATTGCTTTAATTTTCTAGATGAAGGTCAAACTTATTAGTCGTGAAATTTTTATTTTGCTTTCCAGTAAACACAGTTCCTCCGATATTATTTTACTCTTTGCCAAGGGGTCTTTATGAACTTAGCGGTCATACTTTAAATTCATTACGCAAAAATTTGCAATTATGAACTCCCTTCCTCCATGTAAGGCTTCTTAACGCTAAGACTTATCCCCCCTAACTACGTGACGCAAGCAAACAATCGCCCTAAAAAAAATTTTGGGGACCGCGCTTGTCTTTACTCAACTGCGAAAAACTAACTTGTAAAACAGCTGTTCTAATTAAAAATTTCTAAATCTGTATATGGAGCTCCTCCAAAAATATCACAGAATTCTGCTTTCCAGAAAGTAGGGTCAGTTCATCTGGGATTATTTTGTTCTTTGGTTCTTGGCCTGTTTTTGTTCTGCTTACGCGAATACCGATAAATGAAAAAAGCCAAAGTCCAAAAAAAGAAAAAAACAAAGAGCAAGCAAGAACGAAAAAATATAGTAAGTCCAGATGAAGTGATACAAACAGAAAGGACTTTGTATGAATCAAGTGAACCCCCTGCTTCAGGGCGCGTGCCTAGAGGGGCGCCGTCGAGGGGCGTTTTTTAGCCTGAGATTTTTTTCTCTATGGCGTTTTTTTTTATACAGAGGATAAAAAATGTCTGCACGTGCTTTATTTGTGGCATTCCCAAGCGGGAACTAGAGCCGGCCTTTGTAATAATCAAGTGAACCCCCTGCTTTAGGGCGCGGGCCTAGAGGGGCGCCGTCGACGGATGTTTTTAGCGCCTGAGCTTTTTTTCTCTATGGCGTTTTTTTTATACAGAGGATAAAAACTGTCTGCACGTGCTTTATTTGTGGCATTCCCAAGCGGGAACTAGAGCCGGCCTTTGTAATAATCAAGTGAACCCCCTGCTTTAGGGCGCGGGCCTAGAGGGGCGCCGTCGACGGATGTTTTTAGCGCCTGAGCTTTTTTTTCGAGGGTGCTAAGTTTTGGTAGAAACCGTCAGGGACAAAGCTTTTTTTCTTGAGGGTATTTTTTTGGGCGCCATTTTTTGTAGGGGCGCCAAGTTTGGTAGAAACCGTCAGGGATAAAGCTCTTTTCTTGAGGGTACTTTTTTGGGCGCCAGACCTTTATTATTATTATTATTATTATTACTAACTGTATTACTTATTATCACAGACCGGGGACTTTCGAACTATGACTTATCTTTTTTCTTCTTTTTTTTAACTTTTCTCATAGAGACACTAACGTGCGCAGTGTTATAGAGTGGGGACAGGTGTCTTCGCTCGCTTCTCAGCAGTGTTTGTATGAACAGCTCGCTAACTCCCGAGGTCTACTTATTATTAAGAGGAGGAAAATAGGTAGCTTTGCGTAATTTTGGCGTAATACATCATGTTATTGCACATGCAGTGCGCGCTAATTAATAACGCGTTAAATTATAACATCTTTCTGTACTGCAGCAGAAAGAAACGTGTTGAATGATGCGCGGCTGACGACATTCGCTTCTTTCTGTCTGCTGTTTACTTTTTATAGTAAGCATCAGGGTTAGAATATTAGTACATCACGGAAAAAAAAATTATAGCTAGGAGCGCTATAACACACATACCAAGCAAATTATAATCGCTTATTATATAAATACAAGGCTTTTACAATTATGGCAGTCAGTGTAAAAATTTATATGAAATACTTTAATTGTTTAGTGAATAATAAAATATAACAAATAGTATGGCATTTATAGCTTAAATAGATTTAATTATTGTCCGTGCTAATAATTTTTATAATATAATAAAATTTCTGTAAATTTATAATAGTGCCTGTAATAAATATAATCGTGTCTGTAATATATATAATCGTTTCCAATTTATTTTTAACATTATTAGTTATTGTGTCCCTTATAATCTATAGCTTAAATCACTATAATTTGCCACTGTTACCAAATATCTTATAATGTATAGCGCAGAGCCCACTAATTTCTTTCCGTGATTATATATTATAAATACATATTATGTATTTATATTAATTAATTTTTTATAACATAACACGTAGGAACATAGTAGATTTTTTTTAATTATTTATACCTATAAAAAGTTAATTCTTTATTCATAGTATTTATTTATAACATACATGTATAAATAAATCAACGTCCTTGTAAATATAGGAATTCAATTTTCAGGCCATTTAATACGTTATAAATTATAACTTATAATACTCTTCGTAAAAATTTAGTTTACACAGCTCCACAAAAATTCGATTGCTTCTTATAGGTTTTGGGTTTGTAAATCCGAATCTGACCACAGAATTTCCTCGAGCACATCATGTTACCAAGATAATTAACACAAAAACGCAATTTTTCGTGATTCGTGAAAACGTCGTAGCTTAATTCGGCGTCCAAATTTGGATTCAACGATCAAAAATCTCTAAAAGCAGATATGCAATGTAAATAATTAGGGTAAAATTAGACTGTAATATTAAAATTGAATTTTAAAATTCATATGATTTAAACCGATTTTTTTACTGTTTTATACACACAGAAAAAAGTTTCTTAAATTAAGAATATTGATTGATTGATTTGCATATAACGAAGAGAATATATTCTCCATTGATGCATACCATATTCTTATATAGTATTCATATTCTTATTTAAAGCAAATGTTGCTTTAAATATGAAAGGATAAGAATATGGTATGCATAAACGGAGAATATATTCTCTTCGTTATATACAAATCAACATATTCTTGATTTAAGAAACATTTTTCTGTGTAGCAAAATTAACTACATTTTTAAATTTACGGTGAAAATGTAATTTAAAGTCTTACCTAAAATGAATGGGCTATGGGTTTTCTAGAAAATTAAGAAAAATGGACGTAATGCTTAGGAAATTAAAACTTTAATGATTAATTAAAAGAGAAAAATTAAAGTGCGATAAAAAAAGTTTTCGAAGGATGGTTTAATCGATTTTCTATTATATTATTATTATTATTATTATTATTATATGGGAGGATTGGTGTAGTGGACTACCGCGTCGTACTTGGCGAGTTTACTACCCAAAATAGCGTGAGTTCGATTCTCATCGGTGCCGATTTGCCTTTTTCAGTTAATTAATAATTGAAATTCGGCGAAGGCGTAAGTGAAGCGTACACTCCCTATAAATTGGTTCGAAAGTCACTTGAAGCCGGTGGTTCCCTCTACTACTAGCCCACACAAGTCCTGGACTTAGGGGATGCTTAATTAAGTAGAATAGTATGAGGTTAAACAAAAATGTAAATGTAAATGTAAATTATTATTATTATTATTATTTTTATTATTATTATTATATATTTAGAAATTTTAACTTTTTTCTTGTGCGAGCGTTCTTTGCAACATTTTCTTATGTATTTTTTCCCACTGAATCCGAATGTGCCACCCAAAATTTTGATCTCTACGTAAAAACTTGAAGGAGCGCTCACGCCAAACCAGTTCAACTAGTGTAATTATTGCGAAGAATATGCTATGGAATATCGAGCATTGTATATTTTTACGGCTTGATTTTTGATTTTAATCAGTTCTGTTTTGAATAACTGATAGAAAATTACGTATGTCATGTTAGTTGATTAATAATGTAATCTCCTTTCAGTTAATTTTTAGAGTTCCGTGCCTTATAAATTAAAAACGAGGCTTGATTTCCGGTCGTCCGTCCATTCGTCCATCTGTCACCGTCGTTTATTTAAGGAGCCACAAAACCTAGGTACCTAAATTTTGATACACAACTAGATTGCATTAACGAGTCCAGGTATATTTTTTTAGATTTTTTTTTTTTGTTAAAAAGTCAAAAATTAAATTACCTTCGTCAATTTTTTTTTTCAAAGAATATTGATAGATATAATGATAGAATATTGATGGAATATTTAGTTAATATTTTTATAATTTTAATTAACATTAGAAAGGACTCCGGAAGGACTCCTATCGATGGCCATTTGTAATCTGTCCCTTGAACTCTATCGAGTTGGGTATCTATTGAAATGTATTTTATTACACATTTCAAAAATATATACATGATCAATAATTGGCAAGCCAAAAAAAAAGTTCCTATAAAGGTTGGTCCGCAAAGGGAGCTGTAATTTTTTTTCTTTTTTTTTCTGGTATCCTTTAAGCTAGAGCGACGAGCTTTTGCAAGTATACTAGTATTAATAAGGGCAATAAGTTTATATTAATTTATTTTTTTGAATTTGTCCAGAGGCGTGCCTAAACGGAAAAATGTATTAGGCTTAACACATTTTTGCCCCAAACTTTTTTATGTGTATTTTTTTGGATTTTTTGTAAAAAATATAGATTCCTTAAGTAAAAATACATAAAAAATGTCATAGTGTAACTGTAGGAGCAACCGTTTAAAAAAATGCAATTAAGAGGAAGTAACATTTTGTGCAACCAAAAACGTTACTTTTTAAAAGGCTATTACTCCTTTAATATTAAATTTCGGTGTTTTTGTGAAGAATACTTTTTTCCTCATTTTTAAATGAAGAATTACCTTGCAGTATTAAAATTTAATTAATGTTTTTTTTTGTTCCCCATTCAATATGTCATCTTCGAAGGAAGGGCCGTAGCTCCATTAGGGCTCAGTTCCGGACCAACCTTTATAGAAGCTTTGTTTAATATTTTTGGATATAGAATCACCTCTTAAATTTTGGCATGGCAGTTACTGATCACCCTATAAAAAAAATTGTTTTGAATATAACATAGCTATGCGAGTTACACTTCTGAAAAAAATATGGATGATAAACATGACTACACTGTAAAAAGTAAACTGAATATTCAGTTACAAATGGATAGGAAATCGGAAGTTATTATCCTATACAATTGTACTTTAATTTTTGTTAAAAAAATTGAATATTTAGTTACAAACGGATAGAAGGTTATTATCCTATACAAATATACTTTAAATACCAAAAATTTCATATTCATTGTTGAGGTACGACTAGAACTCTTGGAAATATGTTAAAAAAAAGCAAAAAGGTCAAAACAGCTAGGTACGGAACCCTCATTGCGCGAGTCTACACGAAGGGACCAAATTATTTTCTTAACTAACTGAATAAAAATCTTTTCAATGAGCGCTCAAAAATATTAAATAATCCGTTTATCATATTTAGTTATAGGTACTTTAATTGGATGTCATTTACATGGCTTTCTAGGATTACCTAATGATATTTAACGTGAGTCCAGGGAAAAAAATCGATTTTGTTAGACACGCGAAAAGAGAGATATTTGCATCATATGCATACAGCATGTATTTTGCGACTGTGACGTGAAAACAAATTTATTAGAAATAACAATGAATCAATAATTATTATAATTTTAAATTAAAGTATAATCTTTTTTTGAGACTGTTAAATCGAACAGAAAACTCCTACGGTATATAGCACATTCCGTAAGCGGATGAAAGCTAATGCGGTTTATGAAACCTATTACGTTTTATGGCACATTCCGTGATAGGTTTCATATACCGTAAAACGTTTCATATTTTTAGCAAAATCAACGAAATACAAAATTTACTTTAAAATATTAAGTTACACTGTGCGACAGAAAATTTAGGCAAGAGATCTGTCAAAGTCAATAGTTAATTTAGGACCACTATAGTCTAATCCCCAAGGGGTTTGACAACTTTAGGTCAATTAAGAGTTTTTTTTTAATTTAAAGTTTCCAATGCACTCTAATGTGCAAGACCCATTTTTTAAGTTAGCTTTTAATAACTTTGGGAGGTGAATTCCTATAAAGACATGAAAAAAAGATCATATAAACTTATGTCCAAAAATGCTTCGGGACATCGGGTCCACGAGATTGGTCCCGGGACCATAGACTTCTGGTCCCCGGACCACTTCAGATTCCTTGTCCAGCACCTGCAAGCCCTAGGTACGACCTTCCTACACTGGTGTTTTTTATATTTATTTCCTTTTTTGGATTAGGTAAATGATTTTACAGAAAACATTGATTTTGTAGAGAGTCGTCAAAGCCGAAGAACACGAAATAAACCTAAAGACAACGGGTCCGTGTTCTTTTCGGAAGTCTTTCAAAATTTTCAACAAAAATCTCGAAAATCTCGGTAATTTTTAATAAGATTTCTAAGATTTTTTAGAAATATCGAAAATCTTATCGAAAAGATTTATATGTCGAAACTATCATAACAGTCATACAAAATTTTCGGTAGACAGTGTGTCAATGTGCCATACCCAAAAAGACGCACACTGAGAACAATAGCGTAATTAATAACGTAATTAGGTTAGAGTATACAACAATAAATAGTTGTATATGCGCCCACCACTATATATTGCATAGAATACAACAACAAAAAGTAAACGTGTTCGGTATTTACAAATGAGTGAAGTTGTTCGATTTACAACAACAAACTGTTAAACGATCAGGGTTTTCTTTGTCGAGCAAAGAGCGAGGTAGGCGTAACTTGCAAGCCGGCAGGGTCGGATAGCCGCTCCTTCCTACGTCTCGATCCTCGCTTCAAAACGCTGGCAATTCAGCTGACCCGTCTGACCGGTCTGGCTAGCAAAACCTGGCAGGAAGAGACGTGGAAATGTGACGTACTGCGTACATGAAAGAAAAAGTATTCGGAGGAAGAAAGATAGTCGGTACACGTACCTCTAACAACTGGTGAATTCAGCCGCGTGGTTTGGGGGGCGTGTTCATATTTAAAAACTCACGTCTCTTGACGAGCTGTAATGTGCGTGTTCGGTAATGTATTTTATTCACGGCCGTGATTAATAGACCTATTAATCACGGGTCTGTAAAAATAAACCGTTTAAAATTTAAAACGACCGTGGATAAAGTATAGTATTCTACTCGCGAATAATAGCTATTAATCATTCGGGTGATTAGGTCACTCGCCTTTCGGCTCGTGTCCCAAAATTCACCCTCATTGATTAATAGCAATTATTATACACTCATTGAATAATAGACTATTAAATTCATTTATGTGCACATAGAAACTACATCACAGGTACATTGTACATGCTTATCGTTGGGTATAAAAATTTTAGCCGAAAATGCCTACTTTCAATATTTTGGTAAAATATTTATTAGAATCAGCTGATTGTCGCCATCCTTATTATTGATCCTTCCTCAAAAACTATTATAGTGACAACAACGTTGTTGTACTATTTTTAGATTTTTCTATCAGTGCAGTGCCTCAAGTATTCGCTATTGTTTTTAGCCTGAACTCTTTGTGTAAAGAAAAGTACACTTGATAATTAAAGATTTAAATTTTTCATGGTCAAAAATTTTGGTTGCCTCAAGTATTCGTGATTGTTTTTAGCCTGAACTCTTTGTGTAAAGAAAAGTACACTTGATAATTAAAGATTTAAATTTTTCATGGTCAAAAATTTTGGTTGCCTCAAGTATTCGTGATTGTTTTTAGCCTGAACTCTTTGTGTAAAGAAAAGTACACTTGATAATTAAAGATTTAAATTTTTCATGGTCAACAATTTTGGTTGCCTCAAGTATTCGTGATTGTTTTTAGCCTGAACTCTTTGTGTGAAGAAAAGTACACTTGAAAATTCAAGATTTAAATTTTTCATGGTCAACATTTTTTGTTACCTCAAGTATTCGTGATTGTTTTTAGCCGGAACTCTTTGTGTGAAGAAAAGTACACTTGATAATTAAAGATTTAAATTTTTCATGGTCAACAATTTTTGTTGCCCTTAATATTCGTGATTGTTTTTAGCCTGAACTCTTTGTGTGAAGAAAAGTACACTTGATAATTAAAGATTTAAATATTTCATGGTCAACAATTTTTGTTGCCTTAAATATTCGTGATTGTTTTTAGCCTGAACTCTTTGTGTGAAGAAAAGTACACTTGATAATTAAAAATTTAAATTTTTCATGGTCAACAATTTTTGTTACCTCAAGTATTCGTGATTATTTTTAGCCTGAACTCTTTGTGTGAAGAAAAGTACACTTGATAATTAAAGATTTAAATTTTTCATGGTCAACAATTTTGGTTGCCTCAAGTATTCGTGATTGTTTTTAGCCTGAACTCTTTGTGTGAAGAAAAGTACACTTGATAATTAAAGATTTAAATATTTCATGGTCAACAATTTTTGTTGCCTTAAATATTCGTGATTGTTTTTAGCCTGAAGTCTTCGTGTGAAGAAAAGTACACTTGATAATTAAAGATTTAAATATTTCATGGTCAACAATTTTTGTTGCCTTAAATATTCGTGATTGTTTTTAGCCTGAACTCTTTGTGTGAAGAAAAGTACACTTGATAATTAAAGATTTAAATTTTTCATGGTCAACAATTTTTGTTACCTCAAGTATTCGTGATTATCTTTAGCCTGAACTCTTTGTGTGAAGAAAAGTACACTTGATAATTAAAGATTTAAATTTTGCATGGTCAACATTTTTTGTTACCTCAAGTATTTGTGATTATTTTTAGCCTGAACTATTTGTGTGAAGAAAAGTACACTTGATAATTAAAGATTTAAATTTTTCATGGTCAACAATTTTGGTTGCCTCAAGTATTCGTGATTGTTTTTAGCCTGAACTCTTTGTGTGAAGAAAAGTACACTTGATAATTAAAGATTTAAATATTTCATGGTCAACAATTTTTGTTGATTCACTTTAATTTAACGAATAAAATTTCTTGAACGTGTTAACAATGGAAAAAAGTACTTCCCACGTATATGGAATGAATTTGTGGTATCAAATTCATTTTTTTAGCGATAGAAGCTAGTAAAATGCAGGAAATTCATTGTTCTGAGATTTTGTTAAGGCAAAACGTAAGGATATTTATATCAATTCTGTGGTAGGAAGTTATAAAGGAAAACCATACATTCTTAGTGCCCTCCTAGCTCTTCATTTTGGAATAACTTTCAGTGTAATAAAACAAAGTTTTATTATTTTTATGTATGCAAGAAATAAATTTTATCAATACAATAATGAAAATTTCCAAAAAATGTTTTTGTTTAATTTGTTTGTTTTAATGCATATTTAATAATTTAGCCCTGAAGAAGCCTAAATATTAGGTGAAACGTTGGCATGATTATGTAATGCAATAAAGTTTTTATTTGCTTCATTTCCGAGTGTTTGTCACAAATAACCCTAAATTCCATGTAATGTGATGTTATCATATCACGTCACCTGATCGCCAGTGAGCGTTGAATAGCCCGGCAAGCAATTCACATATCATATTATGTGATTTTATGCATTCACGGCACCCAATTTCCAGTGAACTACAACGTCGCGTTCACCGCTGATGCTATCAAACCGCATCCACATAAAATGTGAATCGCTCTGCTGATTGGTTCACCGGTGATGATATCACATCTCGTCCATACGCTGTGTAAATCGCTCCGCTCCGCTCCGCAAGCCTGGGTAGCGATTTACATTCCATGTGATGTGATGTTATCACATCATACCTGATCGCCAGTGAACGCCAACTTCAGACCAGTTATTTTCGATGATCTGATTGGTCCAACTAAATCGCTTTCAACGTTATCACCTCACATCCACATGCACATGTATGTGAGTCGGTCTGCTAGGGTTTTTGAAAGATACGTGAACTGGCTAATATGTATTTTATTCTAAAACTACTACGAAGCATAAAACATGGCATGAAACATTGATCAAACGCCGTCCTTCTGCAATCTGAAATTGATCTATTGGTCCTATAGCGTACTAGGACTATAGGACCTATACGAAATTAAATTGGTAACTTATTTAACGTTATTTAATTATCTAAGGTATTTTCACACAAAAAAAAACAGATTAATAGTTAAATACGGAACAACTATATTTTTGGTTTGGTTGTAAAAATCTTAAAAGGGCAACAAGGCCAACTGTTGCCCTTAGGGAACGTTCAAGTATTACGTAACGCAAATTTTGATCATTTTATACCTCCCCCCCCTGTAACGCTATTTTCCTATACGATTAACATGGGCGTAGCACTCTATGATGACCCCCACCCCCCTAGGAGCGTTACGTAATACTTAAACGTTCCCTTACCAGATTTCTGCAGCAACCAGAAAAATAGTTGCTCCCTATTAACTATACAGCCACACTAAAAAACGCCAAGAATTGTTTCGAATGCCATTGTATAATACAATTTGTATTCCTATTTGTATTTCTATTCCTATTTTTATGGTAATTGTTTATGTAAATACCAGTACAACTCTGTAAGTATCTTCTTTTATAAAACTGCAAATATTAAACTACATACTAGCTTTCCACAGATCCATAGATAAGACAAAATTGTTCTTCCAGGATATAATAATTTCTGAATAAGAAAACATAGTCAATTGGTATTTTATAGCGAGATTATACATCGCATGTAATTATTACATTTGACGTATAATATTAAATAAAAGATAAGTTTCTAATATACAAATTACTCTGTGATTAAATTAAAATTATTAACTCATTAATATTCACAATATTAGTAATTAATTTGCAAACGCATTTATGCAATGCACATATTCTTAATTATGCATAAAAAATATTACTTTGTGTTTTACTTTCCCCAAGGAAAGTCGAAAAAAGTTCGAAAAAATTGTATTGCTTTTTTTACGTTTCTGGAAGTTTTATATCCAAAAAATATGATTTCCGTCAACAAAAAAATTCTATCTGTCGGTCGGTCTGTGTCCGGGAAATTTGTGACCACGATAACTTAAGAACGCTTCGGGCTAAAGACTTCAAATTGGACCATAGGTTTATTATCCAAAGTTCTAGGCTGGGATTGATTTTAGTAAAAATCGGATTGGGGTAAGGGGTTAAAATGGGGTAAAAACAATTTTTTTCAAAAACATTTTTTTTTCAATTTTTTACGAAAAAAGAAACTTTTTGAAAAAAATTTTTTTTTTGGTAAACTAAATTTTTTTATTTTTTATTTTTTACTTCTTTCTTATTATTTTTTAAAGAAAACTTAAAAAAAATGAAAAACCTGAAACATTTTTTTAATTCTTTTTTTGAAATTATTTTTTCTTTTATTATTTTTTAAAAGAAACTTAAAAAAAATGAAAAACCTGAAACATTTTTTTAATTCTTTTTTTGAAATTATTTTTTCTTTTTTGATTTTAATGAACCTAGCCCTATGAAAAATGACCAATAGAAATCAAATACAAACCAATAGAAATTTGTATTGGTTTTTATTGGTCTCTATTGGTTTTATTGGTCTTTATTGGTATTAAAATTAAACTCTATTGGTTTATATTGGTCTGTGTTGGAAAAAATTTTTACTGGTTATTACCAATACAAAACGTATTGGTCTGTATTGGTTCTTTTCCAAAATATATGTTATTTTATTGGTATGTATTGGTTTAAATTGGATATTATATTTATTGGTAAATACCAATACAAAACTTATTGGTCCGTATTGGTTTATTTAAATATTTTTTTTAATATATATTGGTATCTAATGGTTTATATTGGACTTTATATTTATTGGTAAGTACCAATACAAAAACCTTATTTTTGTATTGGTTTGTATTGGTTTATATTTGACCAAATATCGATATTATATTTATTGGTAAATTCCAATACAAAAACTTATTGGTCTGTATTGGTCTTTTTTAAATATTTTTTTTTATATTGGTATCTAATGGTTTATATTGGATATTATATTTATTGGTAAATACCAGTACAAAAACCTTCTTTTTTGTATTGGTTTATATTTGACGAAATATCGATATTATATTTATTGGTAAATACCAATACAAAAACTTATTGGTCTGTATTGGTCTTTTTCAAATATTTTTTTTTATATTGGTATCTAATGGTTTATATTGGATATTATATTTATTGGTAAATACCAGTACAAAAACCTTCTTTTTTTTATTGGTTCATATTTGTCGAAATATCTATATTATATTTATTGGCACATACCAATACAAACACTTATTGGTCTGTACAGACCAATACGTATTGGTCTTTTTCAAATATTTTTTTTTATATTATAATATTAATACCAATTGGTATCTAATGGTTTGTATTGGATATTATATTTATTGGTAAATACCAATAAAAAAAACTTTTTTTTTTCTATTGGTTTGTATTGTTTTATATTTGATATTATATTTATTGGTAAGTACCAATAAAAAAAAATATTTTTTCTATTGGTTTATATTTTATATTATATTTATTGGCAAATACCAATATAAAAACTTTTAATATTATTTATGTTTGAAACTGCCCCTTGTCTGGGTTGAATCTGCCTCGCTCTGGGGCTGATTCAGCCATTTTGCAGCCTGTGATTTAAACAGCAAAAAAAAATATTAAATATTTATTTTATAAAATTTTTAACTACAGCTATTTATAGACAAAGGTTTGAAGTTTACGACAATGGAAAAATTATTTTGAAATATTTATATTTTACAAAGATATAAATTTTTTGGCAAAAAGCTTTTTGGCTTTGGCACTAGTCGTTGAACCTTCCCCTACAATTTTTTATTGCAATTTCCTAACTTTATGAAGGCAACATTTTCCAACTTTGATAAAAATTACTAAAGTTTAAGTTAAACCATTATTTTTGAATTATTCAAATTGAATGAATATAAAAACAATGGTTTTTTGTTCGCGGTTTCGTTTAAAAAGCCGGCGTCTATGGTTTGGTTATTTCCAATAAGATACATTTTATCTTTATTGGTCCGTATTGGTACATTATTGTACCGGTAAAATCCAATATAAACCAATATACCAACTTCTACAAATTATATTGGTAATTTCCAATAAGATACATTGTATGCCTCTCTATTGGTCTGTATTGGTCTCTATCGGTTATTTTATTGGGAAGCCCATTATAAACCAATAGAAAACGACTTACACAAGATTGTATTGGTAATTTCCAATAATACGTTTTTCGAGTCTCTATTGGTTTTTTTTCGCTTTGTATTCGGTTATTGTACTGGTCTATATTGGAGTTTACCAATAGAAACCGACTTACGTAAGTCGTTTTCTATTGGTCTGTATTGGTATATACCAGTTCAATAACCGAGTACAAACCTCAAAAAAACCAATAGAAAATTTCTTCTGTTCTCTATTGGTCATTTTTCATAGGGAGGTCTATAGGGGAAGGTATTATTTTGTTGGCAGCAGCATTTTTTAACACGTTGCGGTCGAAGCCAAAAAACAAGAACCCATCCAAAAAGCTTATTTTGTTTTACTTTTATTATTAATTCTTTATTTTAAAACCATTAAAATATAAGTAATTTCGTAAGTGCGTAATTTCTTTGTAACTCGCAAAAGGTACTATCTACAAACAAAAATTATAGTGAATTTTTTTTGAATTAAGCTTTTTTTTTTCAACCTTTTTTTATGTAGAATCTGCCTGTACCTCGAACGATTTTTGAAATTTTGTCAAAGACAATTATTATTTTATTACAAAAACCGAATGAATGATTTTTGAAATTTTAAGATATACAGGGTGTATTTGAAATAGCGTAGGAAATTTTAACAGGTGATTCTACATGATAAAATATGACAAAAAGTTCCTATAAACATATGTCTAAAAATGCGTCATAAGGGAGCTACGCCCCTTTGAAATTGGCTAAAAAAATCGGTTTTTATTTAATAACTCAAGAACCCCTTGAGATATATTAACGAGGTTTTGTACGTCAACTAACCCTACCAAGGCCCGTTTTTATGTGTTATTTTCATGTACTTATTTCAACCAGGGGTGTGCGAAACGGGGGGGGGGGGCTTATCAGTTTTTTGTCCCAAACTTTTTTCTGTGTAACTTTTTTGCAATTTTATTTTTGGAATATGATTCCTCAGGTCAAAATACATAAAAAAGGTACTCTTGTTGTAATACTGTAGGATTAACCGTTTTCGAGAAAAGTTCATTTGAAGGTGAAATTCCACGGTTCGAGGACGAAAAATTAAATACTAAAATGTCGAAAACCAAAATTTTAATGATGCAATATTCTTCTACATCAAAAACTAAGAAAAAAAGATTCCATACATGTAGGTCGAAAAAACGCTTTTAAAGCTACCATAGCCCTTTAAAAATGGTGCATATTTAGGAGACCATAGCTCCATTAGGATTGATTTTTGGAAGTACCTGTATATGAGGTTTTTTTCTTAGTTTTTAATGTACATTCGCCCTGCATCATTAAAATTTTGGTTTTCAATATTTTAGTATTTAATTTTTCGTCCTCGAACCGTGGAATTTCACCTTCAAATGAATTTTTCTCGAAAACGGTTAATCCTACAGTATTATAACAAGAGTACCTTTTTTGTGTATTTTGACCTGAGGAATCATATTTCAAAAATAAAATTGCAAAAAAGTTACACAGAAAAAAGTTTGGGACAAAAAACTGATAAGCCCCCCCCCCCGTTTCGCACACCCCTGGTTGAAATAAGTACATGAAAATAACACATAAAAACGGGCCTTGGTAGGGTTAGTTGACGTACAAAACCTCGTTGATATATCTCAAAGGGTTCCTGAGTTATTAAATAAAAACCGATTTTTTTTAGCCACTTGCAAAGGGGCGTAGCTCCCTTATGACTCATTTTTAGACATATGTTTATAGGAACTTTTTGTCATATTTTATGATGTAGAATCATCTGTTAAAATTTCCTACGCTATTTCAAATACACCGTGTATACCTCTTCTTATCAAAACAAAAAAAAAGTTTATCAATCTATTTTCTAATCATCGTATAGAGTGATATTGGTAAACTATTTTAGACTTTATTTAAAAGTCTATATCAATAAAATATTATTTTAATAATAAACCCACAAAAAAGTTAAGCAGCAAAAATTTTGGGGCAAAAAAATGATTGAGGGCGTCCCTGGTTGAAGTAACTACATGCAAATACCATTGGCCTTAATAAGGAAAGATCACAGGCAAAGCCATGTTGCTTTAACACAAAGGGTTTGTGGGTTATTAGATAAAAATTAAATTTTTAGAACCTCCTTTAAAGGGGCGTATGTTTACAGGAACTTTTTTTCATATTTTTTTATTTAGAGTCACTCCGTAAAAGGAAGTGCGCCAGTTCTGAGACACCCTGTATTTACCCGCAAAGTTTTTTACCCTTCTTAATGCTTCAGGATCAGTGTGCTTAAGATAGATGGCAAATATGAAAAAACATTTAAGTATATTAAATCTAAAGTTATTCCTAAAAAATACCGCCAAATGAAAATTTAAAATATTTGAGCCATGTTGACCCTCTTTACCCTACTATTAAAAAAAAAATTGTTTCATTATTACTTGGATTTATAAAAAATCTGACAGCAGTAAATCAATAATTTCATACCTTTAAAAATTCACCGCATGTTAGAACACTATTTATGTTACGCCGCAAATTTTTTGCATGAGCAAAAACTAAAGCTATAAACCTGTGTAGTATTTAACCTTCAATTCGAGCCTTTTTACTTCAATAAAAAGCCGTGAAGATATAAAATGCTTCGCATTCTAGTTTATACTCCTCCAGTAACATTAAATTCTATTCTTGGTTGTTTTAAGGTAATGGAGAATTCTCCCATTAGATTAGACAGGGACAAAAGTTCTACCCAAAAAGGATAGAAGACATACATACACTCCCACTTCCACCCAACCAAACAAATTCTGTATTTGTTCTTTGTTGAACAAATACAATATTTACTTGGCCGGGCGAAAAGTGCATTATTAAAGAAATTACTGGCGCCATCTAAATTTTAGTAGAATTATCTTATTCTACAGATTCACATTAGCTATGTTCGTACGTGCCGCTCACTGCTACACTTTCCGGCCAACCAAATAAATACTGTATTTGTTGTATGAAAAACAAATACAGTATTTATTTGGTTGGCTGGAAAGTGTAGCACAAATGAGATAGAGATAGGGTAGATGTCTTTTGTTTCATAATTCTAGTTGTAGAGAGCTCCATTAAATTTTGATATTTTTTATGATTAAAACTTTTTATGTTTTTAACTGGATTTGTTTTAAATTTGGTTTAATTTGCTCTTTCAATAAAGGTATTTTTTTCTGAAAAAATACATTCATAACACGCTTTCTTCTATTTTTTCAAGTTTTTAGTCCCCTATAACTTTTTTGTTTTTGTTTTTTTTTTTAATTTAGTACGATTTAGTAAAAGTATTTTTTTTTTTCTAAAAAAATAAGTTGATCGGAAATTTTCTTTCATTTATAGTCCATTTTTTTAAATCTTTAGCCCCCATAACTATTTTTGCAGGGATTTTTTTTTATTTTAATTGTCTTCGTTTTATTTTAATAGGCTTCGTGTCCTTGATTTTTCTAAATTTGAAGTCGATCGGATTATTCTTTTATAAGTTATCATGCGGACAATAAAACATAATTATATAATTATATAACGGAAATTTTTTTTTATGACACTCCCTGTATATTTGCATTTTTGGATCTAGACAACAAATTATTAACAGCTTTTTATATATTTTTTGGACCCATAAAAAATAAGCTTTTTATTTTCTTTTAGTATGTTTTTTTTTATTTATTTATTTTTTTTATTAACATACAAGATTTATTTTCTATAAATCAAATAGGTATATAAAATATAATTTATTTCCTAAATGTGGTAAAAATACAAATTTTATGTAAAACCAAAATTTGGTAATTTTTCTGTACTTTAAATTTTTCAAAACGGTTTTTCGTTCATAACAAATTTTGGTGCGCTATTATAAGGGCTATAAAATGGCGTAGGTACTTTATTTTTCTTTCACTTCCGATTTTGCCGGAAATTAAGTTAATTAAGTTTTTTTTTAATTGCACTCGCCGTATTTTTGCATTTTTGGATTCAGAAACCTATTCTACATCTAAAATTATTCGAAAAGTAATAGTTATAAGCCATAGTTATTATACTCTTCATAGCACATAGTGCTAGAAGAGTATTATACGGTAGTTTTCAAATTTCCAAAATAAATAAAAAATTAATTAAATGATTTCTTTTTGAAGTAATATTGTTTTATGAATTCAAAAATGCAAAAATAAAATTCTTAGTTTCCGGTGAAACTGGAACTGCAAACAAAAATTTACGCCATTTTGTTAAGAAATATAGGCTACAAAAATTTTGCTTTGATCAGATTGAAAACAATTCCATTTTAGGGGGTGTCCATGGACTGAAACTCCCGGTGTAACGCACTTTCGTACAATTTTTTTTTGTATTTTGGACATTATTATACTATTCACAGCGCTTGCGCTAGAATAGTATATTCCTAGTAGTTTCGAATTTCCCAAAATCGCCAAAAAAAGTCCTAGATAAAAAATTCTTGGATACAAATGTGTTTCATAAAAAAAATAACAATCTTTGAAAATGTTCGCCCGTCCGTCCGTCTGTCTGTCCGTCAGATGTCACGATTTTGTGAACACGATAACTCAAGAACAAATAATCCGATCGACTTGAAATTTTTAGGAAAAATTAAGTTCTACAAAGGAAAGATCCCTATTGTTTTTAAAAGTAATCACCCCAAAAATAAAATGTTATGGGGAGTTAATCTTTTAAAAAAATCAAAAAAATCTGAAAGAAAATTTCGATTAACGAACCTTTTTCAGGAAAAATTATTTTTACTATAAGGATCAATTCTACCAATTTTGAAAGTAATCCTCACAAAAAAAAAAAAAAAACAAAAAAGTTATGGGGGGGGGGGTAAAATTAAAAAAAAAAAATAAATAAAAAACTATCATTTAAAAAAAATAATTTTTTTTGTTTTTTTTATTTTTTGTTTTTTACAAAAAAAAATGTTAAAAAAGTATCTTCACGGCTTGTTTTCTATTTTAGGGGTCTGAAGTAAATGTACAATACACCCCTGATGTAAAGCTACGAGGAGTATAATAAACGTCTGCCATTTCGTTAATTTATATTTAAATACATATTTTGCAAGAATTTTATAATTAATTAGTGGCTAAAGAAGTGCAAAAACAAATTACACAAGTTTATTTTTTTTTACTTCTTAATCCAACTTAAATAATTCCATACAATTACACAGGCCCACAAAAAAAACAAAAGTGGTCTGCGCCATGGATAGGACCATTCCTATGTATGTTTTCCGTTAAAGAAATTAGAGTAAAAAGGAAAAAAAAAACGGGAAAAATGTAATCAAAATTATTTTATCCACGGCCGTGGTTAATGGGCCTATTAATCACGGGTCTGTAAAAATAAATCGCTTAAAATTTAAAACGACCATGGATAAAGTATAGTATTAAACTCGCGTATAATAGCTATTAATCATTCGGGTGATTAGATCACTCGCCTTTCGGCTCGTGTCCCAAAATTCACCCTCATTAATTAATAGCAATTATTATACGCTCATTGAATAATAAAAATATATTTTTTATTTTTTAAATATTTTTATAATAATAATAAATTCTTCAATGGAAAATATTAAAAATAAAAATGTATATTTTTTATGTCCTATTAAAGTTGAAATACACAATAAAATAATTTTAGTCACTTTTTCCATTTTTTTTTTCCTTTTTACTCTAAATTCTTCAATCGAAAACATTAAAAAAATTGAAAAAAAAACTATTTTTAATGTCTTACTAATTATTTAAAATTGAAATACACAATAAAAAAATGTTGGTCACTTTTTTCCCGCTTGGTAGCGTAGTGCGGCTGTAGAGAAATCTAGACGTGTGGTGTTAATGGCGATTTCTCCCGTTAGATTAGACAGGGACAAAAGTTCTACCCAAAAAGGATAGAAGACATACATACACTCCCACTTCCACCCAACCAAACAAATTCTGTATTTGTTCTTTGTTGAACAAATACAATATTTACTTGGCCGGGCGAAAAGTGTAACCAGGTATATTAAAGAAATTACTGGCGCCATCTAAATTTTAGTAGAATTATCTTATTCTACAGATTCACATTAGCTATGTTCGTTCGTGCCGCTCAGTGCTACACTTTCCGGCTAACCAAATAAATACTGTATTTGTTGTCTGAAAAACAAATACAGTATTTATTTGGTTGGCTGGAAAGTGTAGCACAAATGAGATAAAGATAGGGTAGACGCCTTTTGTTTCATAATTCTAGTTGTAGAGAGCTCCATTAAATTCAGATTCGGTTTCAGCGGGCGAAAATACATAGGAATATTATGGTCCTATCCTTGGCGCAGACCACTTTTGTTTTTTGTGGGCCTGTGTTATTAGAGACAATTTTCTGAATAATCAAACATGATGAATCCGAATCTGCAAAAAAAATAGTCGGGATAGTGTGAAAAAAAAAATAAGTATTAAAAAAAAGCAATATGTGTGTCCGTCTGTCTGTCGACTTTAGTGTTTAATTTTTGGTCATAAAAACGTATTCTTGAAAAATGTTATCATATTTCTAGGGTGTTTCAGTAAAAGTACATTTTTATGTAAGGAATCTTATACTAATAATAAAACTACAAAAAACAACACCCCTGGTAAAAAACTAAGCACTTAAGCTTTCAAATATACCAAATAAACTACACTGACTTGATAAAATAACTACATTAAAATAATACATGATGTAAAACCGATTTTTTTTGGAGACGCGTTTTTTGACATTTGCTTATGGGAACTTTGTTGATAGTTTTTATAAAGAATCACCCCTTAAAATAAAAGTATCTATTTAAAAAACATCCTGTAATAATGCAGATCTGTGATATCAATAGCGGTTATTGAATAACATTCTTGAACAAAGTGGTCTTCGACTTGTAAAAGATAACTTGCATACATTCTCTGAAGATGTATCAATTAATTTTTTTCCATTTTCATACGAACCGCAGTGTAGAATAAATGCACTCTACACAGAAAAAAATCCAAAAAAAATGCCCTAATAAATATTTATTTGTTATTATTTTATTTGTTTCAAATAAAATTTATTTAAATCAACAAAATTTTATTTGGCTCAAATAAATGAGATTATTTGGATATTTAAAAAAAATTATTTGTTTTTAGTTTATTTGTTGCAATTAAATATTTATTCAAAACAACCATTCTAGGTATATTTTTTCTATTTACTTAAACCAAATAATAGATTATTTGGATTAAATAAATTGAAATGTATATCAAATATTTGCCGACTAGAATTTAAGTAACTGCTAGATCGGTCAATTTCGCTAGTATTCGGCAGATTTTGCCAGTTGCTTTATGATCTCGCGTGGGAGTGCATTCTCCGTCTTGCAATTTTTGGTAAATTTAAAAAAAGGAGTGCATAATGGAGCAATTAATGCAAAAATTTGGTGTAGGTCATCTTTGGCCAAAACTACAAGGTAAGTTAATATTTTAATAAATTAATAGACTAAAACCCTTAGATACAGCAAAATTATACCCAAATAGCTTGCAAAAAATTACGGTGCCATGCGTTGCTTTTTGATAATACAGTTCTGCAATACTTAATGTTCATTTAATTTTGTTGTTATACAAAAAGAAAAACTGACGTTACTAACTGTTTTAATGGCGTCTTTTAAGATTAATAATTGCATCATCTCTTTTTTATTTTTGAAGAATACTTATTTATTTTAAAATCTCATTTTTTTGCCTTAAACAAATTTTATTTGTGCCAAATTTTATTTGGACCAAATAATAATAATAAAAGTATTGTTAGATTTTGAACGTATTGTTAGATTTTGAACGTATTGTTAGATTTTTGCACGTAAAAGAAAACAAGTAATTTTAATTTTGTTGGATCACAGGAAAAAAGGAGCAATGTTAACTTAAATGTAAACACCGGTAATTCTAATTTTATTGGAATACAGGTAATAAGTTAGTACTAATAACAGATAATTAAACTTTTAACGCGGCCGTATGCCCGTTTCCTTTGTTCCCTCCAATTTTAATGAAAATTACCGTTTTTAATGACTGAAATTTCCTTGTTTTTTCTCGTTTTCGAGAATTAGGTTAAAACTTTAAAAATAAAACATTTTTTGGAAAGATACTTTTTTAGGTTAAGTATGCAAGTTTTCTATTTTTTTAACCAATAAAATATTTTTTACAGAAATTAATACGTAACCAAAGATCTAATTTTTGTTAAATAGACAGCTTATTAAACGTTTGGACTTTACGTAAATTTACGTATACGTATAATAAACGTTTAATAAGCGGTCATTTTAACAAAAATTAGATCTTTGTGTTTACTGGGTATATTATTTTTTTTACCCCAAATAACCAAACTATCCCATATACAGAGCGGTTCAAAAGTCACCCCCCCCTCTTAACTTTTGAACGAGTTGAGACATCGACTTCAAATTTGGAACTCTTAAATAATTTGATTATATATATATAATGATTTTTTTTTCTGTGTAGATATTTGATAAATCAATCGAGAAATGCTGTTTATCTTTGCTATTAAATGGGAAGTAAGCATTGCGACGCAATAATAATGTTTCTACTTATCTTAAGAGCCTGCACAGAAAAAAAAATCATTTGGATAAAAAAAAATGGAGCTGAGTTAAACAAATATTGCTTTGATAATGGACAAACAAATATTTGTTTGAAAAAAAAAGTAAATTTGTTTGACTGATATTCAGAGTAACAACGTAAAGCAAATAAATATTTATTTCAAGTAATTATTTAATATATTTGATAGGTAATATACATTATTCAAATTAAATAAATATATATTTGTACTGAATATCTTTGTTGTTGATTCAATTTGTTTGTTATTCAGAACAAATAAATCTTTTGTTTGAGTGAAATATTCTGTTTGTTTGAATAGAATACTTATACCTCCGGTCCAAAAGTCACCCCCCCCCCCTCTTAACCTTTGAACGAGTTGAGATATCGACTTCAAATTTGGAACTCTTAGATAAGACAACTCAAACTATCTTTTAGCATATATTTGATACTTTCAGCTCTTAAAATGTGGGCAGGGGGGGTCGTGTGATAAATCATTAAAAGCAAATAAAATTTTCTATTTGACTGTACCTATATTCTTAAATTTTTTAAACAATTTTTTGATTTGCTGTATCTAAGGGTTTTAGTCTATTAATTTATTAAAATATTAACTTACCTTGTAGTTTTGGCCAAAGATGACCTACACCAAATTTTTGCATTAATTCCTCCATTATGCACTCCTTTTTTTTTAATTTACAAAAAATTGCAAGACGGAGAATGCACTCCCACGCGGTACTCTGTAGCCGACGGCGGTGAAATCGCAAAATCTGCCGAATACTAGCGAAATTGACCGATCTAGCAGTTACTTAAATTCTAGTCGGCAATTATTTGATATACATTTCAATTTATTTAATCCAAATAATCTATTATTTGGTTTAAGTAAATAGAAAAAATATACCTAGAATGGTTGTTTTAAATAAATATTCAATTGCAACAAATAAACTAAAAGCAAATAATTTTTTTAAAATATCCAAATAATCTCATTTATTTGAGCCAAACTAAATTTTGTTGATTTAAATAAATTTTATTTGAAACAAATAAAATAAGAACAAATAAATATTTATTAGGGCATTTTTTTTGGATTTTTTTCTGTGTGAAATATTGAGATGAACAATGTATTGTTTGAGTTAATATTACACTCAGAAAATTTCGTTATTTTTAATACTGAATTTTATTTGTTAATACATTTTTTTATATCGCCACCATTGGTATTTAATACTTTACTTGTGATATTAAATACTGCAATGTGTGTATTGTATACAAAATGTTGTCATACTAACAGAGAGATCGTGCTGGTACATTTGGATCCCCACGCAACATGTGTTTATTAATACTGTAACATTTGGTAAATTATATCACAGTTATAGTTTGCTATACTTTAAGTTGTAGTTGTTGTGTTATTGATCTAGTTTAAAGTTTGTTACAGTAATTAGTAAAATAACAATTTGTAAATAATACCAATATTTTTATTAGTAATAATACAGAGAAAAGTAAAAAAAGGATCGATTATTTTGTCAGTGTGTAATTGTGTGTGGTTGAAATCTTTATATTATTACTAATCAAAGTTTTGGTATTGTTTACCAATTGTTAATTTTTCTGAATACTGTAACATACTTTAAACTAGATCAGTTAAACCACTTAACAACAACTAAAAGTATACCATACTATATGTGTGATATGCTTTACCAAATGTTACAGTAATTTTTACTATAACATGCTAGTATTAATAAACACATGCTGCGTGGATATTCAAATGTACCAGCACGGTCTCTATGTTAGTATGACAACATTTTGTATACAATACACAAATTGTAGTATTTAATATCACAAGTATTAAATACCAATGGTGGCGATATAAATAAAAAATACCTATGTATTAACAAATAACTTTCAGTATTAAAAATCCAACGAAATTTTCTAAGTGTATACTGTATGATATTTACTACAGTTAAGAAAGAAAAAAAAACCCTAACCTTGAAATAATCCCTCTCTGGGTTAAATTTGGTTTCCACGACTTAGGCCCAGTTTATCAGTGTACAGTTAAAACTTTATCTAAAAGATAAAGTCTCAGTTAAGAGCAAATTCTGGATTTTGCTTGGAGTTGCTATGGTTATTACGTGTCAGCTAAATTTAGCTGCACTTTGATAAACCCAGCCCTAGGCTGGGTTTAGCAATATACAGCTAAAATTAACTGACACATAATTACCATGGCAACTCCAATTAAAATTCAGAATTTGTCCTTAATTAAGACTTTAACCATTAGATAAAATTTTAAATGCACATTGATAAACCGGACCTTAACCATAGAACGGGTAGCTTTTTTATCGTGTTCCCGCCTCAAAATTAGAAAAGTTAATCATTTTTACTGAGGGAGGTATTATTTCGAGGTATTAATTAATATATTTGGATTTTTTTTATATATTATCTAAAGGATAATGCTATAGGCAGATCGGTGCCCACAGGGTATCTATTCTCGGGCTCGAGAGAACGTGAACAATTTTCGTAGGAAGGGAATTGATCACATCATATCAAAGTTCCCCAAAGTTAAAAAATGCTATTCTTGAACAGTAGTGAGCGTGATGAGATCTCTGCAGCCGGCTGCAGCGTTGCCAAGTATTTTAGCGGATTTTAACCAATCAGATTATGTGACACGAATTTGCGTGCGCAGGCTGTCGTAATTTTTATTATTTGTAAGCAAGTTGCTATTGTTTGAATATTTTTTATAATTAATATCCAAAAATTAAAGTGTAAGAAAAACAGAAAAAGATCTGCGCCCACCAGCAGTCAACAAAAAAAATAGTTTTAAATTTTATTCAGGACAACCCTCTTGTTATTAGTGGGCTGTTAGTCCTGAATTCACTACAATTTTTTTGTTGGAAAGTTGGAAAGGGTCGGTCCTAGCCAACACTTCCCGTTCTTAGTTCTCCATTTGGTCTTCCGCATCTTGCAGATGTCCCAAAAGGGCAACAGCCCCCACAATTTCCAAATCGTCCATCATTATATTATTATTATTATTATTATTATTATTATATGTATAATAATTTCTAAATATAAAAAAGCTTCTTTCATTAACTTTTATAAAATAAAACGGTATTCAAAATAATAACACAAAACCAAAGCCAAAATAGGGTTATGTTCAAATGCGCGCGACTAACTTATATGTTAAAATATCCGTGAACGCTCGCTTCTCAGGCACCCGAGTAGTAGAAGTAAAGTTCCTCGATTTTCGTGCGAAGTGAAGTTCAAGAATAAGTAGTTTTGCGTTTCAAGAGAACTAATATGCAACCCACAACACCTTTCTTCCGGGAATGCATTCTCTCGAACCCGAGAATACATACCCGGTAGGTGCACTGAAAGTTCGCTACCTTAGTAAATACTGGAGGTAATTAAATACAAATATTAGGTTTATTTTCGAGAAAGAAAAACAAACCTATTGATTTCTGCAAAGATAACTAAAGTTCAAAATTTAATTTAATAATTTCTATCCACTATCAAGAGTATACTATGTGTTTCATGAAAAATAAGTAACTCTGAAATTTTTAGGATCAATCAAGTTCTATGAGAGGAAGAGACTTATTATTTTTGAAAATAAACCCCCCTAAGACAAGAAATCGAAAAAAGCTAAAGGAAAAGATTGAAGTATTTTTTTAGGAAAAATTACAGTACTACCAAATTTGAAAAAATTCATTAAAAAATAAAGAAACTTTTTTTAAAAATTATAAAAAATAAAAGGAAAAGTCCAAATTTTCAGAAAAAAAAAATAATAAATAGAAATACTTAGCAATTTAAAAAAAAGTCCATTTATAAACAAAGAAGTTATATAGGGATCCACTTTTTAATATAGTATAAATCCTTCGCATTTCATTATATACTATTTATATCCAAATACTTAAGCGCAAGTTAAAATTAAAATCAGTTTTTGTCATAAAAAAAATATATAAAAAAATTATAAAAAAGAAATAAATTTTAAAACAATTTTTTTTTGAAAAAGATAGTTTTTCAATTTTTTAAAAAGTTTAACTCCCAATAACTTTTTTTTGATGGGGTTACTTTTAAAAACAATAGGGATTTTCCCCTCATAGAACTTGATTTTTTTCTTAAAAACTTTTAGTCGATCGGATTATAATAATCTCGAAAATAATTATTAGTACTTGAGTAGTACTTGAGTTATGTCCACAAAAGACGTGACATCTTACGCGCTGTGAACAGTAGATATAATAAGGTACGCGCACGAGACCAAAGCAATAGAGCTCTGTACAACTAGAATTATGAAACAGAACTACCCTATCTCTATCTCATTTGTGCACGGCACGCCACTACCAACTTAAATTAAAAAAATATTGCATTTTTTTCAATTTTTATCAACAATTACCGTTGATTTTTGTAAATGAAGTTTAAGAAATGATTATTTTTTGCTAAGAAATAAAGCTGATGATTTAATAGTAAAATAAAGAATGAAATATAAATCCTATTAATTGTTCTTAGGTTGGTTGCTTAATCTGTTTGTTTATTTACAAAACATAACCTCAAATATGAATTTATTTAACGTTTATCATATTTATTATTAACTATATATTATTATTATATATTTTAATATCGTTACCAGTTTCTACATTTCAAGAAATTAATTTTATGATGAGCATTATTTCTGTTATAGCTACCAAAATGCCAAGATGTTTTTACAAGGGTTGCAAAAGTCCAAACGAATTTCGCCTAGGCTTTAAATCTAAGGTATAAAGAAAGAACTTACGTTTGGTAAACAATATTTAAATATTGTAAAAGTACTATAATAGTCAATAAAAACACAATATTTAGTAAAACAAGCAAAAAAATGAAATCAAAACAATATCAAACGCAGCTCACACAATGACAATGGCTAAAAAAAATGGCGTTACTGACAGTGCAGCCAACATAAAACCTAGGAGATTTTTTTTCTTTATGTTGGTGATATTACTTATATCCTTTTTGGGTGGAACTTTTGTCCCTGTCTATTCTAAATCTCCATTAATTATATTTATTTTGGAAAGTATATCGAAAGAAAACGCAATATAATTTCCACTGTGCAGACTTTCGAATGATATTATAGTATAATACCATTCTAGCTGCCAAGCTGCGAAGAGTACAATAATAAGTTATAACTTAGTTATAGGCTATAACCAGTCATCGGCGAATTTCCAGTGCTCGCATAGGCGCCGCGTCGATTCTAGCGTTGACGCGAGGTTTTAAATATTTACATTTTTATTTCTTTTTATCTTGATTTTTTTTAATGATTCCATTTAAACGAGTAAGGTGGGAAAAAAGTTATCGACAAATAAATATTAAAAACTTTCGTTATTGCATTTTTTTCAATTTTTATCAACAATTACCGTTGATTTTTGTAAATGAAGTTTAAGAAATGATTATTTTTTGCTAAGAAATAAAGCTGATGATTTAATAGTAAAATAAAGAATGAAATATAAATCCTATTAATTGTTCTTAGGTTGGTTGCTTAATCTGTTTGTTTATTTACAAAACATAACCTCAAATATGAATTTATTTAACGTTTATCATATTTATTATTAACTATATATTATTATTATATATTTTAATATCGTTACCAGTTTCTACATTTCAAGAAATTAATTTTATGATGAGCATTATTTCTGTTATAGCTACCAAAATGCCAAGATGTTTTTACAAGGGTTGCAAAAGTCCAAACGAATTTCGCCTAGGCTTTAAATCTAAGGTATAAAGAAAGAACTTACGTTTGGTAAACAATATTTAAATATTGTAAAAGTACTATAATAGTCAATAAAAACACAATATTTAGTAAAACAAGCAAAAAAATGAAATCAAAACAATATCAAACGCAGCTCACACAATGACAATGGCTAAAAAAAATGGCGTTACTGACAGTGCAGCCAACATAAAACCTAGGAGATTTTTTTTCTTTATGTTGGTGATATTACTTATATCCTTTTTGGGTGGAACTTTTGTCCCTGTCTATTCTAAATCTCCATTAATTATATTTATTTTGGAAAGTATATCGAAAGAAAACGCAATATAATTTCCAGTGTGCAGACTTTCGAATGATATTATAGTATAATACCATTCTAGCTGCCAAGCTGCGAAGAGTACAATAATAAGTTATAACTTAGTTATAGGCTATAACCAGTCATCGGCGAATTTCCAGTGCTCGCATAGGCGCCGCGTCGATTCTAGCGTTGACGCGAGGTTTTAAATATTTACATTTTTATTTCTTTTTATCTTGATTTTTTTTAATGATTCCATTTAAACGAGTAAGGTGGGAAAAAAGTTATCGACAAATAAATATTAAAAACTTTCGTATTCTTAAAAGATAAAAATCGAATATCGGTATTTTCTTCGAAAAACACCGATATATATATATATATATATATATATATATATATATATATATATATATATATATATATATATACATATTTATAGTTAATATTTATAGTAAATATTGTTGTGTGTAACAAATTAGTCGTCAAATGTTTCGATTTAGTGATCTTTATAAAAATTTCCCTCATAATTCAGCAAAATTATTCCGTAAGCCTATGTTTCTGTGTTTATTTTCAACGTTGATGAGTCATAACTGAGTTTATTCCGATTACTGGCTATAACTTATAGTATACTAACAAAGTTTAATTAAATTCTATAGCAAGTTATCAGAATAACGTTTTTTAACTACATTCCATAAATTTGCAAATTTCTTTGTTCAAACAATTGTCAATCAAGTGCTCGATGCTTATCTCCGTGAAAAATTCCAATAAACTCCAATCTCCCACAATAGTCCCGTTAATTTTGATAATCAATCGTGATTTTTTAGATCACGACTTCTTGATTCTAACGTACAATACACACATAATCTAGCCAAGTATTTTCTTTGTTAGTTTTGGGAAAAATGGTTTTAATTGTACTACCGTTCTAAAACAAGTTGTCCTATCTGCAAAAGTTCACTTTCTGAGATACAGTGGTGTTGTTTTGCTTTACACTAGCCCCACGTGTCTACTAAAAAGAAATGTCCTATCTAAAACCAAAATCCTAAAAATTAGCCTAAGATGTTTGTCCTATGTGGAAAATTTTCAATGTTTTCTAAATAATATGTCCTAACTAGTCTACTAGGAGTAACTTTACAGATCTTAGTAATTTGATTGGGCTTTTTAGATCTATTTGTCCTAACTTTCTCAGATAGAAAAAATGCATTTAGTATGTCAATTTATTTTTCTGACAAAAAAAAACATTTTATTTTCAAAGGATATCACGTATTTTTGAGCAGAACCCAACGCCATATTTATTTAAACATGTTTTTGAAAAGTACAAACAAAAACAATAAAACTGGCCATATCTCAAAACATATAATTTGCAGATAGGACAACTTGTCTTAGCAGGGCAGTATAGTAGGGCGATTCCTTTGTAACGGAGAGAGTTCAGCTATAAAATATAGTAGTTGAGTGACACAGCCCTTTTTTAGGGTTTTGAAAAACCCTATTGCTTTTGCTCGAACGTTCGTCCATCCTTCTGTCTGTCTGTCTGTCTGTCCGCAGAAATAGTCTGCTAAACTATAAAGGTTTATTAAAATGATGATACAAAAATAATACAACCACACAAAAAAAGGTCAAGAACTCTTTTGGAGACCATTCTATTCCTATATATTTTGAGGCAGTGAATCCAAATTTAAGTTTAAGATAGCACCTCATACGATCAGTTTTGGACTTCAAAAAACGTCATTTTCGAGTATGAAAATAACATTTTTTAAGGTTATCTCCAAAACTAAAGAAGTGCTATTTTCACCTCGAATTCGGGTTCAGCGCCTTAAAATACATAGGAATACAAAGCTCTCCGAAAAAGTTCTTCACTTTTTTTATTCTGTGGCCACACATGTAGCCACAGAAAAAAAAATCAAGAAAGGCCCCATATGTAGCCGAAAAAGTTCTTGACTTTTTTTCTGTAGCTACATGTGGGGCCACAGAATAAAAAAAGTCAAGAACTTTTTTCCTATATATTTTAGGGCGCTGAACCCGAATTTGAGGTCAAAAAAGCACCTGGTCCGATTAGTTTTGGAGATAAACACGAAAAACTTTATTTTTGAGGATAACGAGTAAAAGTTTTTCGAGGTTATCTCAAAAACTAATTGGATGAGGTGCTACAAATTACATAAAGCATTTATGTTTCCTTTGAAGATTACAGGAACTTTTAATATTATTTCCTGTAAAAATACATTCTAAAAACACTAGGTATAGTATACAGAATCCATTCTACGGGAACTTTTTATTCACTCTATACATAAATTTATAATTATTAAAACACATCCTTCCTAATTGAAACAAAGTCTTTAAAAGGGTTTTTTATTCCATTGTAACATATCCTGTGTATAATTGACTAAACGTGATCGCAGTGGCCTAACTGAGTATCAAACCTATTTAAAAAATATTCTAGCTTAATGGTTTGGGAAGCCAAATTTCAAAGGAAAATATATTATTTTTTGTGCATTTGATTGAACTATCCAGAGTCTGGATTCCAGACAGGCGGGTCGCTTCAATAGACACAAAAGTAATTTTTGAAAATTTACCATATTTTATGTTTAAAATGATTTCTTTGTTTTTGTATAAAAATTTGATAATAATAAAATATAAACTTTTTTTTAACAAAAAGCGTTGCATTCCCTTGGTTTTTATGCTAAAATACAGATTTATACAACTAAAACATTTAAAAAATACACTGCCCAGTAAAAAAGCTTTCCCATTTTTGACCTCCGCGCATAAAATGGATCTTTTTATTATCAGATTCACTTTCAGCAACCTCAAAAAGCCCAATATACCATTTTTACGAAAACTACCCCCTATCCCTAATGGGTTGGATTTAGAAAAATTTTATTTTAGGATTTATTTTTGCGGCCTTAAAAACCACAATATATCAATTTTCAAGAAAACCACCCCCACCCCTCATGGGGAAAGAAAAATTTTAATATCAGATTCAGTTTCGTCGTTCCCAAAAACCCCTATATAATGTTGACGAAAATATTGAAAACATTTACAAAATATTTACCCTCTCAAGTGGAGTTTGGACTTTTGAAAATTTTGTTATCAGATTTAATTTCAGCAATCTCATATAGCAATTTTGTGAAAAATATTGTATTTTCCCCATTTGCCCCCTTGCCCACACCAATGTTTACATTTAAAATAGCCTAATTTTTCAAAAAACATTAGCAAAATGATCAAAATTTGCGTTGCCTAATACTTGAACGTTCCCTTATAGGGGTTTTTGAGGTTGCTGAAATCGAATCTGATAATTAAAAAAATCTAACTCCACCCCCGCAGGGGTGAGGGGTTAAATATTTTGAAATATTTTCCATATTTTCGTGAAAATTTAGGGGTTTTTGAGGTTGGTTAGACCATTTTTATTATCAGATTCACTTTCAGCAACCTCAAAAACCCCAATATACCAATTTTCAAAAAACTCACCCCCCATCCCTAAGGGAGAGGATTTAGAAAAAAATTATTTCAAGATTCAGTTTAAGAAACCTCAAAAACTCCTATATACAAATTTTCACGAAAATATGGAAAATATTTAAAAATATTTACCCGTTTACCCTCGCGGGGGTGGAGTTGGATTTTTTTTTTATTATCAGATTCGATTTCAGCAACTTCAAAAACCCCTATAATGTAATTTTTAAGTTTGGATTAATATTGGTTTATTCAGCAAAATTTAAAATTTCTTAAATTTTGATTAATTTCAAGGCTCCTGTGGGGAATCAAAATGACTATAATAAAGGCATCTTTTGGTACATAGGGAATGTTCAAGTATTATAGATTATAGAGATTTCATATTTTGGCTAACCCCTAATAGGGGGTGTGTTAGGGGGGTAGCCAAAATATGAAATCTCTACAGCCTTGAAAAACGCGAGAACCGAGGAATGAAGTGTATGAATTTCGGTACATTTTGCTAACATGGGAGTAACATTCCAAAATTACCGCCACCACCCCCTAGGAGCGTTACGTAATACTTGAACGTTCCCATAGTGCTATATGATTGGGCGAAACAAATTTTTCGCTCCACCCTAATGAACATCGATAACTCACTTCTTGTGCAGTCAGTTGTTGATGACAGGTGTCTATTAATAAGATTTAGGGTCAAGGAATACCTGGTACCTATATTAAATTCTGGGTACCAACGTTCTTCTTAAAAGAAGATTGTAACTACATATGGACTTTTATGCATTCGTGTATCAAGCACCAAAAAATCGAAAATTGAGTTAGGCATAAAATATTACTTCAAATTCTATAATAAATAATATTTTTTATGAAAAATATTACAAAAAAAAATTGCTTAATGTAAAAGCCTAAAATTATTTTTACAATTTTTTTATTGGAGAATTTTTATTTTGAAAAATTGGATTATGTACTCAAAAAGCTTTGTTGTCCCTGACGGTTTCAATTAAAACTTGGCGCCCTACAAAAAAAAATTGACGCCCAAAAAATGAAAAAAAGCTTTATACCTGACGGTTTTTACCAAACTTGGCGCCCCTTCTTGAAAAAAAAAATAGGCGCCCCGAAATTTAATTTAAGAAAAAAGCTTTGCCCCTGATGGTTTCTACCAAACTTGGCGCCCCTTCAAAAAAAAATTGACGCTCCAAAATTTACTTTAAGCAAAGGGCTTTGTCCCTGATGGTTTCTACCAAACATGGTGCCCCTGCAAAAAAAAATTGGCGCCCAATGTAGGTGACTTCTTAATAGTTCCTTCGGAGTTCCTCCGGAGTTCCTCGGAGTTTCTCCAGAGTTCTTCAGAGTTCCTCCTGAATTCCTTTGGCTTGTACAAAAGATTTCCTCGCGGTCAGCCCCTCGGGTGCGGCAATGGGGAAAAAACATTTTTTTTACAAAAATTTGAAAATTGCTATATAATTTCCTATATAGCTATATAGGAAATACGTTAAGGTTTGCTTAGTCTGTGCGATAAACGGTTCTAGGTTAAACTAAGCTAAAAAGTATTTTTGTCTCATATTCTGATCTTCCGATTGGACTTTATTTAGCACATCTGCTTCTATTTTCGTCAAAAGTTGAGCCTGCGACAAAGTTTATTATTATGCATTCAATTCATTTTTAAAATTATTACAAAAGCTATTTATAGCACGATTAGTAATATGGATTTTCTATTGAATTGGCAATGTAAACTTTTACAAGGTTTGTATGCACTTTTTTGTTAACAAATTAACACAGATGTGTCATGTTTTACATCACAAAAAATTATGGGTTTATTGATCGAAATAATAATTTAAATAACACTAGTTTACACGCTCGTGCGTTCTTTTTACTTTTTTAAACGCATTTTTGCCAGCGAAGTCTGAATCTGTCACTCAAAAGTTTTATTTTTCTACGACTGCTTTAGAATGTAAGCAAATAAACACAGTTTTCAAGGACAGAATAAATCCATTCTAGCTCTAGATACGGCATGAATATTCCGTATCAAGTTTTAGAATGAGCACATGTAGTACCATCTCTTGTTTATAAAAGTAAAGAAAACTGTAGCAAAATTAGCAAAAATATATACCATGAATTGAATAATTTAATGCAATTTAAAGTTTTGCGTTAAAATTACATAAAGTTTGTCAGATTTTCTTAATATTTTACCAGTTTTTTATTAATTTAGTTCAAAAAATTAAAACTGCTCCATCTATTGTTAAATATTTAAACCTGATATCTGTCACAACAATCTTACATAACCTTCAATTTTTGCATTATAATTTGTAAATAAAATAAATTAAATACAAATCTTTTTTAAGTACTGATTTGATAAAATTATTAAATAACATTAATTGCTTTATTTAAAAGTGTTTTGTTGAATTTACAAAAGTCCAAACCCCTCCAAATAGGGGGTGTGTTAGGGGGGGGGGTAGCCAAAATAATTAGACAGTCAAAAAATCGTTTAAGCTTTTCCTGAAAGTTACTAGTACACAGAGTTTTTTTTAATATCATATATGCATGTTATAATATTAAAAACATATAGGAAACGTTTAAGTATTACGTAAAGCCCAAATAGGGGGTGTGTTAGGGGGTAGCCAAAATATAAAATCTCTACAGCCTTTAATAACGCGAGAACCGAGGTATGAAGTATATGAATTTTGGTACAATTTGTGTTACGCTCGGCGTTACGTAATACTTGAACGTTCCCTAAGACATGTTTTATATGTTTTTTAATATTATAATATGCATCTATGCATCTATAGATGATATTAAAAAAAACTGTGTACTAGTAATTTTCAGGAAAAGCTTAAACGATTTTTTGACTATGTCTAATTATTTTGGCTACCCTTGTCTATTTATAACATACAATACATACAAAGTATATGTATTTAGAATGATTGTAAGGTATCTTTAAAAATTTAAATTGGAAAGTATCTTTAACTAAAGCAAATTTACTTAATACTTCTAATTTTTGCATGTTCTTAATAAAAATTTTAAGGAATTTATTTATTATAAAAAATATTTTTTATTATATTTGTACTTTTTAATTAATTTTTGCCTGTTCTTAATTAAAATTTTAAAGGGAATATATTTATTATAAAAAATATTTTTTATTATATTTGTACTAGTGTTTAGTGTCTATATTTATTAAACTTACATACTCTTGCAGTACAATGCATTATTTTGAGCTTTTAAATTACTAGTAAAAATTTCAACTTTATACCTTTTAAGATATTAAAATACTTATGCAAAAAGTTGAGGTAATACCTATTGAAATGTCAACTTGGTAAGTGAAAATTTAAATTTATTTTTTCTGTAGCCCTTTTAGGACCCCGTAGCATTTTTACTACTGGTAGCCCTAATTAATTCAAAACGAAAGAATGTTTTTAATGGTAAAATATGTACATACGCCCCGATTTATTATCACGTCAGTATAGTTATTGACACCAATTGTTCAAGAAACGTATTAGGCAAGACTTGCAAAGATGTTATCTGCAAGTATAATCATTTTAATTAATATTTCCGTTGAATAGTAAATTTATAAAGTGATTATAGGATAAATAGTAGTTACAAAGTTGCAGTAATTTTAGCGATTTTTACACTGCTTAAAAACTAGATAATATCTTGTTAGTATGGGAACTTCCAGCACTGATTTTATAAAACCATTTTTGAAAGCCAATATATCGTACAGCTTTCTTGAAAGCTTGATTTCTAATTATACGAAATATTTCATTTTAATACACTTATGCATGTAGAGCTTTTACTATGAGTAAAATTAAATGTTATTATACTTCAATAAAGATAGCTTCTCGGACAACTTTATTTAAATTTTTCTTTGGCCCGAGCTTCGCACTAATAACACTAGGCAACACGGTTTCTTGCCCCGATTGGAGTCATGTTTTTTAACTAATTTTGGGTCGCTAAAACCGAATCTGGCCTCAGAATATTTCTATTACCTAAGTTTTCTGAGAAAAATGAGATAAAAATGTTAAAAAATCATTATTTTATCCCTCTTTTGTTCTAAAATCATGGGAGATAAAATATTCTGAGGATTAATTTAGATTCGGCGAATCAATATTAGTTAAAAAATACCCAACTTAAAACATGGAAACCTTAATTTCATAGGTAGAATAATTAGGGATATTATTAAAAAAAATATTTAAAAAAAATGGATAATGTGACAAAACTAAGTAGGGGTGGAGGGTAAGGAGAAGGGTGCATAAGGGGACAAGCTTATGATGTAGAACCATTAAAAAAACAAACAAAAATACACAATATTTTGTTTAATAAATTATTTTTAAATTGGCTTAATTGCCTGTACTAAAATTTAAAAAATAAGACGTGCTGGATTTTTTTTAAGGTCAAATTTGGATTCTGTGCCTTTAAATTGATAAGAAAAATATATTTTTTGGGCTCGGGAAAAAATTTTACACTGTGTACTTTAATTTTGTTTCTTTTTCATATATTTACTTTTTACAAGCAAACTAAGCAAAATAAAAATATATTTGTATAAATATTTTTATAGAGAATTTTATAATCTACAAATTAAGTTCTATAAAATTTTTATACAAATTTGATAGTTTTGCCACAAAAGAGCATTTAAGTAAACTCTGCACTTTAATTTTAAGCTTTTTATTTTTTTTCGCGTACTTACTCTGTCAGTAGGACCATGGCATATATATTTTTGAGTTCCTCGTATTTTTTTTTAATATAACCTAAAATTTTCAAAATCCTACTATTTTTTTTTAAGATTTTGAAAAAAAGCGTCATCATTTCCTGGACTTATATCTCAAAAATTTTAGGTGCTGAAATTCGGTTTCTACGTCCTTGAATTAGTAAGAAAAATTTACTTTTCGATCGGGGCAAAAAAAAGTTGAGATTTGTTGCCTAGTGTAAAAGAAAGGTTTAAAAGTCTTACTCTACACGTCATTTTGTCTTTACATATTTGAGGTCCAAAAATAATTATAGAAGGCTTCTGGGTATGTATTCTCGGGCTCGAGAGAACGCATTCCCGGAAGAAAGGTAGTGTGGGTTGCATATTATTTCTCTCGAAACGCAAAACTACTTATTCTTGAACTTCACATCGCACGAAAATTGAGGAACTTTACTTCTACTACTCGGGATCGTGAGAAGCGGTCGTTCACGGAAATTTTGACATATAAGTTAGTCGCGCGCATTCGAACATAACCCTATTTTTGCTTTGGTTTTGTGTTGTTAATTTGAATACCGTTTTGTTTTATAACAGTTAATCGTAATTAATAAAAGATTTTTTATATATTTAAATTATTATACATATTATGATAATAATAATATAACGATGGATGATTTGGAAATTGTGGGGGCTGTTGTCCTTTTGGGAGATTAATAAAATTTAGAAGGATTTTTTTTGCTGACTGCTAGTTGGCGCAGATCTTTTTCTGGTTTTATTTTCAGTAAGTTCTTACTAATAATATATTATACTTCTATATATTAATTAAAAAAATATTTAAACCTCAGCACTTGTTTACAAAAAAAGTAAATTAATGACAGCTTGTCACAAGCTGCTTGTACACGCAAACTCGTGCGCATAATCTGCTCTTCAAGAATAGCATTTTTTAACTTTGGGGAACTTTGATATGATGTGATCAGTTCCCTTCCTACGAAAATTTTTCACGTTCTCTCGAGGCCAAGAATAGATACCCTGGTAGCATCTTAACGTTGATAGGAATCTACTTGTGTCAAGCCAACCTATTTTTCATGTTTTGACACAGTAATAGTAAAAGTAGTTAGGGTCCAACGGCTGACAAGGAGGCTCAATGGGTGTAGCATATTTCATCGTCCATCCCACACCCAGGACGGAGTGGATAGTTTGGGATCTGCATGAGACTTAGACTTAGACTTAGCCCATAAAACCCCGTGGTTTCACGACTCCTTTTTAGTTATCAGAGTAACGGTTTTCATTGCGCTGGTCCAACAGACCTTTACTAAATGTTTTCTCCTTAAAAAATAAAGAATATTGTAAATTCAATTCTCGTCTTCAGAAAATAAAAATTCTAAATCAGCCACTTGTCTAATTCCGAGTCTATTTCTTTAAAATTAATAAGTCAGATAAAAAAAATCGCTAAAATTTTATCTGATTGAACATGTTCTTTACCAACGTACGTTATACAGTGTATTTGCAATGTTAAGTATAATTATAGTCCATTCAAATAACGAAAAATTCCCATAATAAATTGCATTAAATGTGCATGGGCTGATATTTTAAAGGGTAGTAGTGGATAGTAACAGAACACTCCTGTTAGTTTTTCACCACTATCTTGAATTTTAGGGGTGAGTGCGGTTATCTCACTAAATATGCATATTACAATAAAAATTAATATAATCAATTTTGTTAAGGAAAAAATTTCCAACAATTTTTGTTTGAATGTTTTTTTTTAATATATTAATAACAATCGAGTTATAGATATTCAAAAATTATCATGTTGGGGGTGAAGTTGGTTTTGTCGATTTTTCAGCCAAATTATTAATCGGAAGATAAATTTGGTTATTAGCAAACTTGTAGCTCTTAAATTTCTCTATTTATACATTATGTATTTTCAAGTATTTTGTTACGGTTACAGTGGGCACTGAAAGTCGAGTTGCGCCCTCTGTAACCGTACCAAAGTACATATGAAAATTTATAATGAAACTTATAGAGAATTTGAAGAGCTACAAGTTTGCTCATAACCGTCCGATGAACAATTTCGCTGAAAAATGGAAAAAAGCAATTTCACCTCCAACATGGCTATTTTAAAATTAACTCGATTGTTACTAATATATTAAAAAAATGATCCAAACAAAAATTGATGGAAATTTCCTTCTTAACAAAAGTGGTTATATACATTTTTATCGTAAGATGCATAAGATAGCGGACATCCCTTAAGCAAATTACCCGGTGCAAAACTAACAGGAGTGTTCTGTTACCATCCACTACTACTCTTTAAAATATGAGCCCGTGTACATTTATTGCAATTTAAATTTATTATTTGACTGGACTATAAGCCTGTGCGTGGACAAAGTAGTGAGGGCGAAAAATGACGTTTAGCCAGTTATTGAAAGTAAAAAATTCAAATGCTCCAGTTTCATTTGAAATGAATCTGAAATAGCCCATTACTATCAATCACCATAGGGTATACAATGCCATTGTTTAACAAAAACGATTTTCTTATAATAAACAACAAATAAAAGGATGTAATGCTTCGAGTCACGTGATGGATACTCTTTATAGTGGATACTATATTTGAACATATTTTTTTTTAGTTGTGCGCCAAGACGCCTTTAAAGACTTAGTTGTTTATTTCTTTTTTTTTTAATTTTCTTATTAAAAGTAAGGTTTCCTGAAATACTTTTTTGCAAGGGTTTATAGCTTTATGTTATTATTATTATTTTTTTAATAAGTTATATTTCTTCTTATATTAAAAACAAAAATTTGAAGATTATGTAACATTGCTTTTACCAAATTTTAATATTAAAATTTATTACATTTTTTGTCTATAAATCGATATTTTTCCCAAATTAATAGTAATTGTGGTTTTGGGAAAATTAATTTTCGTAAAACCTGATCGGACATTTAGTTTTCGAGTCATTATGCTGGCACGCCGTTGTTTAAAATTCAAGTAGGTACCATGGCCTTCTAGTTTCATTGGCCTTCTAGTTTTCAGGACTTTTGCCCTGTAGTGTACCAGTACCTATTTGGTCCAAAATTTTAAGTCCCTACTGGAGACTCTCTGATTACCAGTAGTCGGCGAATTTCCAGTACTCGCATAGGCGCCGCGTCGACTCTAGCGTTGACGCGAGGTTTTAAATATTTACATTTTTATTTTTTTTATCTTGATTTTTTTTTAATGATTCTATTTAAACAAGTAAGATGGGAAAAAAGTTATCGACAAATAAAAATTAAAAACTTTCGTATTCTTAAAAGATAAAAATCGAATGTCGTTTTTTTTACAAAAACAACAACACATTTCGTCGCTTTGCGTACGGAGGAAGTATCTCAAAATTTCCGTTTTTTTAATTATGTCCGAAAGTTGAAAAATTTAGTGTTTTCTAGCTGCTCTCAAAAGGGCGTATCTCAGTCGTTTCATTCATTCATTAAAAAAAAAATATATACCCATAGCCAAATAAAGTATTTTATAAGCTTTAAAATGATTTATCACACAATAAAAAATTATATCCCCCTTGCTGGGCAGGGGCCACATTTTAAGAGCTAAAAATATAAAATATATGCAAAAAGATAGTTTAAATTTTCTTATTTAAAAGTTAAAAATTTAAAGTCGATATCTCAAAAAGTTTAAAAGTTAAGAGAGGCGCTGGATGAGAACCAGTTCTCAGAAACCACATTACTAATAACACAGGCCCACAAAAAAAAGTGTTATGCGCCATAGATAGGACCATGATATTCCTATGTATGTATTTTCACCCGCTAAAGCCGAGTCTGAACTCAGTTTAACCCCTATATGTCTGAATTTTTCTCAACAGCCGCACTATGCTACCAAACGGGAAAAGAGTGAGCAAAATTATTTTATTGTGTATTTCAACTTTAATAAGACATATAAAATATGTTTTTTTTTATTTTTTAATATTTTTCATTGAATAATTTATTATTATTATTCTTAAAATATTAAAACATTAAAAAACATATTTTTATGTAAAATAATTTTGGTCACTTTTTTCCCGCTTGGTAGCACAGTGCGGCTGTAGAGAAAAATTCAGATGGGAGGGGTTAAACCGAGTTCAGATTCGGTTTCAGCGGGCTAAAATACATAGGAATATCATAGTCTTATCCATGGCGCAGACCACTTTTGTTTTTTTTGTGGGTCTGTGTAATTCTTGTAATAATTTTAAAGGTGTGTTTTATTAATTGTGGAAATTTCTCAGGAAATTTAAAATTTAAAAGAAAACTCGTCTAGCAGTACCTACGGCTACGAAGAGTATAAGAACGTTTTAAAATAATTACATATTTAGATCATTTGTATTCCTTTTTAGATGATATTTGCTAGATTTGAATAAATCTATTTCCATAAAGTTGTTGTTGTTTTACTGTTTAACGTCGTTTTTCGCTGCTATGACCTAATTGACTAGACCGCCATCTTTACGTGCCCTCCGAAGCACGATCCTCAACAGAACTCGCATCCACCCTGAAATGTGTTTACAGTTTCACCTGCAACCCACATTACAGTTAGTCATCGTAGTTCCATCTACCAACTTTTTACACCACTATACATCCATGCTCTATGTGGGGCTCGAACCCACAACCCCGGGATCCGTAACCAAACGCGCTAACCATTGCACTACCGGGGTCGGCTTCGATAAAGTTCTTATACCACGGAAATAAAGTAAAAGTTAATATAGCGTTTTTTTAAGGCTGTAAAGTATATATTTTTGTGCTACAACGTGGTAAATGCAGTTCTTGCAATCTCTAATGATTTTGGGCAATTAGAATTGGTTAAAATAGGCAATCAATCCTACGTTGAAGTTGTTGTTTCCGACGAAACCAACTCAAAATACGAAAAAGCATATGAAAACTTTGTGAATGGCGAAAGACTCAAATAAGAAGAAAAAATAGTACCTTACTACAAGTTTTGCTGTTCTTCTTTGTAAATCCATTTACAATTTATACGCGACTCATAATTTATAAAAGTTTTTTTAACTAGTGTAATTTTTATAAATTACGTTGCTAACAACATTATTCCTTGCCCTATAAGTACCTATACGAGTTATTTATTTATTTGTATATTTATACTCTGTCTAAAATAAAAAAATAACACTTCCTAAAAAAAAGATTCCATACGACACAATACAATAGAGGCAAGTCGCCTAATTTCGGATACCATTTACAATGTATTCAATATTTAATACTCGGTATTACTTTTTGATATTTTTTTTATATAACCAGATACAACTTATTATAGCGAACCATGATTTATTATAAAAGCAATTTTATTACAGTTTATTTTTTCCAAAAAACACGGTTAAAAAAAATCAGCGCATTTTTGTGCATTTAAAAAAGGGCTCCTAATTTCGGACATATCCGAAAAAATTTTTTCAAGAGTAGATCTGGATCCCATTGCTTATGTTTCTTGTTATTCCTTCACATTTAAGACGTAATTTAATCATTAAGCGATTTTCTACGAAATACTATAGGAACTATAATTTTAGATTCCCAATTTCGAATATCTTAGTATCTTAGGTAATTTTCGTTTTTTCAAAATTGTTTATCTTAGTTTGTTGTATCATTATAAAAATAATAATTAATGGTTGGTTATCCTGAATAATAATTACCTTGCGGATATCCGAAATTGGGAATCAAATGCACAAAAATGGTCTATCCAAAATTAGGCAACTTTCTGCTTTTTAGATTAGAAATTTGTAGAATGTTTACGTTTTCAAATTGCTTAATTATGAATAGTGGATCAACTTAACTAACATCATAACTTACCCAAGACAGAATCACGAACTTTTATAACGATTATTTATAAAATAAACAAGCATAATAATGCAACTGAGCACAAAACTGCCATTTGCAATATAAACGATTTGTGCTGCCATTTAAAGGGGAGAAGCTCTACCGTTATCATATTACAGGACGTATTTAGTTTGACTTTTGGCTTCACATAAAAGTAGGTTTCTGTTTACCTTTGCAGACGGTATCTTAAATACACTACTATCCGAAATTTGGAAACCATCCGAAATTAGGCGCATTTCCTCTAATAGTAATTATATACCAAGGTAAAGAAGACATTTCTTATAGCCGAGCGTATTAAATCCCGAGCTGGGTAGCAGCGAGGTTATTTGTTAATTTGTTATTTGTTAATAATTATAATTAATTATATTTAATGAATAACAAGTTAATTGAAGCTATTTTCTTGGGTTTAATTAGTAAAAATTGCACAAAGAACTGAAACATCTAATGTGACAGAAATTAATTTTTATAAAATTTACTCCTACTAGGAGAGAAAAAATTATTATTGCTATAGGTGAAGAAAATTGATTTCACAGTCTGAAAACATGATAAATAATGGTATGTTCTAAAGCTAGTAGCGAAAAAAGTATTTACCATCTTTCACCACCTTACCCAACGTAAACATTTGTAATCCCATCCGATAACTTTGGATACGAAACATATTTTTATGTTTTAACAAATTTTTCACACACACACACTTTCCCAGTTTTATCTGTTATGATAGAGAAAAGTAAAAGGGAAGGCCAAATATTTCTTAAGTGACCTTTTTGTGCCGGTAAAGCACAAATGCATATTTTTATGCGGGTAGTAATTATAATTATCAGAAAATAATAAATTCCTATCTATTTCCTAGGAGGAAATTTCTACAACGGTAAAATAAGTAATTAATCTATAAATCTTATCAGTTATTTTTATTTAATATGCGTCTATTTATGCATATAATGCAAAGCTTATTTGTAACTAATTAAACCACTGTTTTGTAGATATAGGTTTATACAGGGTGTATTTGAAATAGGGTCGGAAATTTTAACAGGTGATTCTACATGATAAAATATGACAAAATGTTCCTATAAACATATGTCTAAAAATGCGTCATAAGGGAGCTACGCCCTTTTGAAATTGGCTAAAAAAATCGGTTTTTATTTAATAACTCAAGAACCCTTTGAGATATATTAACGAGGTTTTGCACGTGAATTAATCCTAATAAGGCCTATCTTTGTATGTCATTTTCACGTACTTATTTAAACCAGGGGTGTTCGAAACGGGGGGGCCTTATCAGTTTTTTGTCCCAAACTTTTTTCTGTTTAACTTTTTTGCAATTTTATTTTTGAAATATGATTCCTCAGGTCAAAATACATAAAAAAGGTACTCTTGTTGTAATACTGTAGGATTAACCGTTTTAGAGAAAAGTTCATTTGAAGGTGAAATTTCACGGTTCGAGGACGAAAAATTAAATACTAAAATGTCGAAAACCAAGATTTAAATGATGCAATGTTATTCTAAATCAAAAACTAAGAAAAAAAGTTTCCATACATGTAGGTCGAAAAAACGCTTTTAAGGCTACCATAGCCCTTTAAAAATGGTGCATATTTAGGAGACCATAGCTCCATTAGGATTCATTTTTGGAAGTATATGAGGTTTTTTTCTTAGTTTTTAATGTACATTCGCCCTGCATCATTAAAATTTAGGTTTTCAACATTTTAGTATTAAATTTTTCGTCCTCAAAACGTGGAATTTCACCTTCAAATAAATATTTCTCGAAAACGGTTAATCCTACAGTATTACAACAAGAGTACCTTTTTTATGTATTTTGACCTGGGGAATCATATTTCAAAAATAAAATTGCAAAAAAATTACACAGAAAAAAGTTTGGGACAAAAAACTGATAATCCCCCCCCCCCCGTTTCGCACACCCCTGGTTGAAATAAGTACACGAAAATAACACATAAAAACGGGCCTTGGTAAAATTAGTTGACGTGCAAAACCTCGTTGATATATCTCAAAGGGTTCGTGAGTTATTAAATAAAAACCGATTTTTTTAGCCACTTTCAAAGGGGCGTAGCTCCCTTATGACGCATTTTTAGACATATGTTTATAGGAACTTTTTGTCATATTTTATGATGTAGAATCATCTGTTAAAATTTCCAACCCTATTTCAAATACACCGTGTATACCTACAGATAATTCCGTTGTCCATATCTTAAAAACTGTGAAAGTGTTAATTTAGTTGGTCTAAAAGAGAGGTGATTTATATAATTTTGTATTGACTATAAAATGGCGGATTTATTTATTATTTTATTTTTTGTATTATTAATTTATAGGTTATATTTGTTTATAGTTACAATTATTGACAAGCGCCTAATTGCTGCTCTCTTTGCCGAAGTTCGTTTTGTTTTTTGTTTTTTTTTTTTTTGTAAAAAAATGTTTTTTATTTAAAATAATATATTGAAAACCGCTCAGCGCATCCGCGTGCGCATGCGCAGTTTATCAAAACACGGCATAAAGAGCTGCATATAAGCGCGCAATTATTGCAACTGTCAGCAAATATAACCTCAAAATTTAAATTATTTATTAAGCGTCAAACAAATCCGTTATTTTATACACGGTTAAAATTAGCATCCAACTTCGATAAACTACATTTATTTATTGTTAATTTTAAGAAAACTAAAGGGTCCTAGGAATGTCCTTTATGGGCATTTTTTTGCTTAAAAGTCGTAAAAAATAGTTCTTAGAAAAAAATGTTGATCCAGAAAAGCACTGTGTGTGTTTTTTAATTAATCATATTGGCAGTTCTTCTGTCAAAACTTTGCACAGGTGCTTATTGCCACTTATTTTTCCTAGAGCTTAAAATAGTATCTACGTTCATTTCAAGAAAAACGCATGGGTCGATGTCCTTCCTGTCATTTAAACGTCTTCCGAAAACAGTTGCTCTTTAGCCATAGATTAAAATTAGATTTATTTTGTTTATTTTTTTTATTGTGAAATAATTGTATTAGTGATCACGATAGAACTTAAAATTGTCTAAAATATGAATCTTGATTATGTCTTTATTTTGAGATTTTTTAACACACTTCTACTAATAACTTTTCAGTATTTTGCTTGTGGGTAGGATTAGGAAAATACTGTATAGGAACATACTGAGATTTAAGCAAAGAACTTTTACCTCAAGAAGTAAATTCAGACCAATGTTTATGAAGATGTCATCTTTTTGTTTGTTTGTTTATTTACTAACAGAAACACCATACAGCTTTGTGGTGTAAAATGTAGATGTCGCTAGTCGACTTTTAGGCTACCTAGTAGCGATGTTGCGTAGTTTCCACCTGAATTCAAATCATTATACTTAAATTAAAAATGTAAAAAACTTTATTGTATATACTATAATTATGTTTAATAATATAGTATATTTAAATCTATTAAAATTAAACTACTAGTTCATATAAAACTCATACAGAACTAATGTTTCTTAAAATTTACAATGAAATATCCAAAGTATATGTTTCCAATCGGCAACACTGTACCCCTGTCAGTCATTTTACGACATTAGACTGTGAGTTTACACATTCTTTCTCTCTCTTTACGCGTACTAAGTGTAAACAATAGTCACTCCCCACCAGCCCCTCACCGTAGTTGGTTCACGCTTCAAACAAAGCATACGGTAGATTTCATCATGTTCCTTCTTGAGGTAAAAGTTCTTTGGATTCAAGGTAGAAAATTTATATAAGGGGTCTCACTAAGCATCTTTAATTAATTAATTTCAAATATTTATACAAAACTGATTTTTTTACAAATTTCATATATATTTCTTACAGCTGTGAACAGTATTTAGGGCATTAGATGGGCCCGGAAACGGTCAAAGGGGTACCGCAATGAAATTATTTTATAATTTCATAATCTCGTCTCCAAAAGGCATATGCACATGAAAAAAGTTCCTTAGCTATTTTCGCGGGTTCTTTGCTAAAAAATTAAAGCAGGTCCTTATAATTTCCTTTTAACGCTGGCCATTTTCTATTAAATTAAAGCTGATCCTTGAGATTCCTTTTTAATACCTTTTATATGGGAACCATACGCAGGCCCTTTATTACCTATAAGATTAAACAGGATCCCTTAAAATTTATTTTTGACAAGTCAGTAAAAAATCACAGAAGACCCTCTCTCGTGTAGACTCTTTGTATAAAATCAATGCGGGCCCTTCTAATTTCTATTTACTGCGAGCCCTATGCTAGGAAATCATCAACGGGCGACTCCATTAAAATAATACAAGGGCCTACACTAACACAATTATTAAAAAAATTATAAATTGTTGTTGCTAGCGAGGGGCGCGGATAGCTTTTGCAGCTCAGTGGCCTGGGATAGTCCGCCGCTGATTGTGGATGTATTTAATTTCCATTACGTTTTCATATCGTTATTTTTTTATGCAACTTCATATTCACTATACATAAATCTTTTTTTATTATTCCCTCTCTACTTTCTATTTAAAATAAGTCTGAAAACTCAAAAATGGCAAATAACAAAACATGAGCATATTATTTTTCCCATGATTTTTGATTAATGGTCAGCATTTTTCACTTTAACACTTTGACCGCCAGGTGTGTCGCTGGCGATACACCGGCCTATGTCATAATGTCACAAATTATACACTTTTTAGAAAACCTGAACAAAATATAAAAAAATTATTTAATACAAAAAAGAAGATTTACCTGGTACAAGAAAACTCGGCGCGGCAGTCAAAGTGTTAAAACTGTGCGATAACTTTTCATTAATAAGACATGTCTACATATAAGTATATTTATATTTCATGATCGGACATATATTTAGTAAAATATGGATCATTTCAAAAACAAAATTTCAGAAAAATAAAGCTCACTTAAGATTTCGACAGGATCTATTTTCAGATTTTCAGATATGCAGCCAAACGATCATTGATGCACTGAAAATAATATGCAGATACATTATAGCGCAGCAACAAAGTAAAAAAAAATGGGCAAGTGTAGTAGAATTATACAGAGCGGTCCAAAAGTCACTTCCCCCTCTTAACTTTTGAACCAGTTGAGATATCGACTTCAAATTTGGAAGTTTTGAATAAGAGAACTTAAACTATCTTTTAGCATATATTTAATACTTTCAGCTCTTAAAATGTGGGCAGGGGGCATGGGGGCACATTTTTTTAAATGAAAAGGGGGGTCGTGTAATACATCATTTTAAAGCTTATAAAATTCTCCATTTAACTCCATATTTTTAAATTAAAAAAAAAAATTGGGTTTAAAATGGGGTTGAAAATGGGTATTAATGTCAAAATTCCTCTAAAAAAAACAGATAATTTTTTAAAAATGTCTAATTTTAACTATACTTTTAAACTAATTTTAGTTGACATAAATAAAAATTTACAAAAAAAAATTTAAAAAATCGAATGTTTTAGCACAAAAAATTGAAAAATCAAAACCTTAAAAAACATTTTTAAAAAATTAAAAATTTTAGTTTAAATAGAGAATTTTATAGGCTTTAAAATGATGTATCACACGACCCCCCTTTCCATTTAAAAAAATGTCCACCCATGCCCCCCTGCCCACATTTTAAGACCTGATAATATCAAATATATGCTAAAAGATAGATTAAGTTGTCTTATTTAAGAGTTCTAAATTTGAAGTCGATATCTCAACTCGTTTAAAAGTTAAAAGGGAGGGGGGTGTGACTTTTGGACAGCACTGTATATCCAAGTCCTTTTTTGGGACACTAGATTTAAATTTAATGGTAGTCCGCGGTTGGGACAATGCTAAAATTTATGATAAATATAAAATTGGGTACCTTTTAAATAAAAACGAATTCTGGCATCGAACCATTTTTTTAAGTTAATTTTGGGTGGTAGATTTTAAATCCGTATCAGATTTTTCGGGTCACGTCAGGACTTTTTTCTATATTCACTTAAAGTTGTTAATTTATACTATTTTATCATGTATTTTTTCCCTATACAAATTTGGATATGGAGCGAGCCTTTGTAGCATTAGCAAGTTTTTTTAGTCAATTTATAAGACATAAACTATCTAAAACGTTCTACTG
>OY294045.1:82106491-82178872 GCA_958510825.1 Brachypterus glaber | reverse complement strand
ATATAAACTTCAATTTTGCAATGCGCATATCACACAACAAAAACTTGCATTTTCAATATTTTAATTATTTTGTCGAAGCCAGAGGGACAGTGGACAATATTTTAAGTGGCGCCCTAGGTCTTGTGATACGTCATGTTAAAAAGATTAAAACTCTCTATTTAACTATATAACTATTTTTAATATTTTTTTAAAGAGTTTCTTCAAAACTAATGCAATTTACAATATATTTTGTACAAAAAGGTCCAAATAAATATGGTATATTATTATTTTATATTTAATTATCATTTTTACGTAAAATTTTCCGTATTTATGCACAAAATCGCACAAAATTTAAAAAAATTGATTAATTTGAAAGAAAAATTATCTTCAAAAAAAATATTAAAAATTAAATAGTTAAATAGTTAATAGATAATTTTAAGCTCTTTAAAATAATGTATCACTTTTAAAATACTGCCCCCCACGCGCCGCCTTATCAAATAAAAAAATGAAAAATATGGCTAATATTATTTTTTTTTGTGTGATATACATATTCCAAATTTTAAGTTTATATCTGATCCCGTTCAAAAGTTACAGGGGTTAAACCATTTAAATGAATCACCCTGTATATTTTGACAATAAATTTTGGATTTTTCAACCCCAAAAACCCCCAAAATAACTCTTTACGTCAATGGGGATAAATACCTGTAAACTAGTGTTGTTATTATATATTATAATAGTCATATTTTAAACGATAATTTTGGATGAAGGAAAAATATTTCTTAAAAATAAGCTGACTTTTTGTAACCAGACGGAATAAAAATAAATAAATAAACATCAATATCTCGCTCTAATAAAAGTAAAGTAAAAAAACGGCTTTCTATTTTTTGAGCAAAAACAATATTTGTTATTTTTGGTTTAGGTATTGTTGAAAATAAAAGTCAGTTATTGCACCAAATAGTTGGCAACAATTTGTTGCATTTTAAATAGGCGTATATTTTGGTTGAAAGCCAATTTATTGAAGTATATCATCATATCCTAGATGACATAAATTTCGTGTTATAATTATATTTAACTGAAGGTATTTATAAATAAATCAAATAAATATATCCTCGCTTTATGGAGGAAATTAGAGGTAAACAGTTATACGGGATGGTTTTAATAGCATAACAGATTTTAACCCTTTCGTCCCTGAACTTTTAAAACCTTTTGTTCAAGACTTTCTGTTACGACCTGTACTCAGGAGAACTCTGGTGCAACCACACTGTGGCTTCTTGGCGTACGTTACGCGTTTGCTATAATAATGCCTATCGCATTATTCACAGACTTCCGCGGTATAATAGTGCCTCTGAAATGTTTGCTACAGCCCGAATTAACACCTTGGACGCTCTTCGGAGAAAAAAGCTTGCCAGCTTTGTAGAGCGCCTTTCCTGCACCCAGAACAATCTGTTAAGAGCTGTAGTGTCATCAGATGTTTTCTGGACCTCTACTATTTTTGGAAGTTGGCGACGTCTTTGTTTTTTGTTATAATGACTGTAAACCCAACCTTTTTTTTATGTATATATTTTTGTGTATGTTTTATTTTTATTTTTTTTTCTAATATTCCTATGTGATATGGCTTATATGCCGGAATAAATGCTTTATTATTATAATTATTATTATTACTTTTGGTAGGATCTACTGGGTAGATATTTATATGCCCGGGGCAAGGGCGTAGATCTTTTTCTTTTATGAGGGGGGGGGGGTAATACCCACACAGAAAAAAAAATCATTTGGATCAAAAAAAAATGGAGTTGAGTTAAACAAATATTGCTTTGATAATGGACAAACAAATATTTGTTTGAAAAAAAAAGTAAATTTGTTTGACTGATATTCAGAGTAACAACGTAAAGCAAATAAATATTTATTTCAAGTAATTATTTAATATATTTGATAGGTAATATACATTATTCAAATTAAATAAATATATATTTGTACGGAATATCTTTGTTGTTGATTCAATTTGTTTGTTATTCAGAACAAATAAATCTTTTGTTTGAGTGAAATATTCTGTTTGTTTGAATAGAATACTTATACCTCCGGTCCAAAAGTCACCCCCCCCCTCTTAACCTTTAAACGAGTTGCGATATCGACTTCAAATTTGGAACTCTTAGATAAGACAACTCAAACTATCTTTTAGCATATATTTGATACTTTCAGCTCTTAAAATGTGGGCAGGGGGGCACGGGGGGATTTTTTTAAATGGAAAGGGGGTGTGATAAATCATTAAAAGCAAATAAAATTCTCTATTTGACTGTACCTATATTCTTAATTTTTTTAAACAATTTTTTGATTTTTCAATTTTTTGTGCTAAAAAATGAAATTTTTTATTTTTTTTTTTCTAAACTTTTATTTGTCAATTAAAATTAGTTTAAAAGTATAATTTACGTTTATTCATCATAAAATTAGTATGTTTAAAAAATTGTTTGATTTTTTTAGAGAAATTTTGGCAAAAATACCCATTGTCAACCCTATTTAACAAAAAAAAAAAAAAGTTAAAAAAAAAATTAAAATATATATAGTTATTAAATAGAGAATTTTATAAGCTTTAAAATGAGGTATCACACGACCCGCCTCTCCATTTAAAATAATGTGCTTACATTTTAAGAGCTAGAAGTATTAAATATATGCTAAAAGATAGTTTAAGTTGTCTTATTTAAGAGTTCCAAATTTGAAGTCGATGTGTCAACTCGTTCAAAAGAGGGGGGGGGGTGACTTTTGAACCGCTCTGTATATGGGATAGTTTGGTTATTTGGGGTAAAAAAAAATAATATACCCAGTAAACACAAAGATCTAATTTTTGTTAAAATGACCGCTTATTAAACGTTTATTATACGTATACGTAAATTTACGTATGATAAACGTTTAATAAGCTGTCAATTTAACAAAAATTAGATCTTTGTGTTTACTGGGTACGTATTAATTTTTGTAAAAAATATTTTATTGGTTAAAAAAATAGAAAACTTGCATACTTAACCTAAAAAAGTATTATTCCAAAAAATGTTTTATTTTTAAAGTTTTAACCTAATTCTCGAAAACGAGAAAAAACAAGGAAATTTCAGTCATTAAAAACGGTAATTTTCATTAAAATTGGAGGGATCAAAGGGAACGGGCATACGGCCGCGTTAAAAGTTTAATTATCTGTTATTAGTACTAACTTATTACCTGTATTCCAATAAAATTAGAATTACCGGTGTTTACATTTGAGTTAACATTGCTCCTTTTTTCCTGTGATCCAACAAAATTAAAATTACTTGTTTTCTTTTACGTGCAAAAATCTAACAATACGTTCAAAATCTAACAATACGTTCAAAATCTAACAATACTTTTATTATTATTATTTGGTCCAAATAAAAAAATAATAATTTTGAATATTCACTTATTTAGAGGTTCGAAATATTTATTTGGCACAAATAAAATTTGTTTAAGGCAAAAAAATGAGATTTTAAAATAAATAAGTATTCTTCAAAAATAAAAAAGAGATGATGCAATTATTAATCTTAAAAGACGCCATTAAAACAGTTAGTAACATCAGTTTTTCTTTTTGTATAACAAAAAAATTAAATTAACAATAAGTATTGCAGAACTGTATTATCAAAAAGCAACGCATGGCACCGTAATTTTTTGCAAGCTATTTAGGTATAATTTTGCTAAGGGTTTTAGTCTATTAATTTATTAAAATATTAACTTACCTTGTAGTTTTGGCCAAAGATGACCTACACCAAATTTTTGCATTAATTGCTCCATTATGCACTCCTTTTTTTAAATTTACAAAAAATTGCAAGACGGAGAATGCACTCCCACGCGGTACTCTGTAGCCGACGGCGGTGAAATCGCAAAATCTGCCGAATACTAGCGAAATTGACCGATCTAGCAGTTACTTAAATTCTAGTCGGCAATTATTTGATATACATTTCAATTTATTTAATCCAAATAATCTATTATTTGGTTTAAGTAAATAGAAAAAATATACCTAGAATGGTTGTTTTAAATAAATATTTAATTGCAACAAATAAACTAAAAGCAAATAATTTTTTTTAAATATCCAAATAATCTCATTTATTTGAGCCAAACTAAATTTTGTTGATTTAAATAAATTTTATTTGAAACAAATAAAATAATAACAAATAAATATTTATTAGGGCATTTTTTTTTTATTTTTTTCTGTGCAGGGCCGGCCTTTCAAGCCTCAAATTTGGCGCCCCTAGCAAAAGAAAAAACACCCTAAAATAAAGCTATGTGCGCCTACAAAAAAAATGCCCCCCAAAAAATGCCATCAAGAAAAAAAGCTTTGTCCCTGCAAACAGAATTGGCGCCCACGCATATGAGGGGGGGGGGTAATTACCCCCATTACCCCCCCCCCTCATCTACGCCCTTGGCCCGGGGAAAAAAGTTTTTGTATGATTATGCATAATTATGTATTGTGTATTTTGACCATGTATGAATTTTGACCCGGTATGATCATACATAATTATGCACAATTATACTTAATTTTAGGTATAATTATACATAATTATGTTTTTTTCACTACCAAGGAGTTAAAATTTTATTTTATTAATAATATTTTTGACATTTATACACTGAAAAAAAAAAGTTTATTTGCGTCAACTAAATATTTGGTTGGGGTTGGATATGGACAAATAAATATTTGGTTGTGACAAATAAATTTTATTTCTGTCAAATAATTTTTTTTTCTGTCAAATAAAACATTTTGTTCCCATTAATGAATCATTTTGAAAATTAAAATTATTTGTTTACATGAACTAAATATTTATTTGATCCAAATAAAATTTATTTGACACAACCAAATATTTATTTGTCCATATCCAACCAAATATTTAGTTGACGCAAATAAACTTTTTTTCGGTGTATGTGTGACAATTCAAGAAATCATTTTCTTATAGAATCCCTCTATAAAATTAGAAATAGTAGTCTTGTGTCTACACACTATAAAAAAGATAATTTTGATTTATTTGGATATGGCCAATTAAATTATTTGGTTGCGAGTAACAAATTTTATTTGGGTCAAATAAATATTTAGTTCATGCAAATAAATATTTTAATCTCAAAATCGTTTATTAATGGGAACAAAATAGTTTATTTGACAGAAATAAAATTTATTTGTCACAAACAAATAATTCAATTGGCCATATCCAACCAAATATTGTGTACACACAAATAAACTGTTTTATCAGTGCATGTCCCCCTGCAGTAAATGTAAGCACACTTAGTGTCATGGTGCGGTAAATAGTTTTTTCTGTCTTTAGTTGCGGTTTTGTTTGTATTAAACTCATCTATTACTAGGTGTGTTCGATATAGTACTTTCCATTACTGTCGACTTTTTGATTAAGTAATGGCAACTTACCTAGTTGGTAGTGAGAAAATATAATTTTATTACAAAAATTATTATTTTATTGTAACAAATCGGCAACTTATAAATACAATGAAAAAACGGATTCCTTGGAATAAAAATCCGCGCTCTTTATTCAAGGCCATTGACTTTGGTTCAAGAAAATGTCAGCATTGAAACAAAAGAATATGGCTTTGAACATATCCAAAGACACGTGTCCTTGGTTCAAGGAATCCGTTTTTTCTATGTATATATTAAATCTGTATGACGGCACTTAACGTGTTAAACTATCTTTTTTCACATACATATTTTATATTTTTATTTCTTAAAATGTGTTTTTAATGAATAGGCCCGTGTGATATATCATTTTAAATCATGTAAAATTCTCTATATACTGTATATTTTTTTATTTTTTATTTTTTTTTTTTAAGATTTTGATTTTTCAATTTTTTTACTAAAAAATTCGATTTTTTAAGATTTTTTTGTAAATTTTTATTTACCTATATCAATTAAAATTAGTTTAAAAGTATAATTCACGTTTTTGCATCATTTTTCAAAAATTGTTTTTTTTTTTAAGAAATTTTGTAGAAATACTTATTTTAACCCTATATTAAACCCCCATGGGCTGAAGTACTTCGATCAATGACCTTTTGTATAGATTATGCAATAAACGACATTATTATTATTAAACCCCCAAAAAAATGTCTAAAAATATTTTAAAAAAATGTATAGTCAAATAGAGTATTTTATAAGCTTTAAAATGATTACGACCCCCCTTTCCATTTAAAAAAAATCCCACATGCCCCCCTGCCCACACTGAAAATATCAAATATATGCAAAAAGATAGCTATAGTTAACCAACTTTAACCGGATAAATGGTAAAATATGGTTAACTAGTTTTATTCTGATTAGTATAATCAGAATTTTTTTCAAAAAAATATCTCGTCGTTATGCTGACCAAAAAAATATTAAGCCATATTGTATTATTTACCTTTTTTCCATGCGAGCTTAAAAATTAATTAAATTAAAAGCGTCCTTTTGCTCTGTATAATTTTGTTTAATATTATACTAGACAACTTATATTTTATAATAGTAATAATGATATACCAATTAACGAATAAACAAATAAATTTTAATTATGTATGTAAACTTTAATTATATATTATCAAAATAATCTAAAAGAAATATGATATTTGTAAACAGATTATTTATTTATTTTTTATAATTTTTTAATCAGATTATTTGTTAGTATTATTAAATTCGAATAAATTTTAAACTATAACTATGAAAATTTTTTAATCTATGAATAATAAATAAAAACTAGGAAGTTTTCTCTTCTTTATTTATAATCAATCATTTTAATGAATATTTTTTGCTTTGTTTTGCTGCGGTAGAAGACTAGTCTTCTAATTCTTTTAAGCTAACATCAATAACAGTAGCAATAGGTTTTTATTTATTTATTTATTTATTGAGTAGTTTATAGTCAATCAGGGACTTCAAAATAAAGGGTTTTATACTATATACTCCAGAGGTCAGGTAGTTTTACCTAGAAATAATAATTTAGCGAGTTTTCATTTTGAGTTTATTGGGTAGGGCCTCAAATAAAAAACCAATTTAGCGACCTTGAACTCGCTTTTTTGACGTATTTTTTGCAAAAAAACGGATTTTTTTAAATATTTAAAGTTCGAATTATTTCCAGGTAAAGACTCTCTTACTTTTTACTTACTCAATAAAAGCTAAAATCTACATATAAATGGTCCTTACCTGAAAAAGAAAAAAGAAAAACAATTAGAAATAAAACCATAAACGATGGAACAAATAATCAATCAATTTCTACTTATGGGATTTAATAATAATAATATTATTATTGTTTACTAGTTTGATTTCATTATATCATGATGAAATCAAACAAGAAGATGACTGATTCGTTATAAAGGATTAGAACTTGTGCGCTGAATGTCTTACGAAACTTGCTCTTTAATGCAGCATTAGATGGTTAAAATAAGAACAATTTAAAATTATAGATATCGTCGCCGATCTCACAAAATAACCTATTTGCTTTTAGCACATTTTTCAGGAGAGCATTTTAAACGATTTTAACGATTTACGTGTTGTTAATCCCACTTTTTTGAAAACCCCTTGCAACTTTCAATATATTTTTTATACCTTGGGGTATTGCGTATACCTTAGTATCTGTACTATTAAAATGGGTTTGAAAGTTACAGAAAAATAAAATTAAAAAATTGTCTGCAGATAAGTTACTTTATGAGTAAATTTTTTTTAACGGTTATTTACAGCAAATTCGTTATACAAAAAAAAAACAGATATAGAATAATATATTCTATAACTAGTATGGAATAGACACTATTCCGGGCAAGCAGAAAGTTTTTCGAGCCAGCAGGCGTGTATCACGTTCTCGCGGAATAAATATTCCAAACGTGCAACGTCAGACTGGAAAGGTGAGATAGTGAGACAAATCTCACCCCCCCCCCCCACCTTTAGGGGCCCCCCGCCGGGTTAGGACCTTTTTTTTCAGTTATCAAAATTTCTGGCAGGGGTAAAAAAAAGTTTTTGGGGGGTGATAAGCTTCTTTTTTTAGTCATCAAAATTTTTGGGGAGGAAAAAATGATTTTAACTAGTGAGGAAAAAAAGATTTTAACCTCGATTTTAACTAGTGTCGGACTTGGTATGACGTGATAAACCTTAATAATTTTGTAATTTTGAAACAATAGTACACACTAGTGTTTACTTATTACTGATATAAATTTAATTATCATTATAAATTCAGCAATACACTGTTTTAATATTGAATAAAAGACACGCGAGCGGCAAAGTATACAATATTACGTGACAAAAATTATCTAATAAGTTTCAGGACACTGCAGGATATTTTCTAAAAGTGTGTCAAAATTTTTCATTTTAGATTCTTAAAAATCTAAGTGAAACCCAGACCCGGACTTTTTCGAGGGCCAGATCGGCTAGTCGGCGAGCGCCGAGGGCCCCCGCCTCAAGGGGGCACTGAAGGGACCCAAAAAATGTGGTTTATATTTTCTATTAATCAGGTATTTTTTAACTACACTATAATTAGTGCATTTGTGTTTTACATAGTCTGTACATGTCTTTGAGGATATAAGGAGCCACAAACCGGCAACGCTGTTGTCAACAACAGCCTGTTGATAATTTATAAACAGTACCCGGCGAATTTCCAGTACTAGCATAGCCGCTGCGTCGACTTTAGCGTTTACGCGAGGTTTTAAATATTTACATTTTTATTTCTTTTTATCTTGATTTTTTTAATGATTCCATTTAAACGAGTAAGGTGGTAAAAAAAGTTATCGATAAATACATATGTATATTTAATATGTATAGTCAATATTTTTGCGTGTAACAAGTAAGTCGTCAAATGTTACGATTTAGTAACCTTTATAAAATTTTCCTCATAATTCGACAAAATTATTCCGTAAGCCTATGTTTCTGTATTTATTTTCAACGTTGATGAGTCATAACTGAGTTTACGCCGACAACTGTTTATAAACAAGTAAATTAAAGGAGGAATTTTGGATAAAATGGTTTAACTACTTTTTTATTTTATTTATTAAATTTTGTATTTTGTAATTTGTGAGGTAATTTGTATATTGCGTGCTCAAGAGGGCCATAGACCTTTAAATTCATAAAAAATTTGGCCTGCGGCGCTAGATCTTTCTTACATTTTGGTGTAATTTGGAATTATAAAACTGTTTTAAAATATTAAAATAAGTTTGTAACAAAAATTGTCTGTGGAGCTAGGGCTTTCTTACTTTTTTTAAGATTGAAGGACTTATGCGTGAAATTCATAAAAAAATTCGCCTGCGGCGCTGGAGCTTTCTTGCATTTTATTGTGAAATTTAGAATAATAAAAATATTAAAATAGACCATCAAGTTTTTAAAATTTTTTGCCTGTGGCTCTAGGCTTACTTAGGTTTTTTTCTATTTATACACGGAAAAAAAAATTTTTAGCTAGGAGCGCTATAACACACATACCAAGCAAATTATAATCGCTTATTATATAAATACAAGGCTTTCTCTTACAATTATGGCAGTCAGTGTAAAAATTTATATGAAATACTTTAATTGTTTAGTGAATAATAAAATATAACAAATAGTATGGCATTTATAGCTTAAATAGATTTAATTATTAACGAACGAATGGATCCATAGTTGGGATTATATTTAATTATTGTCCGTGCTAATAATTTTTATAATATAATAAAATTTCTGTAAATTTATAATAGTGCCTGTAATAAATATAATCGTGTCTGTAATATATATAATCGTTTCCAATTTATTTTTAACATTATTAGTTATTGTGTCCCTTATAATCTATAGCTTAAATCACTATAATTTGCCACTGTTACCAAATATCTTATAATGTATAGCGCAGAGCCCACTAATTTCTTTCCGTGTAATTGTAGAACATAAGCGTAAAAGTCCTCAAAAAATTCGCCTGGGGCGCTTAAAGTCTAAAATGATCAAAATTTGCGTTACGTAATACTTGAACGTTCCCTAATTTAATTTGTAAAAAATTTCGCCTGCGGCGCTAGGGCTTTCTTACTTTTCTTATTTAAGATTGTAGAATTCAAACCTGAAATTTGTAAAAAAAATGCATTTATTTAAAATTCAGAATTTTAAAAGTGTTTAAAAATTAAAGTAGGCTATTAACTTTGTAAACATTTTCGCCGGCAGCGCTAGGGCTTTCTTTCTTTTTTTATTTAACTTTCTCAAACTTAAACAGAAAATTTGTAAAAACTTCCGCTTGGAGTGCGAGAGTTTCTTGCATTTTTGTGAAATTTTAACTAATTTTCCCTATGGTAAAGTCGCGGAGCTTCATCTTTTAGGACATTCTTCTTCTTCTTCTTCTATATTTTTTTTTTCTTTTAGGACATAAAAACCCCCATCGCTAAAATCTTCAAGAATAATTGGCATGGTAGATTCCTGTAATAAAGTAAGGCAACTGGCACCGTTGGCAGCACCCTCAAACCAATGGATTTTTTCCTATGGGGTTTTCTTAAGAATAAAGTTTATGGTACAAAGCCTGCAACCCTTGATAAATTGAAGGTAGCTATTTAAAGGGAATGCGCTAAAATTCCAAATAAAAAAAATACGCTAATGTAGTTTGAAAGCAAATTGTACGATATTTATTAACCACTTTATAACCAATCAAAGTGTAGTTACATTATTTTTCGACACCCTGTATAAGTGGTCAAAACTTCTATAAAATTGTTATTAATATAGACATTTTAGGTTTCCTTGTCTGACTCTTTTTGACACCTCATCTCACTTTACACACTGTTTTACAGGTATGTGCCAAATTTTACGTTTCCAGATTATACCGTTTTGGCGGGGCTCAAAGAACAGACTTTATGGGGAAATTAATAAAGATTAATTAAGAAGTTATTTACGAAACTATAAATGAACAATTCTTGTTTTAAATTTCTCTACAATCCTTATTTTATGAATCAAATAACTTGTAACGGAACTTGAATTTAGCATTAAAATAATACATGTAAGCGTATACATTTTAATTTGTTTTCATTTCAACATCGAAAACTTTAATTATCATAGAAGATTACTGTAATAAAAGTTAATATCGAGTATTTTCTCAAATTTAATTAAATAATTTTAAGAGCATACATTAAAGCACAATGGTGCTGTAACATGGTATGTATGCAAAAACCTAGTACACCTAAATAATATATACTAGGTTTGGATGTTATATGTATTGGTGTTTTTGAGGTTGCTGATAATAACAAATGATCTGCCAAAATTGATGATCAAATGATCAATGATCAAATGATCTAATTCACCCCCAGGGGACAGGGGGCATATATTTACAATATTGGTTTTCCGTTTTGAACATTTTTAAAAACTTTTCCCTTTTCTGTGCGCCCGATGATTGAAAATAGGGTAAGCTCTTTTACTGGTCAATATATTTTAGGTTGGTATCAGGGCGAAAAATGAAGTATAAAATTTTCAGTGCCGAAAATTTCGCGGGAATCCAGAGACCACGTTGCGGACTGCTATTTTTGCGTATTGAATCCAGCTAAACGATAAAAAGGCGAAAAAAAAATGCTAAACCAATTTTGTATTTTTTTATAAAGTTAACAAAATGAATATACGAGTATTTTTCTTTTTCAACAGATGAGCGATTAAAATCATAGATTTTCTTAAATTTTTAAATAATGTTTTCCTGGTTTGTAACAAACTTATACATGAAATATTAATTTTTTCGGATGAATAACACTAAACCTATAGTAATTACGTACACTAATCTGAGGCACAAACTTCATGTAGACTTGTGTTATAGGTCAATTTAGGAAACGGGTAGAGCCTCCTCAGTGGGGGAAGCCACGTAAGACAGTGGCGGACTGGTCATAAGGCAAGGTCGGCAAAAAAAAACACCAAAACAACCAAAAACCAAAGATATATCAAATTGCACAATTTGGCAACAGCGCGAAAGACCGAGTTGAATTTTAGACGTAGATGCTAGTAGATGTGGTATTAAATTGACCCAATTTTGAGATAGAACAGTTAAGAACTAGAGGTACCAATATCTAGTTTCTTAAAACAAATAATTGAAAGAAAAATCTATGAGTGAGGGAATAATTAGGTGAATGACAGAATCATAAACAAACAAAAATCAGAGGTGCCAGATCTTTTAGGTGATTTTTTTTCAACTATACTCCGTCCAGTTATGCAAGATAGTAAGGGACGCGGCCCGTTTTACACCACAGAGCGCATAAATAGCATAATTATGTATAAATCATAGTGTATCAAAAATATATCAGATGTCGGTACTGTTTTCCTGGAAAGGGCCTATCCAAAGACTAGCACAACAAGCATAGAATGCGATGCCAAGATTGGCTTGATGTGTCGTCATGTATCTTGTAATGGTTGTTATGCGGGCCTCTGGATAGGCCTTAAGTTGCAATTGTAACCTAAAAATTTGACGTTTTCCTTGTGTTCAATATAATTTACGTTTGTACAATATGTAGAATATGTTAATTTAGTGTGAGTGTATGAAGAATAAACCAAAAAGTACCTTTTTCAATACCATATAAAATAACATTAAGTATAACCATTTTATTATGTAACTTTCTCTTCTTTTATTAGCTATTAGCTTTAACGACCGTCAATCATTGTCATAGACAAAAAATGTCACAATATTTTATATGTTAAAAGGTACGAGTTTTTAACCAATGATGTAGCTTAAAAATCGCGGGAATTTTAAACTACTATCCTGCATAATTGGACGGACTATAGTCTAATAAATGTTTTTCTTACTAAATTTTGAAATCAGTCCAATGTGCGTTCGCAAGTTGGGTAGAAAGGTAAAGAGACTAAAAAGTACGATAGCGATTTATAGTAAGTCGTGACAGATTTAATGGCAGATGAATAAAAATGTGGATAAATTCTGTAACGAATAGTTTTTTTGTGAGCTGACTGTCAACGTCTTCATCTCGAAAACCGTTTTTAAACAGACCGTGGGAGAATCTAACCGAAATCGTCTCTCTTTCGGTACCCGTTGTTTCATTAAATCATAATAATTCGACTATTTATAAAAAAAATATCTTTTATTATTTAGTGTTTGTTTAAAGTGGACTGTATCACACAAAAAGGCTAAACAATTCCAATACTAGGTATACCAGGGATCATCTCTATAATATACGACTGTTTTAAATACCAAAATATTCAAAAACTACCCGAAATCAACTATTTTTCACTTTTTTTTATAAATTTTTAACAAGTTAAAAAGCGCGCAGATTTGAATCCTATATTCCATGAATATACAATTTAATGATGTCTAATAAATGTGCTACAATTTAATGATGTCTAATAAATGTGCTATTTCATATTCATACATTGTATAAAAAAACTATTATACCGTGCGGACATGGGTATGGCCTCTAGGATTCTAATCTATACGTTAGAGTGCCCTAATGTGACGTTTTCATTGACAGGAAACCCCATATTAAGGCTCTTTACTATACGTTGGTATCAAAATAATATGTAGTGACTATGCCTGACTCGTATGCTCTCGTATAAGTAACTTCCCTCAGACGAAGTTACGCGACTCGCTCCCGAATTGATATGATCTTCACCTTTTACCACACTTTCATCTTCACCTTTTACCACACTTTCGCACATGAGTTACTGCACATTATTTTGGAACTAACGTATAACTGTGTTTAAGTTAAATCACCTTAAGTTGGGCGGGGGTCTAAAAAAATATCTGACGTAACTTGTTTACGAACCCAAAGTAAAAAATTAATAAATCAAATATTTCGTTATAATGGAGCTACAGCTAGAATTATGAAACAAAAGACGTCTACCCTATCTCTATTTGACTGCTACACTTTCCAGCCAAACAAATAAATACTGTATTTGTTTTTCATACAACAAATACAGTATTTATTTGGTTGGCCGGAAAGTGTAGCACTGAGCGGCACGAACGAACATAGCTAATGTGAATCTGTAGAATAAGATAATTCTACTAAAATTTAGATGGCGCCAGTAATTTCTTTAATAAAAATAATAAAGTTACACTTTTCGCCCGGCCAAGTAAATATTGTATTTGTTCAACAAAGAACAAATACAGAATTTGTTTGGTTGGGTGGAAGTGGGAGTGTATGTATGTCTTCTATCCTTTTTAGATAGAACTTTTGACCCTGTCTAATCTAACGGGAGAAATCGCCATTCAACTAGCCCGTATACAAAAAAAAATAATAAATTAGCCATATAATACTATTTACTGTTTTATTTTTTGCATAACATAGTTCAAATATTGGCAACATCAGGCGGCACAGCACGTATTTTCTTAGTATGGTTCCTGCGATTTGTTATTTTTAATGGTTTCTTGTTTTGGTTTGGACAATTAATAAGTTATACTCTTTAAAGTCATACGGAAGAATACTTTTTTTGTACGACTGCTTTAAAATGTAAGCAAATACACACACTTTTCAAACACAGAATAAATTCATTCTAGTTCTAGATACGGTATGAATATTCCGTATAAGTGTTAGAATGAGCACATGTGTCATCTCTTGTTTATAAAAGTAAAGAAAACTGTAGCAAAATTAGCAAAAATATATTTATTTTACCATGAAATATTGAATAATTTAATGCAATTTAAAGTTTCGCGTTAAAATTACATAAAGTTTATTAGTTTTTTTTAATATATGACCAGTTTTTAATCAATTTAGTTCAAAAAATTTAAACATGCCCTCTATTGTTAAATATTAAAACCTGATATCTGTCACAATCATCTGACATAACCTTTAATTTTTGCATTATAATTTGTAAATATGTGCTAAAATTAAATAAAAATCTTTTTTAAGTACTGATTTGATAAAATTATTTTATAACATTAATTGATTTATTTAAAAATATTTGTTTTGTTGCATTTACAATGTTGAGTGACAAAAACATTGTTTTTAACCTTGTCCGCAGTTCAAAGCCATACAGTGTTACATATTTGCAGTCGAAGAAAAAGTATAGTCTACAACACGTATGGAATAGTCATTCCGCGCTCGCGGGACCGTCATACTCGCCTGCCAGCTCGTATGACAAACTTTCCGCTCACGCAGAATATTGTCTATTCCATACTAGTTATAGAATATACTATTTTACAACGGGTTTAGAATAGTATATTTTGTGACAAGTGTCAAATTTGACACGGGAGCTGCAGGCGAGTGTGATGGTTTCTGAGTGTAGAATATGCATTCCAAACGTGTTCCAGACTATACTTTTTCTGCGACCACATTTCTTAATAATTTTATTCATTTTTACTTTTATATTTTAAATATAAAATTAAATAAACATTAAAAAAAAATCCCAAATTTTCACTTCTCTCGACATTTCTGAACTTTTTAGGTCGGTCCTCAAAAACAATGTTTTCTAGACTTTTTGATATTTCTCGACGAATCTTAACTTTTTAAGACTTGGCAAAATGTTTATTTACGTTTTAATTCTAGTCAAAGAAATAATATAAATTTTATAAATTTATATAGTCCTCATTACTATGACTTTTACTTTATTTTTGAAAAAACTGTTGTTCTCATATTAAAAGCCCGAAGCATAGGGAGCGTTCAAGTATTACGTAACGCGCAAGGGGGGGGGTCTCGAAAACGTTACGCCGCGTTACAGAGGGGGGTGGGTGTCAGTAAAAATGTTACCTAACATTTAAAAAATTATAAACTTATAAAACGTTTATTGGATCACGTTTTTAACAATGATCTAGGCTTAAAGATACGGATTCCTTGTAAATTTTATTGCACACGGCGTGGTTAGCAGTTAACTAAATCCTCTAAACAAAAACAATTAGAGATGGAAAACCATAGCCAATAACCGGTTTTCGGTTAACCGGTTTCGGAAATTACATCAGACCGGTTTTTGGTTAAAACACGGAAGCAATAACCGGTTAAAAACCGGTTTAAACCATAAAGCAAAATTTCCATATTTTTTTTTTACTTTTTGTAAAATGTTACGTAACAAATAGGGGGGGGGGTCTCGAAAATGTTACGCCGCGTTACATGGGGGGGTGGGGGTCAAAAATGTCCAAATTTTGCGTTACGTAATACTTGAACGCTCCCATAGGTGAAGTATACAAGTTAATCAGAAGCAATGAGACAAACTATTTTCCGTTTTGTTAACACTATTTTGTTGGTCAATAAGATCATTGCCACGAAATCGAAAAGATGTCTTATATAACGTTTGATTAGAAACTAAATTATTAAAATATTTAGCAGTAAGACTGTATAGAGAATATAATCTCTAGAGATATGAGCTTTAGTTAATAGAAAAATTAGGAGGGACATGACGGTGTAGTAGTAATTCTATTTTCGGTTTTTTTTTCCAGGACTAATAACATGACTCGGATATATTTTAATGCAACAACTTTTATTTAATACAGGGCCGTAAAAGGGAGGGAGGCAGGGGGGCTTAGCCCCCCCCCCTCCTGGCCTTTGTTTGAGCTCTCCCTGGCGTTTTCGCTGAGCCCCCCTGGTATTTTTTTGCGCCAAGTTTGGTAGATACCGTCAGGAACAAAGCTCTTTTTGGGGCGGCAATTTTTTTTCTTCGCCCTGGCGTGTTCGCTCAGCCCCCCTGGTTTGGACTTTTGGTGCACCAATTTTCTTTTGCAGGGGCGCCAAGTTTGGTAGAAACCGTCAGGGACAAAGCTTATTTCTCGTAAAGGTAATTTTTGGGGCGCCAATTCTTTTTTGCAGGGGCGCCAAGTTTGGCAGAAACCGCCAGGGACAAAGCTTTTTTACATCATGAAGGTATTTTTTTCTTTTTTTTTACCCTGGGGGCTGAGCCCCTCCTAGTACTAGTACCCTTGGGGCTGAGCCCCCCCCCCCTAGATTTTTTTCTGGTTACGGCCTTGATTTCATAACTAAAGTTTCTAGATGTTACAAATATACAAAATCGTTCAGTATTTAACATAGTAAGAGTAGGTAAAGGAGGATGCCAGGAAACGGCGATTTTTCGTCTCGCTGCGGAACTTTTCTGACCCTTATAAAATTATTGTAAAGGTAATTTTTGGGGCGCCAATTCTTTTTTACAGGGGCGCCAAGTTTTGCAGAAACCGTCAGGGACAAAGCTTTTTTTCATCATGAAGGTATTTTTTCTTTTTTTTACCCTTGGGGCTGAGCCCCCCTAGATTTTTTTCTGGTTACGGCCCTGATTTTATAACTAAAGTTTCTAGATGTTACAAATATACAAAATCGTTCAGTATTTAACATAGTAACAGTAGGTAAAGGAGGATGCCAGGAAACGGCGATTTTTGGTCTCGCTGCGGAACTTTTCTGACCCTTATAAAATTATTGTAAAGGTAATTTTTGGGGCGCCAATTCTCTTTTACAGGGGCACCAAGTTTTGCAGAAACCGTCAGGGACAAAGTTTTTTTTCATCATGAAGGTATTTTTTCTTTTTTTACCCTTGGGGCTGAGCCCCCCTAGATTTTTTTTCTGGTTACGGCCCTGATTTTATAACTAAAGTATCTAGATGTTACAAATATACAAAATCGTTCAGTATTTAATACAGTGACAGTAGGTAAATGAGGATGCCAGGAAACGGCGATTTTTCCTTTATTTCTAACAATTGACAGCGTTTATCGGATAAAAATGAATTTAATTTTAATTAGTTTCCATCTTTTATTCTATTCTCAACCTTTAAAACTAAAAGAATATTCGAGTTTTAAAGATTATAAATAATGCGTAAACGCATAAATGGTAAATATTATTTGTTTTTAATTTAAGTTAAAATAATTATTAGCTATTTTTAGGCCCGTATAAATTTTTTGAAATACGAAGTATCTCAAAACATTTATGGTAAAAAAATAATTTATGTTGCCCGCATCCGTGGATAGATTCTGGCATTTTATATAGGTAATTGTTTAACTTGTATATATTTAATTGTCTTGATACTTTTATCTTTACTATGGTAACCTTAAACTATTTAAATAACTGTGTTATGCTAAAATTACAAAAAGAAAAACATAAATGTGCAAAATTGGAATAAGTATTGCAGTTTTTAACCAGTTAACAGTTTATAAAATAATTGTCTTAAAATAAACATTGGGGCATTCTGGGAAAAATTAATAAATGGGTCTTGCTATACCTTCCTCGTAAATAATACACTGTAGGTTTCTGGTCGATATTTTGTCGACTTTGGATATTATCACTTTTTTTGCATATTCTACTTATTTACATTAAAACTAACAATTTAAGGTCAAAAATTTAAAAATCTATCGGGCTTAACATTTTTTATTTAACTATACCGGTTGTCCCATCAGGTTCTTGACAAGCTATATCTCCGTTATTTTAAAAGATAGATTTTTTTGCAAAAATCAGCGTTAAATGGGTGCCATTGAAGTTTTTATTGACGTGTTCAAAACCACCCCTTGCTTAGCCACCCCCTTAAAACCACCCCCAACTTCTGTTTTTCAAATAGCATTTTTATCAAAGAATATGAAAGTAAATGTTATTCTTAATTCAACCATGTATTATAAGTAGTATCTTATTTCTTAAAGGGGCACCAAATAAAAACTATTATTTATTAATAATATTTTCCCACCAGATTTTAAACGGGCTATATCTTCGTTGTTTAAAAAGATAAAAAAAAATCGAAAAAAACAAAAGTAAATGCGAGTCAAAGTAGAATTTGCTGTCTTATGCAAAACTACCCCTTACTTACCCACCCTCTTGGAACCACCCCCAACTTTTGTTTTTTAAATAGCACCCCCCTATTTTTACTAAAGAATAAAGCACATTTTATTCTAAATTCATCCATGTATTATAAGTGATATCTTATTTTTTTAAGGGGATCCAAATTACAATCCCATCAGATCACAAGCAATATTTTTCATCATTTTTTTTTCCAAAAACAAGTTAGATTATATCTAAAAGAGAACTGATTAATGTATCCAAAACCCACCCTTAATAACCCACTCTCCTGGAACCACCTGCAACTTTGTTCTATATTATAAGTGATATCTTATTTTTTTAAGGGGATCCAAATTACAATCCCATCAGATCACAAGCAATATTTTTCATCATTTTTTTTTCCAAAAACAAGTTAGATTATATCTAAAAGAGAACTGATTAATGTATCCAAAACCCACCCTTAATAACCCACTCTCCTGGAACCACCTGCAACTTTGTTCTAAATACCACCCTATAGTTAATAAATAATAATTGTTATTTGGAGTCCCTTAAATGATAAGATACCACTTATAATACATGGTTGAATTCAGAATTTCATATGCTTTGATAAAAATGGGAGGATGCTATTTGAAAAACAAAAGTTGGGGGTGGTTTTAAGGGGATGAGTAAGCAAGGGGTGGTTTTGGATACGTGAATAAAAACTTCAACGGCTCCCACTTAACGTTGTTTTTTGCAAAAAATTCTATCTTTTCAAATAACGGAGATACAGCTTGTCAAGAACCTGGTGGGACACCCGGTATATGCATAAAAGGCATTTCGCGCCTAGCGTGCACCTTTTTCCACTCATCACATGGATTTTTAGGAAACTTGGAATAGATGTAGTACTGGTGGGTATAATGTACCATGGAATCATATTTTTCAAATGCATCCATCTGTATAATATATACAGGATGTTCAAGTTGACCACAGACTGTCTGTGACAGATATACACTTAAAGTTGTATCACTCTGTACATTGCGCGAATGCCGCGGGATTTTAAACAGTGCGAGGCTACAAACCCTATTTAATATAAGATGCAAGCATGCTACCTATACGCCATTTATAAGGTTAATTGATTTAATCTATAGGTGGCTACATAGGTACCTAACAATAAATAAACTTGCATTATTCAGTGAATAATAGTATATTAATAATTATTTGCAAAGGCGTGGGAGTAGGTACTGATCTTATGCGGTTTGCAGCTTCGATAGGCACAATGACTTCTTGAAACCCAGCTATCTTCCCTTTGTTTCAGTGGCGGAGGTGGAGACGATTCAATCATTATATTAAACAAGCCGTGAAGATATGTAATGCTACGAATTTCATTATAGAGTAAGATCCCAGACTCCCCAGACCTACGTCATTTTACTGTGTCTGGTTTTCATATATTTTTTACACAATGCTATGGAAAACCAACATTCATTATTCCCAGACACCCTCCGTGGGCCCTTACTTCCCCCAGACGCTCTAATCGGGAAAAAAGTAGCCAATCTACGTTATTTTACTGAAGTACTTTTTTTCTGAAAATTTTAAATGATGTATTACACGACCCACTTTTCATTTAAAAAAATGTCCCCCCATGCCTACATTTTAAGAGCTGAAATTATCAAATATATGCTAGAAGATAGTTTTATTATTTAAGAGTTCTAAATTTCAAGTCGATATCTCAACTCGTTCAAAAGTCAAGAGGGTTGGGGGTGACTTTTGGACCGCTCTGTAGAATAGTTTATGTATAACGTTATTACTACTTTTTTTTGAATACGTATAATTTAGTTGATTTTTTGTAATAATATTACATAAAATAGTTTAATATTAATCAGCACAAAAAAATAAATAATTGTGTAGGTAGGTACTTTCCTAGAAAATACTAATTAATTTTAACTTAATCAATTTTGCTATTAAATAGCAAATTATTAATATTATAATAATACTACTACTACTAAGCAAAAACTGTGATTAATATTAGAATCATTATCATCATGAGGGCATTACCGTACAAAGCAAGGTTTTCTTCGAAGATGATCTATGCTAAGATCTCTCTCTCTCTCTCTCTCTCTCTCTCTCTCTCTCTCTCTCTCTCTCTCTCTCTCTCTCTTCTCTCTCTATTCTCTCTCTCTCTTCTCTCTCTCTCTCTCTCTTCTCTCTCTTCTCTCTCTTCTCTCTCTCTCTCTCTCTCTCTCTCTCTCTCTCTCTCTCTTCTCTCTTCTCTCTTCTCTCTTCTCTCTTCTCTCTCTTCTCTCTTCTCTCTCCCTCTCCCTCCCTCCCTCCCTCCCTCCCTCCCTGCCTATTATAGTTGGCATTGATACTAGATATATTTTTTTTCATTTTATTTTATGTTTAGTTTAATATACAGTACCTATATGAGAAAATTAAAGTTGTGATGACGGACACGCTACAAAATTTCTGCCAAAATTTTAATCTTTTATTTTCTAATTTATCTTATAGAAACAAATATAACAACTACAGTTTGAACCAAAAAACTCTAAATTTAACAGTAAAATATAACACTACTTAAAAATAAAAGATAAGTTATAACTGAAATTTCTTGTTTGGCCGGTTTGAAACGAACTGTAACTTAATTTCATTAAAAAGTGTTTCGAATGGATATATTTTGATTAATTTTATTGGGGTGCGTCCATGCTGTGTAAAATATAATTTTATTAATGAAAATTAGATTAATTTTAAATTAGAAATGTAAAATTTACAATTTTAAATTTTGCACCTTGGTTTCAAATTCCATGGAATGGCGAAATGAAAAATCTGGAAGTCAAACAGCAATAAAATATATCTTATAAGTAATTAATTTAAAAGTGGCTGTTTAAGAATTAATTTACGATTTCAATTACAGAAATAATTATCTGCATTAAAACTGATACAATCATTTCGCTTCCGAATTATAAAAAACGAAAATTTAATATGTTCAAGTCCTTGATATATCATCTGCACACAAAATAACTGCTTAAAAAGGCGTAACATCTGCAAAAAAAACAAGACAGAATTTAATAAATTATTTTTTTTATTTTGCGACTCTTATAAGCTCATAACCACACGCATTTTGCGTGTTTTTATAGACCCATAAGAGGTCTCTACTTTTTTTTCTGTTGGGTTCGCAACATACAAAAGCCTATCTATTGACGTTTTGCGTGCAAATGTCAATGTCGATTTAAAGTTTAATTTTTTACAAAATTTTGTGTTTGGGTTATTTTTACCGTGTTAAAATTGTGGACTGGTTAATTGCAGTGAAAAAAGAAGAGATGACTCTAAAATATATCAAAATATCATTTGTTCTTAGAATTTTAAACATAGTGTAAACTGTAATGCCAACCCAAAACAAAAATCCCTAAATCAGTCATCAATTTAAATGTAAGTTTTTTAAATTTTAGAGCAAAATAGAAAAAAATGTATAAATCACTCGTTTCATAACACGTTTTTAGAGCACTAGTACTTTAAAAAACTCGCCGCAAGCGGCTCGTTTTCTAAATTTGTACTCGTGCGCTAAAAACGTATGTTATGAAACTAGTACTTTAATATACTAAAAGTGTGACCGCAAAAAAGAGATTTTTTAGCCTCTTTTTCAAACATCTGATACTTCGATTGGAATTGATAAAATGTAACGTAGGTGCTCAAAATTTTTGCCTGGTCATGAACTTGCGCTAAAAGCAAGATTTATTGCTCTAGAAGCTAAACATCCCCTTAAACAAAGGGTTAACTAGGGGTATTTGAATTGAATTTTATACGGCTTTCTCACATTTTATTAAACATAACTGACTGGATCCCTTTAACTCGATTTTTCTTAAGATACTTTATGATTTACTACTTTTTTTGGTGCTTGGGGGGTAGTTTAAACCTCTTTGTGGGGGTGGATTTTCATCAAATCCAAGGGTGATACCCCTTTACGTGTTTTTTCTGTAATATAAAACATAAAAAACACGTAAAGGGGTATTACCCTTGGATTTGATGAAAATCCACCCCCACAAAGAGGGTTAAACTACCCCCAAGCACCAAAAAACGTTGTAAATCATAAAGTATCTCAAGAAAAATCGAGTTAAAGAGATCCAGTTAAGTTAAGTTTAATAAAATGTGAGAAAGTTTGGCATAAAATTCAATTCGTGTACCCCTAGTTATCCCTTTGTTTAATGGGATGTTTAGCTTTTAGAATAAATAAATCTTGCTTTTTGCACAAGTACATGTCCAGACAAAAATTTTGAGCACTTATACGTTACATTTTATCAATTCCAATCGAAGTTACAGATGTTTGAAAAAAAGGCTAATTTTGCGGTCACTGTGCAGGTTGTGTATTAATAATATCATTTTAAATCAATTTATTGCATTATTATTATTTTTATTTATTTATTATTATTATTTATTTAATATTATTATTGTATAAAGTTACTGTAGTAAGTTACTGCTCAAGAGTTAAAAGGGAGGGGGGTTGTTTATTAATTTAAATCCTGTTCTATTTCTATTTTGAGCTATTAATGTAGTCTTTATTTCTATTCGTATTGAGCAAGGTGTTTACCTATAATTTGATTACATTTCTGGCAAAATTCCGTACTGTCCATTTAAACATCTTGATACAAACATGGATAAAACTATTCAAAATGCATGATTTTATGTGAAAATTAACCCATATTTCTGTGCAAAAAACTTATATCAGAAATTTATGTAAATTCAATTAATTACAGGAGATTAGTATTCGCTTTAATATACACTGTGTATAACAAGCTGTGAAGATATGTGATTGGAAATAAAACGGTGTTTTTAACTTCACAGCGACTTCGGGCAGAAGAAGTATTGTTATAGCGAATTTTTTTTTTTTTTCATATTTAGATGTCTTTATAAGTTTTAAGGGTTTATACAGTGCGTAAATTAAGTCTGGAATCACCCGATTAACTTTTTAGTTACAAGTTAAAAAAACGCTCGTACAGGTTGTTTTTTATTTTTTATTTTGCAAATTTTGATTTAAAAAGAATTATTAAAATTGTAACCCTTTTGCACCCTCACAACTTTTCTTTTTCAAATCATCTTTGGAAAAGTTATTTAATAAGTTTTCTAACGGTGTATGATAAAGCGTAATTTGGCAAAGGGCTTATAAAAAAAAGGATGGCTATTTGAAAAAAAGTCCAAACGTTGGAATGGGTGTGTGCAAGGGGGTAACATTTGATGTAAACCAAAATTGGTAAAACTAAAAATGAAAATGTCCAACGATGTGTCACAAGGGGCAGTTGCTATTTGAAAAAAAAGTTTTGATGAGAGGGTGCAAGGTAATGAAATGTTTAGAGGTAGCTCAAAGCACTCAAACTCTGACAAAAATCGGTACCTGTTTTTCGGATAAAATTGAGTAAATTTTGGTTTGGAGGTTTCTTTGGCAATATTTAGAAACAATACTAGTTGAGAGAAAGTGAAAAAATTATATCGTGTACATCAAATGAAATCTTTAAATAATTGGCAATTTTTTTGAGCTACCTCTAAACATTAATCGATTTGGCTCATTTTTGAGTGTCCACCGTGTTTTACTAAGAAGCAACTTTTGAGTCAGAGAGCGTTTTCGATTTCGAAATTCGGGATTTTTTGACACACTCTAACATACAGTGCGTAAATTAAGTCTGGAATCACCTGATTAACTTTTCAGTTACAAGTTAAAAAAAAAACGCTCAGACATGTCGATTTTTTATCTTTAATTTTGCAAGTTTTGGTGTAAAAAAAGTTTTCACTACCTTGCACCCTCTCATTACAACAGTTACCGATTTTTTTCAAAGTTTGAGCGCTTTGAACTACCTCTAAACATTAATCGAGTCCAAACGAAATTCGGGATTTTTGATACACTCTAATATACAGTGCGTAAATTAAGTCTGGAATCACCCGATTAACTTTTCAGTTACAAGTTAAAAACAAAAACGCTCAGACATGTCGATTTTTATCTTTAATTTTGCAAGTTTTGGTGTAAAAAAAGTTTTCACTACCTTGCATCCTCTCATTACAACAGTTACCGATTTTTTTCAAAGTTTGAGTGCTTTGAACTACCTCTAAACATTAATCGATCTGGCTCATTTTTGAACGACCACCGTTTCTTACCAAGGAGCAACTTTTGAGCCAAAGAGCGTTTTCGATTTCGAAATTCGGGAATTTTTGATACGCCCTACTGTATATACATACTAAAAAAAAGCTTTTCTGATGTCTGTCCACAGGTCTACATGTATGTATAGTATATAGTACGGTCCAAAAGTCACCCCCCCCCCTCTTAACTTTTGAACGAGTTGAGATATCGATTTCTAATTTAGAACTCTTAAATAAGACAACTTAAACTATCTTTAAGCATATATTTGATACTTTTATCTCTTAAAATGTGAGCAGGGGGGCATGGGGGGAAATTTTTTTAAATGGAAAGGGGGGTCGTGTGATACATCATTTTAAAGCCCTTAAAATTCTCTATATAACCATACATTTTTAAAATTTTTAAACATATTTTTTAAGATATTGATTTTTCAGTTTTTTGTGCTAAAAAAATAAATTTTTAAGTTTTTTTTTTTGTTAATTTTTATTTATGTCAACTAAAATTAGTTTAAAAGTATAATTTACTTTTTTTCATTATGAAATTAGGCATTTTTTAAAAATTGTTTGGATTTTTTAGAGAAATTTTGACAAAAATACCCATTTTCAACCCTATTTTAAACCCAAAAAAAAATGTTTAAAAAAAAATAAAAAAATTACAGTTAAATGGAGAATTTTATAAGCTTTAAAATGATGTATCACACGATCCCCCTTTCCATTTAAAAAATGTGCCCCCATGCCCCCCTGCCCACATTTTAAGAGCTTAAAGTATTAAATATATGCTAAAAGATAGTTTAAGTTGTCTTATTTAAAAGTTTCAAATTTGAAGTCGATATCTCAACTAGTTCAAAAGTTAAGAGGGGGGGGGTGACTTTTGGACCGCTCTGTATTTATATATATAGAGGTCTACATGTATTTATATATAGTCGTATGCAAGTCGCAAGCGACTTGCAAAACAACTTTGCACTATGATATTTTAAGAAGGCTTTGACATAGATACTTTAAATTAGAAACAATTTTTCACTATTTAAAAAATCTTTATTTCAAATTTTAAGCCTCTGTGTCAAAGCGTTCTTAAAATATCGAGTGGAGTCATTTTGCAAGTCGCTTGCAACTTTATTACGACTACAGTACCTACTCAATGTATATTTTTTATTTTACTTATATTTCTAATAATTTTCATACAAAATTGACAAATTATCTTGAAGCTGTGCACCTGCAGTATGTGGGAGTAACTATAGCTTTCCAGGTATATCGTTTATATTTATTGTAATATTATTTATAAGAGAACTTATCGAATAAAATCTCATAATTTAAATCTTTAACATATACGTTTAACATTTGAGAAATTGATAACTTTTGTACACGGTAAGAAATATTATATCAAATACACAGCTCTACAAAAAAATAAATTGAGTTTCCAACCTAAAGTGGGTTTCCAACCGGGTTGTAATATATCACTTCCTATAGGATATATATAGATGTTGGGTTGTAAATGCAGAATTTTTCCAACATGTCAGGTTTCCAAAAAACACCAAAAATTGAGTTTTTTCGTGTTTTTGACAGCGTTTTTCTCGAAAAGCAGGCCAGATAGCTCAATTCTGCGGTCAAATTTGGATTCAGCGATCAGGCTCGGACTTACCAAAGTGGCAAAGCGGCAAGTAATACTGTGGCCAACAGCTCCCTGGCGGAAAATGGTTAATTTTTTTTTTGGTGATTTTGATTTACAAAGTGTTATGGAAATGTGGCCATGTTACCCAGCCCGAGTCTATCGGCAATCAAAATTCTCTAAAATTCAAATACACAACTATGTTGAAAACCAAATTATTAAAACTTTTATATACAAGCTTTAATTTTCATTGGTTAATTAATATTTAATACTATTTACGGTGGGTTAGAACAAACCTTTAAGTCAACTTCTTGCTCTGATTTTTTTTTCTTTTCGTTCGGCTCATTTTTATTCAAAGGGCAAGTTTGTGCGAGGTACAAAACAATACGAGAAATTAAAACAATATATTTTTAGTTATAATAATAATAATAATTATTATTATATTATTCACAGCGCCTGCGCTAGAATAATATTATACGGTAGTTTCGAATTTTCAAAAAAAATCAAAAATTGTCCTAGACAAAAAAATCTTGGATACAAATTTGTTTCATGAAATAAGCAACTTTTTTTTCAAATGTCCGTCTGTCTGGTGTTACGATTTTTGTAAACACGATAATTCAAGAACGAATAAACCGATTGACTTGAAATTTTTAGGAAAAATCAAGTTCTACGAGGGGAAGAAAAATTGAAAAAGTTTTCTTGAAAATTTTTTTTTGTAATTTTTTTAAAATTTTTCGATTTTCGCAAATTGAAAATTTAATAAAAAAAATTGAAAAATAAAAAAAAATAAGTTTTTTTGAAAAAAATTTTTTTTTCAATAATTTTTTGTTTTTCAAATAAGATCTTTAAAAAAATGTAATTTGGAAATATAATGGAATGCGTAGCATTACATATCTTCAGGGCTTGTTAATAATTCAGATAATATATTTTATGTTAAGAACCGAGAGAAAAAGTTTCGTTAAGAACTGAGAGAAAAAGTTTCTATAAACTTTTGTGCTAAACCAGAAGGAAACTTGGCCCCTTTTAAGGGGTAATTTTTAGAATATTTATTACTTATTAATTCAGAAACAACTGATTAGCACAAAATTTCACTAAAATATAGAGGTAATAAATACTACCGTGTATTTTAAAATTTTTAATTAATTAACCAGGGGCGGACTTACAGTGTTTACAGATATATTAGTTAGAGATATTACTACTCCCATGGTCACTGGTTCCATACTAAAATCAAAATTGTATACCAATAAGTACCTAAACCGTCCTGAGTGAGACATATTGTAAAAATGACCATCGAAGGTCATCTTAAAAGGCCAAGCTCCTTTACGAAGCAATTTAGCACTAACATTTATAGATTTTTTTTGCGTAGCACTAAAATTTATAGATTTTTTGTATGTTATTTAAATTATATTTTTTTCACTTTTGAATCTTCTCTGCACAAAATTAACCGAAAGATTTATTAGTTTTGGTTTTAAATTAAAAGACTCACCATAAACAAAAACTTAATGAAAAAAAAATCATATTTGGTAAAAAGTTGGGCTGAATAGTATATTCCGCGCGACCGGAAAGTTTGTACGAGCCGGCAGGCGAGTATGACTATTCCATGCGTGTTGTAGACTATACTTTTTCTTCGACTGCAAATATAAAACACTGTATGGCTTTAAACTGCGAACAAGGTTAAAAATAATGTTTTTTGTGACTCGACATTGTAATTGCAACACATATTTTTAAATAAAGCAATTAATCGCAATTAATGTTATTTAATGTTATTTAATGGTGGAGTAAGGCGAAGAGCGTTCGCTTTGTAACGCCGAAGTCGCGGGTTCGAATCCCGCCTGGGGCATGGATGTGTAGTGGTGTCTTTAAAATTGCTATAATTTACTAATTTGTACTACATATAAATAAGCCATAACCGACACGGTTGAATGCCGGGGTGTACCTACCGAATGGTAGGTACAACCTTTTTAAAAAAAAAAAAATAATAATAATTTTATCAAATTAGTAGTTAAAAAAGATATATATACATATTTACAAATTAAAATGCAAAAATTGAAGGTTATGTCAGATTGTTGTGACATATATCAGGTTTATATATTTAACAATAGATGGAGTAGTTTTAATTTTTTGAACTAAATTGATAAAAAACTGGTCAAATATTAAGAAAAACTAATAAATAATAACTAGAATGGATTCATTCTGTATTTTTAAAGTGTGTGTATTTGCTTACATTCTAAAGCAGTCGTAGAAAAAGTTTGTTCTAGCCCACCGTGTATTAAGCTTCCGGTATTTTAATAAAATCATACATAGAACTTGAATTAATTATAAATTTTATTATTTACTGGAACGTGTTACATAAAGTTGACGGAATATCTTATGTGAAGCTATTCAAACTTTCGTCAAAAAACTCATTAAAAAATCTGATATAACTAGTTTTTACGCATCTCCAGGCAAGTATCGTTTAATGCATACTGAATCAGTTTGACTGATATTGTTACAATGTAACAGTGTTACATACATTTATTACGATTTATTATTAAACAAGCCGTAGTACCCGTTCTTCATACGGAGCGCTCTGCTTATAACATTATTTTTTTCTACGACTGCTTTAGAATGTAAGCAAATACACACACTTTTCAAACACAGAATGAATCCATTCTAGCTCTAGATACGGTAAGAATATTCCGTAAAAGTGTTAGAATGAGCACATGTGCCATCTCTTGTTTATAAAAGTAAAGAAAACTAGCAAAATTAGCAAAAATATATATATTTTACCATGAAATATTAAATAATTTAATGCAATTTAAAGTTTTGCATCAAAATTACATAGAGTTTATTAGTTTTTCTTAATATTTAACCAGTTTTTCTATCAATTTAGTTCAAAAAAATAAAACTGCTCCATCTATTGTTAAATATTTAAACCTGATATCTGTCACAATTATTTGACATAACCTTCAATTTTTGCATTATCTGCTAAAATTAAATAAAATTTTTTTAAGAACTAATTTGATAAAATTATTAAACAACATTAATTGCTTTATTTAAAAATATGTGTTTTATGCATTTACAATATCGAGTCACAAAAAACATTGTTTTTAACCTTGTCCGCAGTTTAAAGCCATACAGTGTTTCATATTTGCAGTCCAAGAAAAAGTATAGTCTACAACACGTATGGAATAATCATTCCGCGCTCGCGGGACCATTATACTCGCCTGCCGGCTCGTATGACAAACTTTCCGCTTGCACAAAATATTGTCTATTCCATACTAGATATAAAATATACTATTCTAGCTGAGGGTAAAGGACGTCAACCACGTGCATGCCAAATTTCAAATTTTTAGCTATTTTAGAAGTGTGTTTTGTTAATTTCTTTCAATTGGGCGATTAAATGGGGTCAGGGATAATTTTCAGATTGGCATGGGGTGACGTGAGGATATTCTATGTACATGCCAAATTTTAAATTTCTGGCTTTTGTGGAAGTGTGTTTAATAGTTTTCCAACTGGGGGGCTAAGCGATCGGACGTTAATTTTTACATTTTTCCTGGGGTCGTGGCCCAAGAATAAAGTACTTAACTTACTTAATAAAACATTGTTTGATTTAAGGTTTCATGCTCACGAAACCCTTAAACTAAACCAAATAATTACAATAAAAATTTCCAACGTAAAATGAAAGTAAAATGAATATTTTTTTCCTATTATTTTAAAAGGTCGCTGTAGTAATTGCTGTTATAAATTTATTAAAATATAGTTAAATATACATTATATTGTAATTAATAACAATCATTAAGGCTATAATGATCGCTATAACGTCACACTATTACTCGAATATTAACTGTCGTATAGCTTTTTTTCCACTACTAGCTGTAGAACATACCATTATTTATCATGTTTTCAGACTGTGAAATCAATTTTATTCACCTATAGCAATAATAATTTTTTCTCTCCTAGTAGGAGTAAATTTTATAAACAATTGATATCTGCCACTTGAATTTCCTTGAATTGCAAAGACATGTCATTGCTTATAATTTTAAGGACAAAATGCAACAATATTTTGCCATTGGATAAAAAATGAGCATGGCAAATATAATAAATGAATTAACTATAATAGAATATTATATTATTACAAGAATTTAGAATAGACTATTTTAAAAACAATATATAGGCCAATCAAAACCTTCCACTTTTAGTTTCTTGTCCAATCAGATCAAAATGAATCTGATAATTTTTGCACAAGTGCAATTATCACTTGGTTACTATGGAAACAAGAAACTGACAGTTAATAAATGTTATATTTTTGCAAATTGGTTACTATGGAAACAAGAAACTGACAGTTACTGACATCTTAATAAATGTTATATTTTTGAAAAATGTGTTTTTAATTTGTGAAGCTTACCTTTAGTTGATTTATTTTTATTGATAAGCAATATAAATGCCTATTTTATTACCAAAACATCCTAGGTATAAACCCTAATTAATTTCAGATAATATATTTTATGCACTTTCTATTTAATTGAATCTTGGTATTAAAAACAGGCCACTCAAACCTAATTTAAACACTTATTTATTAAAAATATATTAACAGTAAAGAAGTAAATAATTTACTTCTTTTAAATGACGGAAATCAAAGCATCAAATAACTGAGCTGGTACCAGTACAGCGTTGCCAAACTTAATTAGAAACTATATAAAACATTTTACTATTCCTTAAAACGACTTTTGTTTGATTAACGCAGTCGTCCCTCCGAAGTGACTGATCGATTTCGTGCTTTTTAGCACTCTTCAGAGCCACATATCGGTAGTAGGGACAACTACGAAAATTAAATCCTTTCCATATATCTCTATATAGAGTTTAAAAATCGTTATAAGGAAAAGCAAAAACAGCTAGCGACATCTACTGCTAAAAGCAGAGACTGGATAAACCTATCGACAGTCCAAAAAAGGAAGCAGTTATTGGTTTCAAGAACCTATTGCACGCTGTCGATAGGGGGCAGATTAATCAATGCCACGGTGGACATTGCCGCCAATTGAATCCTAAACGCTAGGAGGTCACCTTTTACAGTGGTATCTGAATTAATAAACTAAATTAAATTGTTTGATATTTACAAATTTAAAAGATCTATATAAAACATTTTACTATTCCTTAAAACGACTTTTGTTTGATTAACGCAGTCGTCCCTCCGAAGTGACTGATCGATTTCGTGCTTTTTAGCACTCTTCAGAGCCACATATCGGTAGTAGGGACAACTACGAAAATCAAATCCTTTCCATATATCTCTATATAGAGTTTAAAAATCGTTATAAGGAAAAGCAAAAACAGCTAGCGACATCTACTGCTAAAAGCAGAGACTGGATAAACCTATCGACAGTCCAAAAAAGGAAGCAGTTATTGGTTTCAAGAACCTATTGCACGCTGTCGATAGGCGTTGCCAAACTTAATTAGAAACTATATAAAACATTTTACTATTCCTTAAAACGACTTTTGTTTGATTAACGCAGTCGTCCCTCCGAAGTGACTGATCGATTTCGTGCTTTTTAGCACTCTTCAGAGCCACATATCGGTAGTAGGGACAACTACGAAAATCAAATCCTTTCCATATATCTCTATATAGAGTTTAAAAATCGTTATAAGGAAAAGCAAAAACAGCTAGCGACATCTACTGCTAAAAGCAGAGACTGGATAAACCTATCGACAGTCCAAAAAAGGAAGCAGTTATTGGTTTCAAGAACCTATTGCACGCTGTCGATAGGGGGCAGATTAATCAATGCCACGGTGGACATTGCCGCCAATTGAATCCTAAACGCTAGGAGGTCACCTTTTACAGTGGTATCTGAATTAATAAACTAAATTAAATTGTTTGATATTTACAAATTTAAAAGATCTATATAAAACATTTTACTATTCCTTAAAACGACTTTTGTTTGATTAACGCAGTCGTCCCTCCGAAGTGACTGATCGATTTCGTGCTTTTTAGCACTCTTCAGAGCCACATATCGGTAGTAGGGACAACTACGAAAATCAAATCCTTTCCATATATCTCTATATAGAGTTTAAAAATCGTTATAAGGAAAAGCAAAAACAGCTAGCGACATCTACTGCTAAAAGCAGAGACTGGATAAACCTATCGACAGTCCAAAAAAGGAAGCAGTTATTGGTTTCAAGAACCTATTGCACGCTGTCGATAGGGGGCAGATCAATCAATGCCACGGTGGACATTGCCGCCAATTGAATCCTAAACGCTAGGAGGTCACCTTTTACGGTGGTATCTGAATTAATAAACTAAATTAAATTGTTTGATATTTACAAATTTAAAAGATCTATATAAAACATTTTACTATTCCTTAAAACGACTTTTGTTTGATTAACGCAGTCGTCCCTCCGAAGTGACTGATCGATTTCGTGCTTTTTAGCACTCTTCAGAGCCACATATCGGTAGTAGGGACAACTACGAAAATCAAATCCTTTCCATATATCTCTATATAGAGTTTAAAAATCGTTATAAGGAAAAGCAAAAACAGCTAGCGACATCTACTGCTAAAAGCAGAGACTGGATAAACCTATCGACAGTCCAAAAAAGGAAGCAGTTATTGGTTTCAAGAACCTATTGCACGCTGTCGATAGGGGGCAGATTAATCAATGCCACGGTGGACATTGCCGCCAATTGAATCCTAAACGCTAGGAGGTCACCTTTTACAGTGGTATCTGAATTAATAAACTAAATTAAATTGTTTGATATTTACAAATTTAAAAGATCTATATAAAACATTTTACTATTCCTTAAAACGACTTTTGTTTGATTAACGCAGTCGTCCCTCCGAAGTGACTGATCGATTTCGTGCTTTTTAGCACTCTTCAGAGCCACATATCGGTAGTAGGGACAACTACGAAAATCAAATCCTATCCATATATCTCTATATAGAGTTTAAAAATCGTTATAAGGAAAAGCAAAAACAGCTAGCGACATCTACTGCTAAAAGCAGAGACTGGATAAACCTATCGACAGTCCAAAAAAGGAAGCAGTTATTGGTTTCAAGAACCTATTGCACGCTGTCGATAGGGGGCAGATTAATCAATGCCAATGGACATTGCCGCCAATTGAATCCTAAACGCTAGGAGGTCACCTTTTACAGTGGTATCTGAATTAATAAACTAAATTAAATTGTTTGATATTTACAAATTTAAAAGATCTATATAAAACATTTTACTATTCCTTAAAACGACTTTTGTTGGATTAACGCAGTCGTCCCTCCGAAGTGACTGATCGATTTCGTGCTTTTTAGCACTCTTCAGAGCCACATATAGGTAGTAGGGACAACTACGAAAATCAAATCCTTTCCAGATATCTCTATATAGAGTTTAAAAATCGTAATAAGGAAAAGCAAAAACAGCTAGCGACATCTACTGCTAAAAGCAGAGACTGGATAAACCTATCGACAGTCCAAAAAAGGAAGCAGTTATTGGTTTCAAGAACCTATTGCACGCTGTCGATAGGGGGCAGATTAATCAATGCCACGGTGGACATTGCCGCCAATTGAATCCTAAACGCTAGGAGGTCACCTTTTACAGTGGTATCTGAATTAATAAACTAAATTAAATTGTTTGATATTTACAAATTTAAAAGATCTATATAAAACATTTTACTATCCCTTAGAAACTGATCGCAAATTGTGTTTTTACGGGTGGAAACACCCGTTATTATTTCTTTTTAGTTGAAAACTAAACTTTTTAAACAAAAACAGCAATGATCTTTATTTAAATGCTAAAATATATGATAAAAACTATTTTATTGGAATAATCTCAAGTATAAAATATCCCTCAAGCAAAGTTTAGACTTGGCAACATTCGCGAACAAGTGAACATCGTGGTTTTAAAAAGCGCGGCAAATTTAAATTATTAATTATAGTTGTAAAGTAATATTGTTGTTTAGTTGTTAAATTTTTAATTTAAATATGAAACAACATTACACATGGTAAAATTATATACTTCCTTATTTTGTTTGTGAAATAGTCTTTCAAAATACCATTCGTGCATATTGGATTATACATAATTTTTTTACTGTAGTACTATACTGTACTATATAAAAAAACATTTTGCTTAAGGAAATTGTTTTCGTGCATTTTTCATCAAAATTTCTCGACCTGGGGTCTCGGAATTTTGTAACACGAAAAATACGTTCAAACAATTGCCAAGCAAAATATTTTTTTAATACAGTAAAAAAATTATCGATAATTCAACATGCACTTATGTTATTACTACTGATAATTTTCACTGTTAACAGCTACTCTTCTTTATAAAAAATTTCATTTTTCCCCATCTTCCTTTAATCTTGCAGCTATCCTTTATATTTAAACAGCTGCCAAATCATTAATTTTGAAAAGTTATTTAAAATAGAAAAATTAATTTGACATTTTAATCCAAAACAATCTATTTACTAAACTATTACAAAGACGTCTGAAACAAAGTCAGAATCAACCTGTCCAAAGGTGCAGTACCACCCTTAACCTGTTTGAGCAGCTTTTGTAAACAGCTGTTTATTTAGGTACTTGACCTACCTTAACAAACAATATGTATTGTCTACCGTCTGCATACAGTTTTTACACCACAATATTCTCAAGATGTTTTTAAGTAAAAAGGATAGTTTTGGAAGAAATTACTTACCTGTATCTAGGTTATAGTATAAATGTTGGATTTTTTGATTTTTTATTTTAAACAAGGTGTCCTCTTTGAAAGAAGGCACATTGTTTAATAATAAGGGCTCTTTCAAATTAAATTGTACGTTCAGGATAATATAAAAAATATTCAGAATGCCGTTTTTTAATAAGACTGACACCTTTATCTTATCATACCAGAATGTGAAATCAGGGCCGTAGCTATGGGGGGATGGGGGGAGCGTCCCCCCCCCACCCATATTGAAAAGTTGTATATTTCATTGATCAAAAAAAAAGTTGTATATTTTATGGATTCAAAATACAAATGTTGCATAATTACAAAAAAAAATTGCATATTGCAGGGATTCAGACAACAGTCGTATATTGCAGGGATTCAAAATAAAAAAGAGTAAAAAAAGTTGTTGAAAAGGTGAGGACCTTTTTTTTTCTCTTAGTGATCAAAATTTTGGTTAGGGGTAAAAACTGTCACGGATAAAGCTTTTTTGGAGGTGAGGAGGACCTTTTTACTTTTTCATAAAAGAAAGTATTGTGATAGAAAAAAAAATATTTTTTTTGCTAAAATCATCTTATATACAGAAAAAAAAATAACAACGCCATTCCAATTTACACGCCCCTGGTTACAGTTACCAGTAGTAACTGGTAACTTACCACTGTTCCAGATATATTTAATAAAAACCCTATTTTATGCGGACCCTTAGAAGGGCCGTCATCCCCTTAGGGCTTATTTCCAGACCCACCTCTATAGGAACATTTTTTTTATATTTTTCAATATTTAATATCCCCTTACATTAAGCACCTCTACTTTCAAAACAAAATGTAAAGTCTCCTACCATATTATACTTCCTCTTAAAATTTTAAATTAAAAAAACATGTTAAACTACAACAATACCTAGAATGAGTAACCAAAACCAGAAATAATTAAATAAGATGGTTGATATTCAATTACAAAGTAAAGAATCAGTTTCAGACGTTAGACAATGGAAAAGTGTACGTGTAAATAAAACAATTGTAATCAAATAACTTTTTGTTTGAGTTCATCCGAATGTTTTTCGTTCATATTGCATTTCTGTATACACACGCCAGAATTTTCAATATTTGTTACACGCCATAAAATTGTCAAACAAACTAAAGTTTAGGGGCCATACTTTAAATACGTAACGCAACATTTTGCAAATTTTGACCAATAACTAATCAGGGGCGGACCCAGAAAATGATCTTGAGAGGAGGGGGGGTAAAATCCAAAAAATAAAATTTTATATTCTTGAATTAAGAAAAAACGTAAGAAAGCCCTAGCGCCGCAGGCGAAGTTTTTACAAATTCGATGGTCTATTTTAATTTTAAACCAGTAGTTTAATTTACAATTAATTCAATATAAAATTTACAAAAATACAACAAAAATTTTTAGGAATTTTACGCTTAATTTTTACAAATTTTGCGATTATTTGACCTGGGGGGTAACTACCCTCATTACCCCCCGTGTATCCGCCCCAGTGACTAATTAAGTAACCTTAAGGTGTCACACCTATCCAGTTTCCCTGGATTTGTGTTTGACATTTTCTCTTCTTAGAGAAAATGTCAAACCAAAATTAGGTACTCTACACCTAAGGATCCTAAATAAGATTATATTTTATTCATGCACTCTACCTACACCTATTTCTATTTTGTGCTATTTGAAACCTACAAAACAGGCGTAGATATTTTTACTATAGTCCGTCCAATTAAGCAAGATAGTAGTTTAAAATTCGCGCGATTTTTAAGCTACATCATTGGTTAGAAACTCGTACCTTTTAACATATAAAATACTGTGACATTTTTGGTCTATGACAATGATTGACGGTTGTTATAGCTAATAAAAGAAGAGAAAGTTACATTAAAAAAATGGTTATACTTAATGTTATTTTGTATGGTATTGAAAAAAGTACTTTTTTGGTTTATTCTTCATACACACTAAATTAGCATATTTTACATATTGTACAAACATAAATTATATTGAACACAAGGAAGACGTAAAATTTTTAGGTTACAATTACAACTTTATGCCTATCCAGAGACTTGCATAAGAACCATTACAAGATACATGACGACACATCAAGGCAATCCTGGCATCGCATTCTTATGTACTATGCTTGTTATGCGATTCTTTGGATAGGCCCTTTCCAGGAAAACAGTACCGACATCTGTTAAATTTTTGATACACTACGATTTATGCATAATTATGTTATGCGCTCTGTGGTTTAAAACGGGCCGCGTCCCTTACTATCTTGCATAACTGGACGGAGTATAATTTAAATTAATTTAATATTTTTTGTGTAATTCATCAAATAAGTTTGTTTATTGCAAATAAAATTTATTACGAGGTTTATTACTATTAATAGTAATAGGGAATATAATAAAATTTGTTTGCAATAAACAAACTTATAAGCTGATTTGAGTTGCGCTTGAGTCGCGACTCACGCGCACCTCTACTTACACTACTCACATCTCTCGAGATGTGATGAGTAGAGATATGTGTCACCCGTAAAATTACATAATAATAACTGTAAATTTAAATTATAAGTACCAAAAGTATAGATAATAGTTTTTTTATTAAAGGGCGGAAGGACTTCGGTCAAAAGCCTATTGGTTGGCCAATAAAAGACTAATATTATTATTATGTATAATAGTCAGAGTTGATACATTACAATAGCAGGGTCGGACAACAGGAATTTTAAATTATTTCTAATTTTTGGTGGGTTTGTTTAATACATACATATAATAAAGACATATAATCTTATTCGGCATATGTATTAAAGAAACTCACCAATAATTAGAAATAATTTAAAATTCTGGTTGTCCGACCCTGTTATTGTAATGAAAGTATCAACTCTGATAATATTATACTAATTATTGAATTTTCCTGTTCCCTTTTGTTTTTTGGTCATTATCTGAAATTTTTAAAATATGTACAAAAAGTCACAGCTCATGAGAAACTACACTGAAAAAATGGTAAAATTAAATATAAAATTAGATACTGTAAATCACATTAGAATTATGTAAATTTTCCAAAACGGAGAAAACAAAGATCAAGGCTGACGTGATTTTTTTTTAAATGAAACACAGAGCATCGGACGGGCCGTCTCCCCACTACAGTCACGTCAGCCTTGATCAGATCGATTAATCTTTGTTTTCTCCGTTAGTATAATCTCAAACACGTGGTATATTCGTAACGAGTATTGTCCTAGTTATTGTCCATAATATGTGATGACACTTTTTGGTAAAAGGGTTTTTACCAACGAACTAATAACTCTTCTCTCTAGAATACGCATACCATTAATATAAAGTATCGCCAACATCTCGGTTTGTTTGTAAACAAATAGTAGGTATATTCAGGCCTGAACAATAACAGTTACCAGTAACTGTTATTGTTGTCTCTGTTAGAACAAAGCTGTGCATGTAAGACAGAAATGTATATGTTGGCTACGTTTTTTTCAGTTTTTAACAAAGAAATGCCTATTCTAGAGAGAAGAGTTATTGGTTCGTTGGTTTTTACCTACATATAAGCATCTGGTACGTGATATATTGAAAAATCCGTTTTTTAATAGATTACATTTATTGATGATATTTTTATTATAATACCTTTGGCGTTGTAGCGTTTGTTGTATTTGAAAGTATTAAGAAATGATCTTGAGATCATTAATTTAAATTTATATGTTTGTATATTTATTTATTCGGTAAGTTTATTGACACAATCAATAATTAATGTTGTATTAATAAATAGTGAAAAAAATATTATAGAGATATCCAATGCCAAATGGTAGGCATAGCGTAGTGGCTAGCGCGTATTCATAGCAAGTCTACTATCGTGAGTTCGATTCTCACTGGCGCCGATTTGCTTTTTTCAGTTAATTAATAATTGAAATTTGGCGAAGGCGATAAGTGAAACGGAAACTCCCTAGAAACTGGTTCGAAAGTCAGTATAAGCCGGTGGTTCCCTCTACTACTAGCCCACACAAGTCCTGGACTTAGGGGATGCTTAATTAAGTAGAATAGTACGAGGTTAAACAAACAAACAAACAAACAAAATTATATTATTAAAAATAATAATTAAACTATATGGTATTACAAACAGAGAAAAATATATTGTAAAGAAATTCCTTTATAATATAACGGGATTTTTGAATTTGAGTTCAAGAATCCCGTTTGCTTCAAAAAATCTAAAAGTTTTAAAAAGAAGAGATGTAGTTTAAGCCTTCCTAATAAACGTATTACAACTCTCCAGCGATTGAAGGTACGCTTGCGCCACTATCTTGATTTAAAGGTACACTTTGGACTTTTTTGCAAATAACTTCTAAACGATCAATTTATTTTTAAAATTAATTATTATAAAAAAAAGCTTATAAAATTATCATATATAATTACATAAGAGACAGGAATTATGCGGGTACAGTTTACGGTTTTCATGAAAATTTGTTCTCTGGAAATAATTGCGAAATCCATATATACACGGTGTGTTTGAAATAGCGTCGGAAATTTTAACAGATGATTCTACATCATAAAATATGACAATAAGTTCCTATAAACATATGTCTAAAAATGCGTCATAAGGGAGCTACGCCCCTTTGAAAGTGGCTAAAAAAATCGGTTTTTATTTAATAACTCAGGAACCCTTTGAGATATATCAACGAGGTTTTGCATGTCAACTAATCCTACCAAGGCCCGTTTTTGTGTGTTATTTTCATGTATTTATTTCAACCAGGGGTGTGCGAAACGGGGGGGGGGCTTATCAGTTTTTTGTCCCAAACTTTTTTCTGTTTAACTTTTTTGCAATTTTATTTTTGAAATATGATTCCTCAGGTCAAAATACATAAAAAGGGTACTCTTGTTGTAATACTGTAGGATTAACTGTTTTCGAGAAAAATTCATTTGAAGGTGAAATTTGACGGTTCGAGGACGAAAACTTAAATACTAAAATGTTGAAAACCAAAATTTTAATGATGCAGGGCGAATGTACATTAAAAACTAAGAAAAAAAACTCATATACAGGTACTTCCAAAAATCAATCCTAATGGAGCTATGGTCTCCTAAATATGCACCATTTTTAAAGGGCCATGGTAGCTTTAAAAGCGTTTTTTCGACCTACATGTATGGAAACTTTTTCTCTTAGTTTTTGATGTAGAATAACATTGCATCATTAAAATTTAGGTTTTCGACATTTTAGTATTTAATTTTTCGTCCTCGAACCGTGGAATTTCACCTTCAAATGAATTTTTCTCGAAAACGGTTAATCCTACAGTATTACAACAAGAGTACCTTTTTATGTATTTTGACCTGAGGAATCATATTTCAGAAATAAAATTGCAAAAAAGTTACACAGAAAAAAGTTTGGGACAAAAAACTGATAAGGCCCCCCCGTTTCGCACACCCCTGGTTTAAATAAGTACGTGAAAATGACCAACAAAGATGGGCCTTATTAGGAATTATTCACATGCAAAAACCTCGTTAATATATCTCAAAGGGTTCCTGAGTTATTAAATAAAAACCGATTTTTTTAGCCACTTTCAAAGGGGCGTAGCTCCCTTATGACGCATTTTTAGACATATGTTTATAGGACTTTTTTGTCATATATTATCATGTAGAATCACCTGTTAAAATTTCCGACGCTATTTCAAATACACCTTGTACATTGATTTTTCTTAAGAATTTCGGTCGATTGGATTATTCCTTCATAAGTTATCGTATGATCATGCTGACAAGAAAACGTGGCATATGGACAGACAGACATTTTTAAAAGTTGTATAAAATGCAATTTGATGCAAATATTTTTGATTTTGGAAAAATATTTTCCTCCATTTCTTTCCTTTTTGGGGTCCTTTGCTGAGAAGCTTCGAGGCGAGGATTATAATAAAAAAATTCTAATAAATAGCATATTTATTTATTTATTTAATTAATAGTTTATAGTCGTTTTGTGACCTTTTTTGAGGTATTTTATAACATATTAGACTGTTAATAAGTTTAGAAGTAAGTACCGTAAAACGTTGCAACTTTACTCAGAGCGTACAACTTTGCCCACCTGCATGATATAATTTTTTTTTTCTTTAAATGTGGCAATATAGCAGAAAGGTTTGATGTTATCAGTTCGCTTTTTAGAAGTGTCGAGATGCGCAAAATGAGGTAAGCATATATCGGCGATAACATTTTAGCTTATGTTCAGGGCCGTAGCGAAGAAGATTTCGTGGGGGTTGAAGGTCAAAAATATCAATATTTTAGCCTAAAAATGCAACTTTTTTCCTTTTTTTCTTCGACAAAAAATTTAATGACTAAAAAAAAAGGTCCCACCCTTTCGTGAAATATGCAACTCTTGCACTCCTGCATGAATCCATGAAAAAATATGCAACTTTTTTCTTAGACACAAAAAATTTAATGACTAAAAAAAAAGGTCACACCCTTTCGTGAAATATACAACTTTTTTATTTGAATACTTAAAATATGCAACTTTTTTCTCGTGAACTTAAACTTTTTGTATTTTGAATCCATGAAATATGCAACTTTTTAGATTTCAAGATAGGTGGGGGGGAGGCTCCCCATTTTTTTAATAATTGGAAAAATGCAATATACCCACTTTCTGTGAATAGTATATAATGGAATGCGTAGGATAACATATGTTCACGGCTTGTTTTACTCTTCGCAGCTCGTTTAGAATTTATTTTTTTTAATAAAAAACGAAGCGCTTAGTAGATTTTTTTAATTTTCGCTGAAAATCATATAAATGGACGGTACTATCGAATGGTAAAGGCAGTTTCGAAAAAAACAAAAAATACCGCCAAAAAAGCACCGTGTATTAGCAATAAACCTCATTTACCTGGGCCAAGTAGCAAGATTTTACACTATATTTTAACAGATCTACTTGAAATAAAAGGAAATCTCTCATGAATTTAATAAATTAATTTCTATTCGAAAAATTTCATTTTACTCTACATTCACTAAAAATTATTTCTACTCTTCAAGTTCTTAGACATAACTGGGTAAAGTTAATAGTTTATCTAGTAAATAATCATTGTAAAACTGGCTTCCTCAGAAGTCAAATTACCACATGTCTTTTTAAGGAAGAAAATAATCTTTCTCGGTGCCCTGTCAATTTTCAAACATTCGCGTTTTTTATTGCTAGATCGTTATGTTACTACTTATCTCTTGCAAACTCTTTTATACCATCTATGAATAACTATAGTTAGAATATATTCTATTTGAACTAATGATTTTTTTCGAGGCTTTTTCGATTTAAGACGAAGGTTTAGATTATTTTATTACATGGATATCATAATGGATATAATAAATAAATGAAAATTTAAGTATTTAAGTCGCCGCAATAGATAACATGCCGCCACTTTCCGTGAAGGAAAGCGGGGATGTTCTTGAAGCTTGCTTAAAAAAAAGTTGATGACTAAAAAAAAAAGGGTAAACTTATGAGCCATAAGCAAATTTTAATTTTTTTAAGATGAATAGGTTTTTATTTGTGTTAATACCAAATAGAGATAGTCTTTGTTATAGTATAAATTAAGATTTACAACGCGCTTTTGAAATTTTTTTAATTATCTCTAACCGTTTACGAGATTTAATGCATGGGCGGACATTTGAAACACCCTGTACACAGAGACAATTATTCTAGTTTAGCAGTATTATAGTAGTGTAGTTTGTTAAAATATTTATGTAATAAAAACACCTTTCAGTTTATAATGTGTTTTATTTGTAGTTTCAACTTCATACCCACACCATTTTTTTCTATTTTGTTTTCTATACATAAATAGCAGTAAAATTTTAAAATTCATTTTTAATTTTACAAAAAAAAAAATTGAATTTCATTATTAATTTTGCAAAATAATTTTAAATTTCGATAACATTTCGCAAAAATAATGTGAAATTACACTGCGTTTTAAAAAAATATATGTAAACCTTGTTTGCAACTCGTAAAAACACTGTAATAGCTATCGTAAATATGTGAAATATTTGTAATAATAATGTGCAGAATTACAAATAAGTTGTTTATTAATATTTTTGTAAATATACTATAAAAGAAATTAAAACTGCTATTATAAATATAAACAACGATTGGAAATATATTATGGTAATTTTACTCGTCTCTTATGAATTTTTTCTATTTTGCGACTCTTATAAGCTCATAATCACACGCATTTTGCGTGTTCTTATAGGCCCATAAGAGGTCTGTACTTTTTGTTCTTCTGGGTTGGCAACAGACCTGGCCTATCGCTTGAAGTTTTTCGTGCAAATGTCAATGTCGCTTTAAAGTTGAATTTTCTACAAAATTTTGTGTTTAGGTTATTTTTACCATGTTAAAATTGTGGCTTGGTTAATTGCAGTAAAAAAGAGAAGAGATGACTATAAAATATATCAAAATATAATTTGCTCTTAGAATTTTAAACATGGTGTAAACTGTAATGCCAATCCAAAACAAAAATCCCTAAATCAGTCATCAATTTAAATGTAAGCTTTTTAAATTTTAGAGCAAAATAGAAAAAATTGTATAAAGCACTCGTTTCATAACACGTTTTAGCGAACTAGTACTTTATAAAACTCACCGCAAGCGGCTCGTTTTCTAAACTTGTACTCGTGCGCTAAAAACGTATGTTATGAAACTAGTACTTTAATATACTATTAAGCATTCATTTGTAATATCAATACTATTGTGATAATTTTAACAAATATTTTGTAATTTTAGAAAATAATTTAGTACGTATTTTTACATAACTAATAGTAAAAATATATTACGCTAATAAATTTACTTTGATAGTGTTTGGCAAAAAAATAACCCGCGATAGTTATAGTAATTTTACAAAATAATTTTTTCAGTGTAGTGTAGAATAGCTAGAAAAATAAAACTTTGCATGTAGTGGAGTAAACACACAAGAATAAGAGTAGAAATGGAAGGACGCAAAATTTATAATTTGGATGGCTTTTTTTATTGATGACTCATCCCCAAGGAGCGCAATGGAGCTCTCTACAACTAGAATTATGAAACAAAAGACGTCTACCCTATCTCTATCTCATTTGTGCTACACTTTCCAGCCAACCAAATAAATACTGTATTTGTTTTTCATACAACAAATACAGTATTTATTTGGTTGGCCGGAAAGTGTAGCACTGAGCGGCACGAACGAACATAGCTAATGTGAATCTGTAGAGTAAGATAATTCTACTAAAATTTAGATGGCGCCAGTAATTTCTTTAATAAAAATAATATAGTTACACTTTTCGCCCGGCCAAGTAAATATTGTATTTGTTCAACAAAGAACAAATACAGAATTTGTTTGGTTGGGTGGAAGTGGGAGTGTATGTATGTCTTCTATCCTTTTTGGGTAGAACTTTTGTCCCTGTCTAATCTAACGAGAGAAATCGCAATTTAGATTAAAAGGTAGTGTTGATAATAATAATTTTATTCGTCCAATACTAAAATACACTGCTTACAATATACAGTAGGTTGGATATGTCAATAAAAGAGCGAGGGGTTTATTTATTGAAAAAAAGTGTACAAGGATTGTGAGAATCAAAGGATTGTGGGAGATTGTCAAAAAGATTGTAAAAGATTGTACAACATATTAATGAAGATTGTTAAAGATTGTGGGAAGATTTTAGATGATTGTGGAAAATTGTAGATGATTCTTGAGGATTGTAGATGATTGTGTAAGAAGAAATTGCCAAGGATTGTAGAAGATTGTTGGATAGTTGTACAAGGATTGTCCAATAAATAAACCCCTCGTAAAAGAGTGATAGTATAAGTTGAGGTTTTCATCTGTCTGCAGTCAAAATCTTTGACACAAGGGCTTCAAACCTGAGACGCGCAAAAGTTGCTCATGGGAGCAGATTCGGATTAAACTTTTTTTACCCGAGAAGCTCAAACTTGGTGTTAAAAAAAAAGTTTGGAACTTGCCTCCCGTGCTTCAAAGGAACCGTGCGGCTATGAGTTAAATGCTAGTTTTTTAATTCCTTTATAATACCCCCCTATTGGGAACCATTGACTTACCCTATGAGGACTCTTAAGAAGTCGATGGACCGCAGCAAGCTGGTTGATGAGCGGCAAAGCAACGCTGAAAGTGTGCAGCGGCGGCCGAGCGGGTTCCGGAAAGTTGGTGGTGTAAGAGAACGGATCAATGTCGTTCAAATATTGAACGCGACATGTCAAAGACATTATGCAATCACACACTACACTAGACAATACATAGATTACAACCCACTAACTCTTGTTTTAAAATTTTGCACTTTCGATTTTTTAATTTTGATTGGCGTTTACGTGGTTTGGATTCATTTTATTTTGGTTTGGTTGACCTTACATCACATATTGATTGGATCTCTAAACATAATAACAATAAAATTAGTTAAGTAATTGAAGCATGTTTCTCGCAGGCGGGTATTGTCCATTTTGCAATATCATAATTTATTTTTACTGCAGATTGTTTAGTATCCATAATAAAAATAGAACAATGAGAAACGTAAAAAAAATAAGCAATAGCTTTTTCTTATAATTTTTAAGAAGTTAGTTTTGATTAAATACATGTTTTAAAGCGAGTAATTTGTAATTTAGACAATTTTCGATATTTTAATTTTACCTTTCGTACGAGAAACATTTTTAATATTAATGGTGTTTTATAAGGGCGGATTTAACAATCCCTTTGGTAAACCAAATTTTAAGCATATTATTATTTATTTTAGAAAAGTTACACATAGTCATGGAGAGCCCAAATAAGCTTTATACTTGTGCTAGGGGCTCTCCATTAATTTTGACAAAAAAATAATTTAACAAGGACATTTTAGTAGTGGATTACAACTAATTTTCTATCGGGATTTCTGATCATAGGAAACGTTCAAGTATTACGTAACGCAAATTTTGATAATTTTGAACTTTTATTTAATGTTGGTATTTATGCTATTTTCTTAATTTATAATATTAATTGCACTGTAATCGTTGTCCAACTCTGATATTTAGCAAAATAATTATATTATATGATTGTAGGTAAATACCATATAGGTTGCCAAACTTTGAATGTAATTTTCTGGTTTGTAAAAAAAAACTCGGATTTTTTGGCAGGTTTTAATGCGTCACTTTATTATATGGCTAACGTTTCTCCCCTCTTTGGGGGCTTTATCAAAGCTGAAAGATAACAACTATTGTTAATAACAATAATAATGATAATATATAACAAAAATATTTTTTGCCTGTATTGAATCCCATTTTCAGGTAAAATATGTAAATTTTCTTACCTAAAAATTATGTGAGCGTAGTTATATATATTATAAACTTGAACATTATGGAAAAGGAACCTTTTACAACATAAAAATAAATAAATATTACATTACAATATAAAAATTGGTTTTGACACCATGTCGAAAAATTTGTAGGTTAAAAGCGTCGTTCGCAGTAAAAAACATGTAACATTTTTGTGGGTCGAACCCAGAGAATTGACTAATGCTGGGTTCGACCCACAAAAATGTTACATGTTTTTTACTGCGAACGACGCTTTTAACCTACAAATTTTTCGACATGGTGTCAAAACCAATTTTTATATTGTAATGTAATATTTATTTATTTTTATGTTGTAAAAGGTTCCTTTTCCATAATGTTCAAGTTTATAATATATATAACTACGCTCACATAATTTTTAGGTAAGAAAATTTACATATTTTACCTGAAAATGGGATTCAATACAGGCAAAAAATATTTTTGTTATATATTATCATTATTATTGTTATTAACAATAGTTGTTATCTTTCAGCTTTGATAAAGCCCCCAAAGAGGGGAGAAACGTTAGCCATATAATAAAGTGACGCATTAAAACCTGCCAAAAAATTCGAGTTTTTTTACAAACCAGAAAATTATATTATATGATTATTTTTTAACGTTTTTATCAACCATTTAACAATATTTTTGACCACGTATTTATTTCTGTCCAATCATATTACAGTTACATTGGGAATTTTCTACTGTAGATAATTCTAGTGAGAATCGCTGTAGTATTTTGTTTTTCAGTATTTCTTTTTTACAACAAGATTTCATACCTAAAACTAATTAATAATTAAATATGAATATATTACTATTTATAATTATTGTTATTACTTTATTATTTAACAAAAATTACCTCAAAATATTCTTTTTATAAAATGTACAGTTTTTATAGGTTGACTTTTATGAACATGCTTGCAAGCCTAGCGCAGTACCGCGCTAGTCAGTACTGCGGTACCTAAGTGACTAAATTATTGACAGAACCATAATTTGAAATTTAAAAATGGACAAAAAAGGTTTTAGTTTAGCAATTGATAATGTAATTAAAAGTCCAAATCAAAGAATATGCCTGTAAAAATATTAGGATAAGTAATAAAACAATTTATATAATTTTTCGATGAAAAAAAAATATGACATATTGCAAAACGTTAAAAAATAATCTTCCGAATTATCGGGAAAAATTCAGTTTTCATTCAAATTTTCTGTCAAAAAAAAAATAACTCCAGGGGCATCGCCCTGCAGGTCGTAATTATATCCAGACAGCAAATTTTCATGAAAACAGCGAATGTTTCCGGCATAATTCTCAGCGTCTTGTGTAATTATATATGATAATCAATTAGCATTTGCATTAGCAATTGTTGTTAAAGTTAGCAATGTCTGGCTGTTAATGTCAAAATTGCTATTTATGGTACTTAGATACATTCAAAGTTGACAAATCCGTTTCATTTACCAGCATATTAATAATTCTATCCAAAGAGAATTACTTTTAGCACCATCCGGAACTTTATCTGACAGAATGGCAATTAAAATATTGTTTATATGTCAGATAAAGCTCCAAATAAGAAACTATTCGGGGTTGAAAGGATTGGCCCCTACTCCAGCAAACTATGACAATTTTTTAAAAAGTTTTATTCTGGGTTTTGTGAAATCCGCCCTAAATGCACTCTTACATTTGCAAGTTTCACATTTTGCCTGAAAAAAAATCTTCCAAATTAAAATTAAGAATATTTTACTGTCTGATTTTTTATACAGTGCGGTCCAAAAGTCACGCCCCCCCTTTTAACATTTGAACGAGTTGAGATATCGACTTCAAATTTAGAACTCTTAAATAAGACAAACTATCTTTAAGCATATATTTGATATTTTCAGCTCTTAAAATGTGGGCAGGGGGGCATGGGGGGACATTTTTTAAATGGAAAGGGGGGTCGTGTGATACATCATTTTAAAGCTTATAAAATTCTCTATTTAAAATAACATTTTTAATTATTTTAAAAATGTTTTTTAAGGTTTTGATTTTTCAATTTTTTGTGCTAAAACATTCGATTTTTGAAGTTTTTTTTGTAAATTTTTATTTATGTCAACTAAAATTAGTTTAAAAAGTATAATTAACATTTTTTTATGATGAAATTAGGTTTGGACTTTTAAAAAATTATTTGTTTTTTTACTTTTATTTTCAACCCCATTTTAAACCCAAAAAAAAATTTAAATTTAAAAATATGAAGTTAAATGGAGAATTTTATAAGCTTTAAAATGATGTATTACACGACTCCCCTTTCCATTTAAAAAAATGTGCCCCCCTGCCCACATTTTAAGAGCTGAAAGTATTAAATATATACTAAAAGATAGTTTAAGTTGTATTATTTAAAAGTTCCAAATTTGAAGTCGATATCTCAACTGGTTCAAAAGTTAAGAGGGGGGGAGGTGACTTTTGGACTCAGTATTTAAGATGAAACTTGCCTATCGCAAGACTAGAATTACATTAAAATGTGGATTTGCAACTTAAACTACACTCGTACACAAGAAATTAAAATACATATTACAAAACTAGCCAAATAATGATATTTCTATATTCCAGGAATTGTAACAATCTTGGCATCTCGCTTGGCAGGGATTTCATTTTCTTGGATAATAATAAATCTGACTGACATAAATTCTAAAATGTTATTTCGCTAATGAAGGTTACACTATTACAAAAGTATAGATGTTTTAATAAAAAACAACTTGACTTAGTAATCAGTGTAATAATTTAAAATCTTCGCCTAGCGCTTTCGTTATATAAACATCATCAGGACAAGGCCTCGTCAGGGCTTCCTACATCAATACAACAGTTGAACATATATGTATATAACTAAGCAATTTACATTAAACATATATGTATATAACTAAACAATTTACATTAAACATATATGTATATAACTAAACAATTTACATAACACATTAAAAATTAAAATCTTAAAAGTACGTAGATGCATGTCATTTAAGATTTTAATTTTTAATGTGTAATGTAAATTGTTTAGTTATACAGTGAGTGCATTAAGTCTGGAATCACCCGAATAACTTTTTAGTTACAAGTAAAATACAAAAATCCTCAGACAGGTCGATTTATATTTTTAATTCTGCAAATTTTGGTTTAAAAAAAGTTATCAAAATTGGCAACCCCTTGCACCCTCACCCCCCAACTTTTTTTTTTCAAATAGCAACCTACCCCCTTGTGATACATCATTGGAAAGGTAATTTAATAAGCTTTCCAACAGTGTATGATAAAGCCTAATTTGTTAAAGGGTCTATGAAAAAACGCATGTTTTATTTAAACATTGTTTGTGTGAAATATTACGCATAATATGGTAATTGTTGCCCTATTTCCTACTTGGCACCTTCCTGAGAATCTAAATAAGGTTGTTTTAAACTTATTGTAATATTTTATACCCTGTTGAAAAATGCAATTTTTTTTCTTTTTATTGACCAATTTTATGTTTACTATTTAATCGATTTTAATCCCGTTTTTTTACTGTCCACTGTCAAAGAGCTGAAGGACATCAATTTGAATATAGTGAACTAAAGTTATACTTTACATGTCTTTATAATAAACTAAATTGTGCATTTTATCATTAGCCCTTTACCAAATTAGGCTTTATTATACACCGTTGGAAAGCTTATTAAATTACCTTTCCAATTGAGCTATTTTGTCATATTGGTTTTTATTATTGTATTAGCTGTCAGCTGTCACTTTTATATGTTATGTGTTCTTAAATTTAAGTTTTATTTATTTGACAAAATAGCTCAATTTTGTATTTTTTAATGCGACCTTCGACAATGAGCCTAGGTATATAAAGGCTCGAAACCGCGGTCAGGTTTTAATTAATATAATTGGGAAAAGGACCTTTACTCTGCCTTTCATTTATAAATGTTTAATGTAAATTGTTTAGTTTTATATATATATATATATGTTCAGCTGTTGTATTGATGTAGGAAGCCCTGACGAGGCCTTGCCCTGATGATGTTTTAAATAACGAAAGCGCTAGGCGAAGATTTTAAATTATTACACTGATTACTTAGTCAAGATGTTTTTTATTATTTCAACACAGTGTACTGTCCCAAACCCAAATTTAAAAGTTTATAGATGTTTTTTTTTGGCTTTTATTTTACTGATGTACCTAGGTATTATAATACGATTTTTTGTTACTTCGGTAAGGAGCGACCTCGGGTATTACCTTCCAGACCAAAATATATTAATATACCTAATTAATTATACATTTTTATACTAAAAAAAGTTCGATACCTATTTTAGGTAATAAAGATGCTGACTTTTTCCCAGAGGAACTCTTATAAAATAGTTATTTTCTTAACTAGTGTATTAAGTAGCATTTTATCCACGCAAAGAATATCAGCCCACGAGGCCGTCAGGCCAAGTGGGCTGATATTTTTAAGTGGATAAAATCACTTAATACACGAGTTGAGAATTTAATTTTATCCAACACCTTTTATTTTTAAATAAAAATCTATAATTTTGCAAAAAATTATGTCAAAAATATTAAGATTAAGTTTTCCTAATACTAAAATAATAGGTAGCCATGGCCTAAGTATGCCTATTAAAAATAAACAATTGCTAGTTTTACATTTCTTACAAACGTCAAAATGGACGTGGTGATGACAGAATTTTTAATAAAAACAGAATTTTATTCAAAAACTAAAGAATAATTTGGGGTTTTCTTTAATTTTTATGGTTTAGTTAACATGCTTCTATTTATAGACTAGTTATAATACTTGATTAATAGGGTATGTAACTAATTTTGGGTGAGATCAAAAGCTGTACGTAAAAGAGTGGGTGAAAAACTTTTTAGCCACTAGTGGAAAAAAAAATCACTTTTGACATTTAAAATAGTGCTCAAAACAAGTGTTTCTGTGAAGGTGTTGGATTAAAGTGTTTTTTGCACCTTTAATGTACATACATCATTGTCTTACGTTAACAAAAATGTTATAATTATTATTATTTATGGAAATCGGTTTCTAATGGTTCAGCTGATTTATAAATACTATGAAAAAGATGGACGGAAATAGTTATTTATGGTACTAGTGGGTAAAGTAAGATATTGCCCATGAGAAAATTAACTTGCGAGGCGTCAGTTTACCCATGAGTGCCATACAAGGTTTTATCCAATAAATAGCTTAGGAATTCATATTTTTATTAAAAATTTTAATGACATTTACAAGAAAATAATTTGACAAGTGACAGTTGAGTGGGTAAAATAAATAATTATCCACTTAATATAGTAAAAGCCACGCGGGGGTTATTATTGAGTTTATTTATTTAAAATAAAGCTGGTAATTGTCTTATTATCTGTATGTATTGGATAAAGGTACTTTAACATGATTTACTGACAATTCATCAGCGAAGAGATGCTTATTGTTATTTTTTTGTGTAAAATTCACATACTTTACCGGAGATAGGGATTGTTCTTAAAGACAAACTATTCTAAGTACTGTTAACAATTATAATTTTTTTTTTAGTTTAGAATTTTTAAATGTAAACAACAAAATCTAATTTTAAAATGTATTAGGTTTACTACAAGAACAATGAACAATAGCGTAGTAAACGTTAGGTTCTCACCTAATTCTATTCTTATCACAAAGATAAAAACCTAGTGCCTCTTTCTGTAATAAAAGTAACAAGATATTATAACAAATAAAATAGGTACTAATTACCATACCTACTAAGAGCATCGGAAAAAAAGTTTTTAAAGACTTCCAACTTAAAGATAAATTCCCCTGGCTAGGCCTGGGAAAACATTGAAAACATTGCTCCTAGAATGTTTTTTAATCAAGCAGATTTAAATTTTAAATATCAGCCTAATTAGTGGTAAGTTTAAAGATCGGTTTAAAACAGCTCGTTACTCCCTAAAATATATCACACCTGTCATACTATGACATTGTAATAGGTATCCACTTATCATAATCCCATTAAGTCAAACTAAGATTAGAGATTACTTTTAAAGTTATGGAAGATTTAAAAAAATTAACACCTAAACTAAGAACTTCAAAAAAAGAACTTTAATTAGGTTAAGAAAAACTTTAATTAGTTTAGGTAGAGAAGAACTTTAACTAGGTTAAGAAGATGATATTAATGTGATTTCACATTAATCTCATCACCAGGAGCCCTGGTCTCATAAACCTGGAAATGGAATCAAACCATTATGAAGTCATTGGTCCTTCGTTAAAACTGGTTTATAAGAATTAAATATCGGGTCTTACTGCACCAAACCTTTAAATACACTATTTTAAAAAGAAACTTTATAAATGGACGGCTAGGCTATTAGCCTCTTTATAAAGAGGTACTCGGTTATTTCATTAAACAAAAAATTAATTTAGTTTTAAAAAATGTTGGTTGTCTCTTTTACTGACTTTTCAAAATCGACGATATGCAAAATGTGATTTGTACCCTCCAAATATATCGTCCTCATTGTAAGTTTTCTTGGGGCCATTAACAATAATGGCCCATTATATTCACCTAAAAGTAAAGTCTCGGTTAACATTACCGATAGGATAAATGCCGAATGCTTTGTCGTTGGTGGTTGCTATGCGACTGAACAGATTATTTTATGTACATGAAGGTGAATATAATGGTCCTTAGTTAAAGCATAAACTTCCGCTTTAAATCCTTCTCTATGATGTTTGTGACTTAGTTGTTTTTAAAAGAAGTTTCAATTAAAGTTAAGTAGAATAGGCTTACTATTTTTTCACCTGGGTTCTCTTTTGTGCGATAACGTGCATGTAATAGATAAATTAAATACTGGTTACCATAAAAAAAAGGTTATTTTAATTAGGTCGAAAAGGTATATTTACAGGTTTGTTATTGCTTTCCCATTTTGAAAATGTTTAAAATTTCCTTGTATTCGTGCAAAAATTTTAATTTTTTTTTGCGTATTTTTGCGTTTTATGAAATTTTATGTGGTTATAAATCAATTTCGAGCAAAAAAAAATTCCCGGTCGTTCTGTCTCGGAAATCTTGTGGGCTAGATACTTCAAATTTGGCATACAGGTATGTTACCAAAATTTATTGTTTTTTGTAAACACTGGTGTGGAGCAAGGCAGCAAATGGGGAAAATACAATATTTTACCACAAAAAAATTGAAAATTGCTATATAGGTCTATAGGGGGTTTTGAGGTTGCTGAAATTGAATCTGATGATAATTTTTTTCTAAATTCACCTCGCGGGGATGAAGGGGTAAATATTTTTAAATTTTTTTAATATTTTCGTCAAAATTGGGATATAGCGGTTTTTTGGGGTCAACGAAACTAAAACTAATAATAAACATTTTCTAAATTCAACCCCGCAGGGATAAGGAAAAAATACATTTATTCAATACATACAGATAATAAGACAATTATCAGCGTTATTTTAAATAGATAAACTCAATAATAACCCCCGCGTGGCTTTTACTGTATTGGGTGGATAATTATTTATTTTACCCACTGTCATTTGTCAAATTATTTTCTTGTAAATGTCATTAAAATTTTTAATAAAAATATGAATTCCTAAGCTATTTATTAGATAAAACCCTGTATGGCACTCATGAGTAAACCGATATTGCCCTCTCGAAAATTAACCTGCTTGGCTGACGCCTCGCAGGTTAATTTTCTCATGTGCAATATCTTACTTTACCCACTAGTACCATAAATAAATGGTACGTGAAGGCAAGGAATTTTAAGCATCGATACAATAACAGTGTTTATCGGTGCAATTTATTTTTTTTTAGTGAATAAGCATTATCATTTTATGGCATAAAAAAATTAATATTTAATCAGGGGTGGACTTACAGTTTTACATATAACTTAAGAGGCACCCATTATCTAGGCCCCTGGCCTAAAAGCCTATTTTAATAAAATGTTAAATGTTTACATTTATTGCTTTAGTACCGTTTCTAAGATATGAAGTGACAAATATTCTAAAAATGCCCTTTAAAAGTACGCTAACTCTTTTAAAAAGTAATTTAGCTCAAAAGTCCATAAAACTTTTGTCTCAGTTTTTGAATCTGAATATCTAAAATAATTTTTAAATATGTCATATTTTTTTTGTTAAAACTAATAAAAATCGTTTTTTCTAAAAAACGCATCGATAGATTTTTTTAAAATTTTGTCTTTGAGGAATACACTAAATTATTGGAATAAAAGCGATTTTATAAGCAAATTTTGTTTCTACAAGAATACAAAAGTGTTTTTAGCAACAGCTTTATCAATTCTCTTTTTTTACATCAAAGCATCATAAAAACAAAGTAAGTAAACAAAAATTATAAATTTTGGTTATGTTGACATTCAAAACAAGCCACATGCTTCAGTGTATATCGGACTTTGTGGAGTACTTAGCGGCAAATTTAAAATAACTATACCTTAAAAAAATGAACTTTAGTTGTATGTAGGAATATGCAATTAAAGTTTAACATTAAATATATAGTGTAAACAAATTATATGAAACCCATATTTATAGTTAGTTATAATTTATAACTTATAAACCTATTTGATGTAGGCGTCTAATTTTTGTTAAATATTGTAGTATCATATTGCTTAATAAAAAATTTAAATATTTATAAGCTGGGAATAGCATAATAAATATTAATTGCTTATAATGTACATAAACGGTTTCAAGGGGCAAAAATATTAGTTTTATAGATGATACTTTTAATAGCGGAAATATTTTATGCTGGCCGTGAACCCAGTTCTTTACACGGATAGGTATGTTATTATTTTTGAATCGTTTTATTAATCTTTGTGGATGTTTTTTGGGAAGAGGGTCAAATTCATATTTAAACTATTTTCTTAAACTCGTGACGTTTTGAGGGTAGTTTACATAAGAATAGAACTACCATTACGAGCCCCCTTTGTAGCCAGTCCGCCACTGACTGGGATTATTTGTTAAGTACCTAACCACAATAAAACAAGCCGTGAAGATAAGTAATGCTGCGCATTCCATTATACTATTCACAGTAAATGGTATATTGCATTTTCCCAAATACTTAAAAAAATCAAAAAATATAAAAAAATACGATTTTTTTAAACCAAAAAAAAAAAACGAAAAATTAAAAAAAAAAATGAAAATTATAGTTTTTTTATTTTTTTAAAAAGTTTAACACCCTATAACTATTTTTAGGGGGATTAGTTTCAAAATTGGTAGAATTGATCCTTATAATAAAAGTAATTTTTCCTGAAAAAGTTACTTTAATCGGAATTTTCTTTTAGCTTTTTTCGATTTTTTAAAAAGTGTCATCCCCTCGTAGAACTTGATTTTTCCTGGAAATTTCAAGTCGATCGGATTACTTGTTCTTGAGTTATCGTGTTTACAAAAATCGTGACATCAGACGGACGGACAGACGGACATTTCAAAAAAAAAGTTGCTTATTTTTTTCATAAAACAATTAACTAGGAATTTACCTTTACGAGCCCCTTTTGTAGCCAGTCCGCCACTGGTTGTGATTATTAGTTAAGTACCTAACCACACAATAAAACAAAGAAATATCGATTTAAAATAAACACTCGGATTAAACTGATTTTTAAAAACTGTAAAAATATTTGAATAATAAAGAAAAAAACCATTTCATTCAAGCGAAAAGGTTCAATGATCTACCTGCATATTTCGTGTTTATGTAAAAGATTTTCATTGACCTTGAAATACCTATTAGCCACTACAAATTTTGTAATAATGAATGGTAGGTAACATTTGGTGAATATCTTTCATGTTTTTCTTTCATCTTTCACAAAAAATAATCCTACACAATTTCGAAACAAAAAATTTAGAAATTAAAATTTAGGTATTTTATGAAAGTTCGTGGATCAATCCGATATATCGATACGATCCAGGCCGCCTGCACCAGAAGTCAACATACAGTGCGGTCCAAAAGTCACCCCCCCCCCTCCTTTTAACTTTTGAACGAGTTGAGATATCGACTTCAAATTTAGAACTCTTAAGTAAGACAACTTAAACTATCTTTTAGCATATATTTGATATTTTCAGCTCTTAAAATGTGGGCAAGGGGGCATGGGGGAACATTTTTTTAAATGGAAAGGGGGGTCGTGTGATACTTCATTTTAAAGCTTATAAAATTCTCTATTTAAACTAACATTTTTAAATTTTTTAAAAATGTTTTTTAAGGTTTTTGATTTTTCAATTTTTTGTGCTAAAACATTCGATTTTTTAAGTTTTTTTATAAATTTTTATTTATGTCAACTAAAATTAGTTTAAAAGTATAATTAACATTTTTTTATGATGAAATTAGGCATTTTTTAAAAATTATTTGTTTTTTTAGAGGAATTTTGACATTAATACCCATATTCAACCCCATTTTAAACCCATTTTTTTTTAAATTTAAAAATATGGACTTAAATGGAGAATTTTATAAGCTTTAAAATGATGTATTACACGACCCCCCTTTCCATTTAAAAAAATGTGCCCCCGTGTCCACATTTTAAGAGCTGAAAGTATTAAATATATGCTAAAAGATAGTTTAAATTGTCTCGTTTAAAAGTTCCAAATTTGAAGTCGATATCTCAACTGGTTCAAAAGTTAAGAGGGGGGGGGGTGACTTTTAGACCGCTCTGTATAAGAAACAATTTTTTTTGTATGCGTTGTTTCCAAGTTATTATGTTATTAGGGTATTTCATAAAACACGAATTTATGAAAATTTCAAGTCCACACCTCATATTTATTCAAAAATACAAATTACATTCGGTGCCACATTTTAGCTAAAAAAAAATCAGGCAAATATCAACCTGACTGGACTACGTAAGCTACCATAGATTTACGCTGCAGCGCGTTGGAGGTGCATTTACAATAATTATTATTAGATTCAGTGTCGGCGATCCCAAAACTCCCAAAACACTTTTCAAAAAAAAAAAAACAAAAACATTTCAAATTAATTCTTAGAAGACGTCCTTTTCTGGACTGTTCTGGTCTTTTTCTAAATGGAAAAAACCTTCCATGTCTTTTTCTAAAGGTGTTTTTTTCTGGTCTTTTTCTAAATGGAAAAAACCTTCCATGTCTTTTTCTAAAGGTGTTTTTTTCTGGTCTTTTTCTAAATGGAAAAAACCTTCCATGTCTTTTTCTAAAGGTGTTTTTTTCTGGTCTTTTTCTAAATGGAAAAAACCTTCCATGTCTTTTTCTAAAGGTGTTTTTTTCTGGTCTTTTTCTAAATGGAAAAAACCTTCTATGTCTTTTTCTAAAGGTGTTTTTTTCACCCATAGTTAGGGAATATTTTTTAGCAATATTAAACAATAAGTGCTTATTCACAGCCTCGCATAAAAAGCATAGTACATAAGAATGCGGTACCGTGATTGGCTTACAAGATACATGACGACACATCAAGCCAATCACAAAATCGCATTCTTATGTATTATGCGTGTTATGCGAGGCTGTGGATATGCCCTAACCTAAAAGAATAAAACGTATAGGTACCTAATTCTCTAATTTGTGGAAACTTTTAAATTCGTAGTGAGGTATACTAAAGTTATAAATAAATAAATAAATAAAGGTTTTTTTCCACCCAGGCCTGCCCACAGATAATATTTTTTAACAACATTAAAAAATTACTTAAAAAAATAAAACGTATACCTAATGTTTAAAATTCTCTAAGCTTGTGAAAACATTTAAATTCGTAGTGAGGTATAATAAAATTATAAATAAATATTTATATATACAAAAAATAAATTTTGAACACGAAATATGTACTAAATGTAGAAAAAATATGTAAAACTAAATTTTTATTTTAATATAAATATTGTTATTGGAAGATCATAGACGTAGGAAGTTAAATTCAATTTTTGCCACTAAAAATAGGCAATGTTTAGACCACAGGAACTAGATAATTTATAGGATCCACTGACACGTCTTTACAAAATTAAATTTATAAGTCTATAAAAACTTATTTTATAAATTAAAACGCTATTAATTTTTTCTTGATCACGGGATGATATATTAATAAACTACGAACTAACAACACTGGAATATTTTCGCTAAAGATTGATTTACCCAATGATTAACACTAGACTGACTAAGATTTTAACCAATAAAATAAAATGCGTCAAATAATTCTTTCATTTCATTGGTCAAATTCTTAGTTAGTTTTTCTACTTTGCGACTCTTATAAGCTCATATCACACGCATTTTGCGTGTTTTTATAGGCCCATAAGAGGTCTCTACTTTTTTTTCTGTTGGATTGGCAACATACAAAAGCCTATCTCTTGACGTTTTGCGTGCAAATGTCAATGTCGATTTAAAGTTTAATTTTTTACAAAATTTTGTGTTTGGGTTATTTTTACCGTGTTAAAATTGTGGACTGGTTAATTGCAGTGAAAAAAGAAGAGATGACTGTAAAATATATCAAAATATCATTTGTTCTTAGAATTTTAAACATGGTGTAAACTGTAATGCCAATCCAAAACAAAAATCCCTAAATCAGTCATCAATTTAAATGTAAGTTTTTTTTTAATTTAGAGCAAAATAGAAAAAAATTGTATAAAGCACTCGTTTCATAACACGTTTTTAGCGTACTAGTAGAAAACGTATGTTATGAAACTAGTACTTTAATATATTATTAATGTTAATGAGTGGGTAAACCATCCATAAAATTACTGTTGCGAAAAAATACATTTTATAACACAGACCCACAAAAATAGGTATCATTAATAATGAGAATCTAGTCCAAGTATAATTATTCATTATAATTGGATAGATTTTCGCTAATGCAGCGTATTCGACGAGTAGTACTCGTATGCCAAATTTCAGATTCCTAGGTTATATAGTTCCTAGAATTCCCTAGATAAATAGCTGTGACAGACAGACAGACGGACCAAAAAGCGATCCTATAAAGGTTCCGTTTGTCCTTTTTAAGGTATGAAACCCTAAAAAGAAGCAAAAAAAATCCAAAAAACAATAAAACTGTTCAATAAATTGGGTTAAATATACCAACAGGATGAGTTTTATTTATGTCCACCCCTAAAATTAAGATTAATTTTCATTCGATCAAAACGAAACTTATATAATTTTACATTGGCTATAAAATGACGGATTTATTTTTTTGTCTCAATTCCGATTTCGCCGAAAATGACCTTAAGTTTTGATTTTCGAATGGAACACCCTGTAATATTGTACATATTTTGATTCAGAATAAAATTTTGAGTACAACCATGTATCATTTCTCAGTTTTTGACAGAACATGTCTTTTTTTAATAAACTTTAATAGTCATTTTTTGCCTGTAAATATTGATTAAAATACATTGATATTGTCACATATCAGTCTTTTAAGAAAAAAATATGTTATTTAATGGTACTAAGGGAACGTTGAAGTATTACGTAACGCAAAATTTGATGTAACGCGGCGTAACGTTTTCAAGACCCCCATCCCCCTCCAATTTGTTACGTAACATTTTTTTTTACAAAAAGTAAATAAATAAAGAAGATTTTGCTTTAAAGTTTAAACCGGTTTTTAACCGGTTATTGCTTCTTTGTTTTAACCAAAAACCGGTCTGAGGTAATTTCCGCAACCGGTTAACCGAAAACTGGATATTGACAATGGTTTTCCATGTTTATTTTTTTTTGTTTAGAGGATTTAGTGAACGCCGTGTGCAATAAAATTTGCAACGAATCCGTATCTTAGGCCTAGATCATTGTTAAAAACGTGATCTAATAATATAAACATTTTGTAAGTTAATAATTTTTTAAGTGTTACGTAACATTTTTACTGGAACCCACCCTCTATAACGCGGCGTAACGTTATCTAATCTAAATAGGCGGCAGTCCATTAACAAATGATACATAGTTGTACTCAGAATTTAATTCTGAATCAAAATATTTAAAAATATACAGGGTGTTCCATTTCAAAATCAAACCGGAAGTTTAACAACAACAAATAAATACGCCATTTTATAGCCAAAATAAAATTATATAAATCACCAAAGTTTCGTTTTTATCGAATGAAAATTAATTTTAATTTTAGGGTTGGACATAAATAAAACTCACCCGGTATAAGGGCCACTTGCACCAAATGGGATTAGTCGACCGTCAATTTAATCTAAGTTTAAAGTTATTATTTATTTATTGTTGGTGCAAGTGGCCCCCAGTCAAAACAACAGGTGGGTGGCTTTACGGGTGCTGCAGAATACCAGCTAAATATTAACAGTCCTGACACAAGGGCGACAAAGGCTAGAATTTTCCGGACTCTGCCCTAGGGGAAACGCGGAAGGACCGACTCATCATTTTTTGCTGATAAAGGTCACTTTTGATTGGATGCATAAAAAACCGTTTCAAAAAAATAGCAGTGGTGATTTCTTTTTAGAATTTACTTTTATTGGAATGCGTAGAAAAAATAAATATATATTATTTATGCGGGAACTTTTTTATCTAAGGGGGGGCGGCATACCGGAACTGGACCCTGGCCTGCTCTCGACGGCCCTGAATGTTATAGGTTTATTGTTATTTTTATGTATTTATAAATCTTATAAATAGTTATTATATTTTAATATAATTTTTGCTATTATTGTTATTAAAGAAAATACCCAGAAATCGTCATATTTATGAATTTACCCCCTCTCGACGCTACATTGACCCCATTAAATGGTTAATGATTTAATTCGTATTAAATATAAATAAACAAACGCGTGTAGGTATTTTAAACCTGAGAATCAGCTGATTTGATTTCAAAAATGAACCGGATGAAAAAACTGGTATTTCTGGACTCGGCAGATTAAAATTTCACCTTCACTTGCACAAAACAAAATAACATTTTGATTTATTCCTTCTTAGGTTTTAAACAATATACAACACAACTACAAAACGCCGCCACCTTTTTGCTTTTACTTTTTAGCAACATTTAACTACTATAACACGTTTGTCCAATATAATTTTATTATTATTGCCATAAACAATATTATATTACTTATTATTTATAAGTACTTATTTATTTTATTTTTACCTAACTCTTATTTTAGATTTAATTAAATTTTTAACATTTTAAGGAATTGCAGTTTAAAAATCTAGTGACAGTCAGGCCTGTAGGGGGCTATAGATGGCGGAGCCCCCTGAAAAAAATTTAGTGTCCTGCAGCAAATAAGATATAGTATAAATTAGGTAGTCAACCACAACGACAAAGTTGGTAAATTAAAGAAAACTTTCAATAGTTAGTACCTAATTCTTCATCAGAAGTTGGAAAAAATTGAATTGATAAGATTTTTACATCGGCACTTAGTGCTACTAAGAGTGCGATGTATTGAAATCTTCGCCGAAAAGTCAAAATCTTTGACCACGTTTTTTTTTACATTTCTCGACGTTTTAGACCATTCTGAGTCGAAATCAGTAAAAAAAAAATTGCGCCCATCTGTCTGTCTGTCTGTCTGGGTGTAAACTCTCTAACTCCATTTCTACATGAGATATCGACTTGCGCTTTTTTGAATATTGTTTCTTATCGTATTCCGAAGAGCTGATTAGATTTTGGGGGTAAACGATTGGGGTTAAGGGGGTAAAAATAGGGTAAAACTCCTATTTTTAGCGTTTTTTGTTTATAATTAAGGCAATTATTATTGTATTTGATTAATTTAGCACTTATATAAAAGATAATTTTAAATTGGTCAAAAAATGTTATAAACAACGTTTTCCTAAAACTCATTGTTTTCGAGATATTGGCGTTTAAAGCAGTAAAAGGTTTTTTTAGCATATTTACAACCCGATTTCAAAAAATTATATTTTAAATAAAAGCTCTTTTTAAGCCTATAAAAAATGTTATATACAGTTTTTTGCTATAATATAATGTTTTAAAGATACAGAATTTAAAATCAAACAAAACACCTAGTTTGCAAACTAGATGGCTTTAGTGTACAATAGTGCCGATGTTTTGACAGGGTGCTTGCAACGTTTCATCTAGTTTTGCTTGTTTTTTTGTCGTCACTTAATTTCTTAAAAAAAAGTTGATATATTTTCAATAAAAAAAGTGGTAATTCTTTAATAGAAAAGTTGGAAAAATTATGCTTTATCGCACCCGCAATAATTTGCAGTCGCTACGGCTATGGGAAGGCATCTCCTTCGGAGAGGCAGCAAAAATAAAAATAAAGTAGATGTAGGATGCAGAAAACACGATTTAAAAACATAATTTCACCCTCATATCGGGAAAATACCATGACAAAATTCTGTGCCAAATTTCAGCTCAAAAAAATGATTTATAATAAATCTGTGCCAAACTCTAATTTAAAAAAAAATAATAGGGTATTTCAAAAAACACGATTAAAAAAAATAATTCCTCCCTCATATCGGGAAAATACCATAAAAAAAATTCTGTGCCAAATTTCAGCTTAAAAAAATGATTTACAATAAATCTGTGCCAAACTTTAATTTAAAAAAATTAATAGGGCATTTCAAAAAACACGATTAAAAAAAATAATTCCTCCCTCATATCGGAAAAATGCCATAACAAAATTCTGTGACAAATTTCAGCCCAAAAAAATGATTTATATAAATCTGTGCCAAATTTCAATTCAAAAATAATTTTTAATTTAATGAAGTGGATGGGGTGAAGGGGGTTAATTTGGTGGTTTTGAGCTAGAATTTACCGTAGGTTGTTTTTGATAAAAAAAATGGTGCATGCCAAATTTTAATTGGTTGAACTGAAAATAGGCACAGATTAGAACTGTTGTATTTTGCACCCAACAAGCGATTGTCAGGCGGCCGCTGATTGAGAGTGTAATGGAAAACTCATAGAATTAAGTATTGAGAAACATTACTGCGACGGTGACTGCTAACACTATTGGTAGATGTCGCCATAAATTGTATCCTGTATGGTGTAAGAATGGGGCGGCCGCCCGGGTGATTTTAGTTAAGGTGCTAAAACGGAAGGCGCCAAAATGGGTAGGCATCATAAATTTTTAGGTGATACGAGGACATTTCTTTTTAGTAACGGGGATATTTTTTTTTATTAGGGGGTCATTTGACTAATGATGTATTGCCGATCAGAGTTTCTGGCAGAAGAGTGGTAAAAGGTCTGAAAACTGGTTGGCAAATCATCGTTGGCCAAAAGCCGGCCGCATTCTCCTATAACTCGCTGGCCAAAGGCCGGCCGCATTCTCCTATAGCTCGTGGGCCACGAGACGATTGTTTGCTGGGCATGATATTGGTGTACCAGATATATTTATGATCGTCCCTTATTAAAAAAATTATTATTTTTATTTTTTTTCCAATTTTCAGATGAAGTGGGGCAGACCCTAATTTTATTTTTTTGAGCTGGAATTGGGCACAGAATTTTGTTATGGTATTTTTGACGACATGAAGTGGGAATTTTTTTTTGAAAAAATCGTGTTTCAACGTAAAATAATGTAAAAAAAAATAATAATCAGGGGGCAATTCTCCTGAAATAAGCCCTCCCAAAGGACAATTTATCCTGGACAACATTCATAAACTTAAATAAAAATATACTTATGCATTAGGCACTTATCCTGTATTATCAATTATTTGGCTAATTTTAAATTTTTGCAACACTGCACACAATAAACAAAAACTTTTCATTGAAAACGAAATTGAATAGGTACATACAGGTAATCCGTCACCGGTACGAACTGAAAAAAAAATATTTCAATAGCGTTTCAGCTGAAAACTACTACAGATAGTTTTATCCCGTCAAATGTTGACGAATTTAAGAGTGTATTTAAGTCAGCAAATCCAATAATTTGGGTAATAACAGGTACATTACTTTAAAGCATGTCCAAATAAGATTTTTACACAAACTGACCGTAACTCTACGCAGAGCAAACGCGACGCAACTGCCGGTTTTTCGTTTGTTGGCTTGAACGTTCGTTCAACAGCGCCACCATCGAGATAAACAACTATCCGGCAAATCTTTGCTATAAAGCCGTGGTTCGAGGCGAAGAAGAACAAGTTGTGAAGATATAACATGCTTCGCATTATATAGTATAATCCGCGCAGATGCAAGTCGCTTTTTTTATTCGATTGATTCTAAAAGCGACACTTTTTGTTTATGTTTTGCGAGCGAAAAGTTGGACTTTTTGGCCCTAGGGCCAAAAAGTTTTTTTTGACCCTCTAACTTAAACTTGTTATTATAATTCTTTTTTTAAATAAGATAACTTTACCTTTACTGTAATATTTATAAAGAAATATTACCTTTTGATCAATTATGGTCTTGAAATATATTTTCTTTTTGACAATTTTGAATTATATTTTATTTTTGACAATTATTTTATGATACAAGTATTATAATCATTTTTTCTACAACTGCTTTAGAATGTAAGCAAATACACACACTTTTCAAACATAGAATGAATCCATTCTAGCTCTAGATACGGTATGAATATTCCGTATCAAGTGTTAGAATGAGCACATGTAAGTAAAGAAAACTGTAGCAAAATTAACAAAAATATATTTATTTTACCATGAAATACTAAATAATTTAATGCAATTTAAAGTTTTGCGTTAAAATTACATAAAGTTTATTAGTTTTTCTTAATATTTGACCAGTTTTTTATCAATTTAGTTTAATAATTAAAACTGCTCCATCTATTGTTAAATATTTAAACCTGATATCTGTCACAACAATCTGACATAACCTTCAATTTTTGCATTATAATTTGTAATAAATTTGTGCTAAAATTAAATAAAAATCTTTTTTAAGTACTGATTTGATAAAATTATTGAATAACATTAACTGCTTTATTTAAAAATATGTGTTTTGTTGCAATTGCCATGTCGAGTAACAAAAAACATGGTTTTTAACCTTGTCCGCAGTTTAAAGCCATACAGTGTTTCATATTTGCAGTCGAAGAAAAAGTATAGCCTACAACACGTATGGAATAGTCATTCCGCGCTCGCGGGACCGTCATACTCGCCTATCGGCTCGTACGACAAACTTTCCGCTCGCGCGGAATATTGTCTATTCCATACTAGTTATAGAATTTACTATTCTTTTTGACAATTTTGAAATATATTTTCTTTTTGGCAATTATCTTAAGATACAAGTATTATAAAGGCTTGGTTAGATTTGAACCTTCTGTCTAAATGTAGATAAGACTAAGTTTTTAACATTTAGTTTAACTTTGGTTGGTCAAACAAACAAAAATTCCTTAAATATCCACCAAGGCGACTGTCAAAATAATTTATGTAACTGTCCAATAATAAATCGCACAAATTATATAAAGTACCTTGGAATTTTAATAGACCAACATTTTAAATGGAATGAACATGTGTCTTATCTACGAAATGGACTGAGAAGGACAATTCGCAAGTTCTTTCTACTGCGTGACATTTTAAGTAAAAAACTTCTCATAACAGTTTATAGGGCACTGGTCGAATCCCTGTTAAGATATTGTGTTAGTGTTTGGGGTGGACTTTTGGACAAGCATCTTCATGACCTTGAAGTAACTCAAAAACTAATTCTTAAAATTATATTTAAAAAAACCCGATGGTACTCCACTGAGCTGTTGTATAGGGATAGTCAGCTCTTATCAATTAGACAACTATACTTTTATCAGGTTATATTATGGACACATAACAAAAATAATCTCCAAGTTACAAAAACAGCCAAAAATAATATTCCTATTCCCCTCAAAAAAGCTGGTGCACAGAGGTATTTATTCTATATTGGTCCTAAATTGTATAACTCAATCACAGTCGAAATAAAAAATATCAATAATATACATATATTTAAACATAGGCTCTATATTTTTGTGATTAACAATAATCAAAATTTGCATAATATGGTTAGCAATGTTATTTAAATTTATTTTTTTCCTTCTCCCTAATGATGGGTTTTAATTTGGCTTTCACTTTTCTTCTCTCTCTCTTTTTTCAGATAATCGAAATAACACGGTTTGAGTTGCTCTTACTTTTTTTTGCTTTATTATTTTTTCACATAAATACTTATTATTATATACTTATTAATATTTAATATAAACACTTATTCTTATATACTTAAGATAATACTTTATGATTCCGCACACAAATTTTATAAATTTAGGCGGATCACCATCTTTGAAAATTTTTGTAATAAGATTTGTTAAATAAATGAATTGAATTGAATTGAATAATCATTTTATATAAATAAAACTTTCTTCTATAACATAACCTAAAAAAATATTTACCCTGATTTATCCATTAAAATAACAAACACAAAATTTTAATTGTAAATTAATTTTAATATTTATGATATTTAAATATAATTATAAAACGGTTTCAGAAGTGTTAAAATTTTCATAGCGAACACATTCTAACACAAATTAATCGGAACACTAAGCTAATTTAAAAATAAAACCGCAGACAGAAGAAACGATTCGATTGTTTTTTTAGCGATTTGATTGGATAGCAGTTTGTTAAGGATAACTAGATAGCTAATAGTACAGCAAAAAGAAATATTTTTTACAATTTAAAATTTAATATATTTTTTTTATAATTAGTAACAATCGAATAAAGAACATTGTATATTACACGGGCGAAAAGTTAAATTTTGATTTCGTAGGTTTATTACCCTCGGGCCGACCGACCGGCCAGCCCTCGGCTTCTAAAACCCTACTCAATCGAAAAATGTAACTTTTGCCGTTGTAAAATTAGGAAGATCGATTCAAAATTGACCGTCTTCTGGAATTTTGAAATAAAAAACCTTGAAAATTTCCACTGTGCGCACAGGGTCTAAATAATATTTGTTAGATTTTTGAATATTTATTTCTCTATGTGCAATAGGCAGGGCGCGTCTCTGGGCTTTTGGCCGCCCCGGGCACACTTGAAAAACGGCGCCCCCTACAGTACTAAAATAAAAAGAATCAACATTTGGCTGCCTCTATAAGTTATTAATAACACTGCTCTACAAAAAAAAAAAAGATTTTTTTTATTTGCCGGGGACCTTTTAGTTCTGTCTGGCTATATTTGATGAGTAGATTTCGGATTTTCCGTTTTTTTCGATCAGCTCAGTTTTTCTAGATAGTGGTTTTTTTTTGCCTATAGTAATAAAAAATTAAAAATAAGGTCTAGTTAATTTTTTTGCCATGGATTGGTTTTTTATTAAAGGCATTTAAGTAAAAAAAAGATGATTTAAAATACCTTTATTCGTTTATTTTTTATAGACTTCTAAATTTAAAAAATGAGATTTTTTCGCATTTTTTCGGTATATTTTGATAACTATTTTATATAAATAATAAAGATACAAATCTAGTTTTTATAAGCAATACTAAAACATGTGTACACGTGTCCGGTTTATAAAAATAAAAAAAGTTTCAGTGACGGATTAACCGGGGGTTATCGAAAGAAATAACAAAAAAACAAAAAAAAATCTCCTTGCTTTAAAACATTTAAAATAACATTAAATAAACATTAACACGTTCGCTACCAAGCGGTTCATATATGAGCCACAATTTTTTTTCGAATATACCTATGTCTCATATACGAGTTGACGATCTTCCTTTATTAAATGTGTGATACATCATTTAAAAGTTTATAAAATTCTCTATTTGCCCACGTTTTTTTTTTATTTTTTCGCGGCAATTTTGGTGATTTAAAAAAGGGTTAAATAGTTCAAAATATTGTTGTTCTGCGCTCAATAACTCCTATCTCGTAAAATTTCCGTTACTGGATTCAGTCATATCTTTAGTATTTATATCAAATTTTCATGAAAATATAGCGAAAAATGCGAAAAAATCTTATTTTTGTATTTAGAAGCCTATAAAAAAAATTATCAAAATTTGCGTTACGTAATACTTGAACGTTCCCTAATAAGCTAAGGCCCGGCTATTTTGATAACTGAAAAAAGGTCCTTATCTTCATATGTATTTTAAACACGCTGCTATTGACAAATTGACATTGGCTCTTTTAGAACCAAGCCAGAGATATAATTTTACATAGGCTATAAAATGGCAAATTTAATTTTAATGTTTCACTTCAGGGTTTCGCCGGAAGTGGCATAAATATGTTTTTTTAAATCGAACACCTGTAATTTTTTACATTTTTGAATCGAGTCAAAAATTATATGTATAAAAAACAGTTTTTTGTCCAAAATTCCATTTTTTTAATGTCCATGAAAACTTCATTTGTAGAGTATGTTTCCGCCACTTTTCTTAGGCCAAATTTATAATTTATATTAAAGATTAAGTAAGTAAAAAGAAGAAAAATTAGGTGTATCTCGTTTTTATATGATAAAAATGAAAACGAAAAAAACTAAAAGTAAAAAAAAAATCAGTTTTTATGCATAGAATTTTCGGCTTAATTCAAAAATGTAAAAAATATAGGGTATTCCATTAAAATAAATTACATATTTATGCCACTTCCGGCAAAACTGGAAGTAAAACACCAAAAATTAAATCCGCCATTTTATTTGCCAGGTACTTCGGAAATACTTCCAAGTACTTCCGAGTATTTCCAAGTACTTACTTCCAGTAAGTAGAAGTACTTTAACAAAAATGTACACCTACTTCTGGAGATAACCGCCCCTCAGATTTAAGCATTTGGACGCCCTTGAAAACAGACGCCTCTGGCCTATGCTGTTAAGACGCCCCTGGTAATAGGTGATGGATTTAAAAATGATTTTCAGTAGGTAAATACGTGAGAGGTTATTGTACCTTTCAGATAACCATTTTCACTTTTAAAAATAGGCATTAATTATGTTCAAAAAATATGAATAATTTAAATGTAAACCAAGGGCTCTATAATGATCCATGACTCTCATAGAAAAATGAAAGGGATTTTAATTATTATTATTATTCATTTGAATTATTATTATTAATTGTTTATTAGGTAAATAGAGTTGACTACGAGTTGACTTTTTGTTGACTTTATAGACACTTCAGTAAAGAGTAAATAGTCTCTATAACTCTATAGTTAAAAACTGTTAATAATTGTGCCGGGACATGTCCCGGGACATGCGACATTGAGAGGACATTGAGAGGATATCCGGAGGATTTTGTGTGCTGTATGGGAAAGCTATCTGAAATTATTCTTTATTTTTGAACAAAGAAGACAATTTGCAAAAGTTGAAAACGTAAGCAAAAAAAATCTTCTGAAGAGAGTGTTATACTCAGAGTCGTAGTCATGTCCAACCAACCAACCAACCACATCGAAAAAGTTGGTAATTTAAAAAAAAAGAAAAGATTCGAAAATTGAGCTGTTGTGTTTTTTTTGTCACTTGTTTTATAATAGAAAAAAAAAAAGGTAATTCTCCAATCGAAAAACTGGCAAAATTGTGCTTTAGAGCAGATATAGTAAAATTAAAGTCGCAAGAAAGTTGCAAAACAACTTTAGACTACGATATTTTGAGAACACTTTTACCCAGGACCTTGAAATTTGAAACAAAGATTTTGTAAGTAGTAGAGAAAATGTGTTCCAAATTTCAAGTGTCTGTTTCAAAGCGTACTTGAAATATCATAGTGTACAGTTGTTTTGCAACTTTCTTGCGACTTTGGTTTGACTATAGGTTGGTTTGTTAGGTAAGGTGGGTAGGTAGTTTGTAACGTGCCTATCTTCCCTAAAAAACCTACATATCCAGTGCTCTAGGTGCACGCTCTGTCTCTTCCCTTCCTTAGGTAATGAAAGTTCCAAAGAGAAAGAGAGACAAAAAGCGTGCACCGGATCGATCCGGTGATATTACTCGTGTTCAAAGCCAAACGATCCCTTAGAGCACTGGATAGGGAAGTTTGTTAGGGTAGGTAGGTAGTTTACACACTACACCAAGCAAGCTATTCACCTACTCTAAAAAAACCTACCTATCTGGTGCTCTAATAACCTTTGGGTTTGGACTACTAACGAGATTATATTGTTCGATTTTAATTAGCGATAATTTTATTATACAGTTTTTAAGTTATCTTAAAACCAGATGAAATCAATTTTTCTGCAGCCCTTTTGACATAGGATTCATATATAAATTATATTATACCTATATAGTTGACTTTATTAATAAATAGTAAATTGATATTTTAATAACTCTGACATTATAAAACAATTGAATTACTACAGAAAATGAATAAAATGTCGTAAGTGTTAACTGATACATTTTCTAGATAAGATACCTTTCTAATGCCTAACCATTTTATTCAAGAATATGATAATGTAATTAGTTTCTTTATTTGTCTTTGATTTTATAAATTTATTGTTTGTATTGTCTTAAAAGGGTCCATTTTATGCTAATAATTTTATTCTAAAGTTTTAATTATTTTATTCAAAAAGTTCAAAAACATCATTGCTTCGACGCTCATCCGTTTTTTTTTTACTTTCTCTAAATAATACCTACAATTTGTAAATATGCCAAAATAAACACTGTGCAGCCACTTGTACAACTTATCTATGTACTATCCAGGAAAGTGCCTTAAAACTTAGTATTTTGTTCCAAGGATATATCACCTGGCAAAGAAAATGTGTTGGGTAAAGATTTTCTGTCATAAAAATTTATGCCAACTGTTTTACTCTTATTAAGAATTAATTTATTTTTAGAGCACCATAAACTTAACTCATTAATAGTGGATATAATTTATCTAGCCAACTCATTCAGCTCCTTTGCATATAAAATTATGTATCATCAGCGAATACAATCAAGATTCCATTAGTAAAAAAAATTCATTAATAAATATTAAAAAAAGTAACGGTCCCAAAATTGAACCTTGTGGTACACCTATATCAACTTTTTGAGAATCTGACTTGGAATTTCCAACAAAAACCATAAAAGACCTGTCTTCCGTATAAGACCGAATCCAGCATAGCATATTTTCTGATATGCCCATACTACGCATTTTTGAAACTAGGAAATCGGGATCAACCGAATCGAAGGCCTTTGATAGGCCGAAAAGTAAGGAAATTACATAATGCCCTGAGTCCAATTTGGAGTACACACCATTTTAAAAATTGATAAGAGGCTAAAAATTTTACTAATCTAGTGAAAACTAATTTTTCAAAAACCTTCGACAAAGAACGAGATCTGTCTGTAGTTTTCAATGTTCTCTTTAGAACCTTTTTTATGTAGCGGTATTAAATATTTCGGGAAAAATACCTTGGCATAGTGATTTATTTACTAAATGAACAAAAGGTTCCACTATCTTATCAAATATAATTGAAAGGGTAGAGATTTGTTTGTTTGTTTAAACCTCGTACTGTTCTACTTAATTAAGCATCCCCTAAGTCCAGGACTTGTGTGGGCTAGTAGTAGAGGGAACCACCGGCTTATACTGACTTTCGAAACAGTTTTTATAGGGAGTGTCCGCTTCACTTACGCCTTCGCCAAATTTCAATTATTAATTAACTGAAAAAGGCAAATCGGCGCCAGTGAGAATCGAACTCACGCTAGTTGTAGTAGACTTGTCATGTCAATAAAAAAAAGAGATAGACAACTCATCTGTACCACACGAAATAGCGAATAGAAACGAATTAAAACATGTAACGCATTTGCAAATAGCCGCTAAATAAAAATAATATTCTGCATATGCGAATAGAAACGAATTAAAATGTGATACGCATTTGCAAATTGCCGCCAATTAAAAATGACATTCCGCATGTACAAATTGAGACGAATTAAAATATTTTACGCATTTGCAAATAGAAACGAATTAAAACATGATATCCCATATGCAAATTAAAACGAATTAAATTTAAATAGCAAATGCAAATTTAAACAGGTTAACTAATTAAAACAAATTTAAACGGTTTAATATTGATAATTTGCTGCAAATATAAATAATTCAAACTAATTCAAACTAATTCAAACTAATTTAAACTAATTCAAACTAATTTAAACTAATTCAAACTAATTCAAACTAAGTCAAATGGGTTAAAAATATTTTATTTTTAATCCGTTTGAACCTAAAAATTTTTATAGGGAGGGTATTTCGAAAAAAGTTCCACCATTTCGTAAAAATTAAAAAAATAAGATTCTGTGACAAAGGATAATATTAAAATATTTTGCTGTGTTTTATTAGTTTTTACGGATTTAATATGCTGTAATTCAATGTATAATTAGGCTGGACTTTTGTGACTAGTTTCTTAAGTTTCAGTACGATTATGGAGTTATATTTGAGGTATTTAGGGCCACTTGCACCAACTTTTGGTACGGGATTATCTCAGCCAAACCGAGTTTAAGTTAAAAATGCTGCGTTCTGATTGGTCGGCCGTCAATTTAATCCAAGTTTAAAGTTAAATCATCATTGGTGCAAGTGGCCCTTATACTATAATAACAATGTACTCAAACCAGCAG
>OY294045.1:82048565-82106291 GCA_958510825.1 Brachypterus glaber | reverse complement strand
GGGTACCGTGGAATTACGTAGGTAATAACTTCTTGAAAATAACGATATAGTTAAAAATAACTTTTATTTTTAGATAGTAATTTCTTTGTTAAAAAATTAGGTCACGAGAAGTTTATTATTATTGAAATGTACGTGATGTGATAGCGATTGGTTGCCGTGAAATGATAAAATCATATCATGAGGAGTTCGCGTTTAAAACCAATTATTATTATTATTGTTATTATTATTAACCAATATTTATAATTTTAGGTTATATAAAATTATACAATACGGCACATTATTTTTTTCTAAACATTAAATATTAAATATTTAGTCAGACGAAATTGGTCTGTATCATTTGCGTTTTTTTAACACCTTATTCATTAATATCAGATTAGTCGTTATTTGGTTCTTGACAAAGCCAGTATATAACAGGCGAAACGTAGGCAAATATACACTGTCAGGGCCCGCCTTTGCATTTCGGCGCCCTGAAGCAAGCCTTGAACTTGGCGCCCCTAACAGAAAAAACACCAAAAAAAAAAGCTTTGCCCCTGACGGTTTCAACCAAACATTGGCACCCCTAGAAAAAAAAATTGGCGCCCAAAACAATGCCCTCAACGCCTTTGTCCCTTTGTCCCTGCCCAGACAGCACATGATATCTTGAAGACGTCTTTTTTAGATCTTAATTATGTCTGGGTGCCTAAAGACATAATGCCCCAAACTTTTTTATCTGTAGATTTTTTGACATTTTCTCAATAAAATATTATTCTTTAATTCATTCATGGGAGGATTGGTGTAGTGGTCTACCGCGTCTGTACATGACAAGTCTACTAGCCAACTAGCGTGAGTTCGATTCTCACTGGCGCCGATTTCCCTTTTTTAGTTAATTAAAAATTTAAATTTGGCGAAGGCGAAAGTGAAGCGGACACTCCCTATAAAAACTGGTTCGAAAGTCAGTATAAGCCGGTGGTTCCCTCTAATACTAGCCCACACAAGTCCTGGACTTAGGGGATGCTTAATTAAGTAGAATAGAAAGAGGTTAAACAAACATGAAGATATCCTCTTATGGACTTCCTTTTGGGGATGTTTAAAAGATATCTGATTATAATGTCTATAAGATGACTTTTAAGTATTGGTACAAGACTTCGATACTCATCGCTAAAAATAAATTAACCACAATCAAATATTAAAAAAAAATTTTAAAGATCTTTTTTTAAAAACTAAAAAATTATTTTTTTTCTTCATTTTTTTTTTTCATTTTTAAAAACGAAAAAATTAAAAAAAAGAAATTAAAAAAAAAAACTGAAAACAAAATTTAAAAAAAATCACATTTTTTTAAGATCTTTTTTTGACAAACAAATTACCTCTCATTCTAATTCTTATTACGCTTTTTATATTAATACGACCGTACCTAGCAATGTAAATGGGAGGGGGTATTATGTTTTAAAGTCGCCTGTGCATGGCGTCAGTAAGGCGTCTTAAAAAAGATGTCTTAAAGACGTTACCTTTTGTAACATACGACGTCGTTAAGACGTCTTTAAGATGCATATACGGCGAAAACCGACGTTCTTAAGACGTCTTGAATGACGAGTCTACGACATCTTTAAGATCTCTTTAAGTCATCTTTGTGCTGTCTGGGTGACGGTTTCTACCAAACTTGGCACCCTTAAAATAATTGGCGCCCAAAAAAATACCCTCAAGAAAAAAGCTTTGTCCCTGACGGTTTCTACCAGACTTGGCGCCCCTAAAAAAAAATTGGCGCCCAAAAAAATAAAAGCTTTGTCCCTGACGGTTTCTACCAAAACATGGCCCCCTAACAACAAAAAAAACATCCTCAAAAAACAAAAAAAAGCTCAGGCTAAAAAACACCCCTTGATGGCGTCCCTCTAGGCTCGCGCCCTGAAGCAGGGGGTTCACTTGATTCATACAAAGGCCGGCTCTGTACACTGTAATAAAGCCCATAATCCGATTTAAATTCCGACTCATATTTTTAAAATGCAAATTATAATTATTCAGGTGATTTCCTTGAAAATAATATAAACATAAATGATTTCTAAAATTATTTCGTAAATTTAAAGGTTTGAGATTGAAAAAATATTTTCAAGTTAGTAGGTATTAGTGAAAATATATACTAGCTAAAATTAGAACACTCTGTTCTGAAAATAGCTTTTTCATATTTTCAGCAGATAGCTACTCCATCTAACAAACAAAAAACATAATTTTAAATTTATTTTTTCAGTATTTCGTAATTTCTTCAGAAACTGTTTGCAGATTTCTGTCTTCTGTACAGAGCCGAACTGGCCAGTCGGGTGTTAGGGCTGAGTCCGAAGATCCGGTGATTCATGACTGGCCGGAGTGCCGTTAACTCTTAGGGCAGAATGTTTTTAATGAAAAAAACTCCAAGTGCGCACAAAATTAAAATTTTATTAAAAAAAGGCAAACCCTGATTGAACAACGCAAAAATTAACTTTTGGCATATCCTTATTTTTCATACGGCACTCTACCATTTATGCCCAAGTTTAAAATTTGCACAGGTAAAAAATTAAAAAAAAAAAAAACGGAAAAAAATCATGAAGCGTCGAAAGTTGAATATTTATAGTGTCCTCTAAATGATGTATGTACATTTTTTTGTAAATGTTTGCGGTCTTGATTAAAAAAATAAATTTAAGTGGCACACTGCATACCGGGTGGGCCATTTAAATGGTTATAAGTCGATATCTCAAAAACCGTATAAGATAGGTTTTTGAAATTTGGTACTAAGCTTCAATATCAAGAGGGACACCTTTTTATCAAAGTAGATTTTTTATTCATCCACACCCTTAGGTGGAAAAGGGGTAACTTAAATTTTTTAAATGAAATGGGGGTGTTTTTTATTCAGATTTAAATTCTGTATAAATAATTACATAATTATGTAATTATAATTGACCGAAAAAGTATTTTTTTCAACCTCAAATTAGGCTGTTAAAAAACTAAAATAAAAAAAACGCCATTAAAAAAATTGAAAAATTTGAATATTTTAGTAGTTTTCTATTGTTTAGGTTTATTTTATTGTTTTAAACCTAAAAATATACAAAAGAAATCATATCTGATTTTTTTCCAAAAATTTAATTTTTTTTTACCTGACGCGTCCGGACGCGACATGACGCTTCGGGACATACCTTTCTATGATTTAATACCCCATATTTCTACTATATTTTAAAATTTAAAAAATACAGCCCTAAAAAAAATTAGTGTAAGATATTGTATATGCAATGTGCCTCTTAAATTTAATTTTTTGGGCAAGACCGCAAATATTTTCAAAAAAATGTATATACATAATATATATATAAGGTTTATAAATATTCAATTTTCGACGCTTCATGATTTTTTTCCGTTTTTTTTTTTGAAATTTTTTACCTGTGTGCGTCGCGCACTTCATCAATTTTGTAGGTGGTAAATTTGTACAAATTTGTACCACCGTCCCGGAAAAAGTTCAGTCAATTTACTTATTTATTTAATCAGGGCAGTAGCGAAGAAGATTTAAAATTACAATCTTTATTACCTCAACATAAAAAGTTAATGACTAAAAAAAAAAACATTCCCGATACTGCAAAAAATACAACTCTTATATTGTTTATAACTTTTTTGAATTTTAAGTGGCAGGAAGCCCTATCAAAAATTAAATTTTAACCTACATATGTAACAGGTTTTATGAGATTCTACATGGACTAACTAAAAATCTCCCAGTGTGTTCTGTAAGGCCAGTCCGGCCCTGATTCTGTATGGCTATATATAATTGTAGGTACCTACCTATCAATAGGTAGAACCAATATACGGTGGGTGTCTTTTAACTTTTAAACTGGTTTAGATAACAACTTGAAATTTGGCCTACTAGTAGTAAGTATACTTAAATATCACAACCAAAATATTTTTTTATACTTTTTTTTGGGTGGCACATGAAGGTAGGGGGCAATGGCAGGCGCGGATCCAGGGGGCAATGGGTGCAATTGTCATCCCCAGAGTCAAGCAAAACCGAAGCTTCGAAGCTGAAAGTACTTCGCGAAGTACTTTCAGCAAACAGAAAAAAATGGTAGTACTATCAACTTTTTCTTTGTTAGAACAATTTTTGTGGAAGATAGGTAAAATCGAACACAAATTGCCCCCCCCCCCAAATCATAATCCTGTATCCGCCTCTGGGCAAGGGAGGGTATTTAAAAAAAAAGATCGTCGTCAGCGGCGGATTTATTTCAATTTAAGAGGGGGGTCATCCATAAGAAAAAAAATTGCGCATTCACCAAACCATATATGCTAATATATCTTAATATATAATCGCTAGGGAGGATCATGGCCCCCCTATAAATCCGCCGGTGTGTCGTGTGACACATCATTCTAAGACCATAAAATTTTCTCAGTGACCATATATTTTTTTTAAACATTTTTTTGAGGGAGGTTACAAAAGTAATGAAAATGGGAATTTTCGTCAAAATTTCTTTTATAAAAACAATACAAAAACATTATTTATACTTTTAAACTAATATATAATTTTAAATGTATAAGTGAAAATTTCAACAAAAAAAGACTAAAAAAATCGCATTTTTTAGCAAAAAATCAACACTTCAACAATTTTTTTTAATAAAAAAATTAAATGATCGAAGACAATTTAATAAGCTTTGAAATGATGTATCACATGGCCCCTTTTCCAATTAAAAAAGGTTTCCTCTTGTGCCCCTGACTACATTGCAATGTGCCACCTAAAAATATCAAATATATACCAAAAAATAGTTGGGTAATGTATTTAAGTGTTCCAAATGTCAAGCTGATATCTTCAAAAGTTCAAAAGTAAAAGGAGGAGTCGAACTTTAGACAGGCACTGCATATATTTAAATGCAGGGCCGTAGCTATGAGGGGATGGGGGGGGGGGAGCCTCCCCACCAATCTTGAAATCTAAAAAGTTGCATATTTCATGGATTCAAAATACAAAAGTTGCACATTTCACGAGAAAAAATGGGGGGTTAACCGCTACCAGGAAAGTTTACAAAAGAGTTCCCCTAATGCATGAATTCCTCTGAATTCCTCATGAGTTCCCCTGAATTCCTTATGACTTCCCCTGAATTCCTTGTGACTTCCCCTGAATTCCTTGTGACTTCCTCTGAATTCCTTGTGAATTCCCCATGAATTCTCCTCAATTCCTACTGAATTCCCGAAGGGTGTACAAAAGATTTCCCTAGCGGTTAACCTCACAAGAAAAAAGAAAAGTTGCATATAAAGAACTTTCACTTTCGGGTTTAGACCGTGTTAATGGATTTTCACTTTCCGACGTTTCGTCTCTTACTACTAGAGACATCTTCAGGGATTAATCTGAAACAGTTTCAGATTAATCCCTGAAGATGTCTCTAGTAGTAAGAGACGAAACGTCGGAAAGTGAAAATCCATTAACACGGTCTAAACCCGAAAGTGAAAGTTCTTTATATCTTAATGGCCGTGAAAGCTTAAAATCTAAAAAAAGTTGCATATTTTATGGATTCAAATAAAAAAGTTGCATATTTCACGAAAGGGTGGGACTTTTTTTTTTAGTAATTAAAGTTGACATTTTTGACATTCTCCCCCCACGAAATCTTCTTCGCTACGGTCTTGTTTAAATTAGGGATCCTAAATAAAGTGACATTTAACTTCACACAAAGGGTTGAGACACCAATTTAGTAATTTTTGCAGGGTTATGTTTTTTTTGCGAATTGGCACTATTGGTATAGTAGAAGTGACATTACTTGTCAAAATATCCATAGACGTGTTTTTTGAAAAAATGTCACGACAATGTTCAGTGGTAAACTGTTGTAATTCTATCCATGCAGGATATATATTATTTCCATTCCCAAATGCAATGCTTTATGGAAAAGAAGCATGTATCTTCCGAATTGGAAGATTTTCGATAAATCAAAAATTTACGAAGTAAAAATATGAAAAAATGACCTTAAAAATTTTTAAATTTGTAACTTTTGTAGGCACACTTTTCAGAGGAAGATTTTATTTTAAAATTAAAAGAAACCTCAATTCCAAAAATTCAAAAAAATTGTAGTTTTAATAGAAAATTAAATGTTCTAGATGGTAATCAAATTCATTCTAAATTATCGAATTATGAAAAAATTATTTTTGAAAAGGAACAAATTATTTTGGAGAAAGATAAAAATATTTTGGAAATTGAGAAAATACTTGTAGAAAATGAAGAAAAATTTAAAGCACTTAATATATACATAAAAACCTTGGAAGAAGAAAATTTTAGTTTGAAAAATAATCAAAATTTGCTGATCCTGTATTGGCTGGGATAGTACACTTTTCATTCTTTCTGTTTTGCCGTGAATTTATGATTTAAAACGTCGAAGTATAAAACTTATAAAAATATAAATTTGTTATGTATGCACACACTTTAATATATGAAAATCTTCAACATATTTAATTACTAAATAATAAAAAATATATTTTTTGGATTATAATAAAAAAAATACATAAACATGCCTAGTGCAAGCCTAAAATAAACACGTTCTAATCAAAGTTTTAATGTATATTTTTATTATAATTATCATAGAAAACAATAATGAAAAACCTGCAGTTATCATTAAAGGAATACCTATAAAATTATTTTTTTTAATATTTTTAGTTTGCTAAAGTAAAACTACTAGTTGATCATATTCTTTGGTACATGCCTGAATTTTTTACACTCCTCTTATTTATTTATATTATTCTTTTCTTCAAAATTAATTCAGTTCCAAATAAAAGTAATTTCAACTATTTAGGGAAAATTCCGAGATTATTCGAACACTGACGGTCGTCAGTATATTCCATAAGTAAATCTTGATTTAAATTGTACAGGTATTTTCGTAGGCACTTTAAAAAAGTACAATAATAAAACTATAAACCACAATTTCGTAAATAAATAAATTTGATGACCAAATATTCAGTTTGACACTGACACTTAAATATGACAATATTATTATATTAATTAATATCGACGCCTCTGTTCGGGTTGACATTTAACTATAACCTCAGATTTTGTATCTGACAGAATTATATTAAATTTAGACATAATTATTACTAGATTTAGATTTGGCACCAAAGCACTTTGGATAAAACCATTGTCTTTCATTGTTTAACAATACTAGTGCTTGGTTGCCATTTTAACCTCAAAATCAAAGCGTGTCTCAACCCTTTGTGTGAAGTTTAATGTCATTATATATAGGGTCCCTAGTTTAAATGAAACAGATATTTGGTTTGAAATATATACCTAGAAATTTGCGACGAACTAAGGAAATAATGGATAGCCCCTAGCACAAGCCAAAAGCTTATTTGGGGCTCTCCACGACTCTGTAACTAAATAATAAATAAATAAATTATGGACATTGAAAATATTCAGAAAATCTAATTATAAGGGCCTAATTAGGGTCTAATAGGGTCACTATGCCTAAGACCAGGGCGGATCTAGAGTCAAGGGAACGTTCAAGTATTACGTCCCTGATAACATACTTCATCCTAAGAAGGTTTTTTAATCGTTCCCTTGAAAAGGTTCTTAGCATAATGCTGTAAACATGCTAAGCATGTTCTTAAAAGGTGCACTGCTGTAGTAGCATAAGTACTTCTACTCTAAACATTCTTAGCATGATTATAGTATTTTGCTAAGAATATTCCCAATACATATTCTTAAAATATTCGAATGGGAATATTTTTAGAATAATGCTATAGTGCACATGCTAAGCATGATTAGAGTATTTTGCTAAGAATATGCTCAAATACATATTCTTAAAATATTCTAATAGGAATGTTTTTAGAATAGTAATATGGCGTTATATTATTTTAATTTTATTAGGTTAGAATTACAAATATTCTTAAAATTGTAGTTAATAACATAACTTTTACCGTAGTAGTAGTAGAAATGGATTTATTTTTAGACATAAAGTCATTATTATATAGTTTTAGACAAAAAATTAAAATTATTATTTTTTGAAATGATAATTATTTACTTTTTTTCTCTAAACATTGGATTTTTGTGTGGCGCATGATTTTTATGTTTGGTACAAAGTTTACTTTCACAGTAAAACTGCATATCCCATATGAATCTTACCTGATGGATGCTATATCTAAAGATTTTTATATACTTTAATTATTAGGTTTATCACAAAGATGTAAAAATTTTCGCCATGTCCAAATTTATGATATCACTCCATAAAAAGTATAGAGTATTATAAAATATAATTGAAAGAAAGAGAAAAACTACATTAATGCAGAATTCTGAAACGCCTACCTACTTTGTTTGCGCATGCGCAATATTCAATATTATTACTTAAATGCATCAAATTAGAATATTTTTAGAAGCATGCTAAGAATATTCTTAAAAGTACATGTACCTACTTCTAAGAATATTCTTAACATGGTTCTTAAAACATTCTTATTTGATGCAGAGGCTTTTAAGAACCTTCTTAGGAACTTCCAGCACGATTAAAACGGTATCCTTTGCATTTCTTTAATCGTTCTTAGAATATCCTGAGCAAAATAGACATGCTTCTAAGAAGCATGCTGTCCTTCCGGCTATTTATTTTAAGAATATTCTTAAAAGGTTTTTGTGCTATCAGGGGTAACGCAAATTTTGATCATTTTGGACCCCCCCCTCCTGTAACGCTGTTTTCCTATACCATTAACATGGGCGTAACACTCCAAAATGACCCCCACCCCCCCTAGGAGCGTTACGTAATACTTGAACGTTCCCCAAGGTATGAGAGGGGTAAGGAAATCTTTAGGGGCATTTACCAAAAATTAAAAATTTTCAAGGGAAAAATTTTTCTTAAACATCCTTTACTCAATGACACCAACCAAGAAAAGTGCCGCAGGTGATTTTTTTTAATCTTACAGAATAATGATAAAGTTGTTTAAATCCTTGCATTCCATATTATTTCTTCTCTTAAATTTATGGTTATGGGGGTAACACCCTATTATAATTACTCCCCCATTACCCCCATTTCAATCCGCCAGTGTCTAGGACTTATTTTTATTGCTCATTATTTTGAAAAAAAATGTATTTAAAAAAATATATATAAAAAGGGATTTGCCATAGCGAATGCACCAAGAAAATGTTACTACTGAATATATGTATAGGTTATTAAGTATACATATATTCAGAAAATTAAATTTTACCGAGTCGGTGTATTAAGTGTTGCCTATATTCTACAATAGATAAAACCAGTAGCAATTAAGAAAGTAGTTTGTTACATAATGTTGTAACTGTACGGTATGAATTGCTCGTTTAAACATCTGGCCCATTAGCTCAGTTGGTTAGAGCGTCGTGCTAATAACGCGAAGGTCGCGGGTTCGATCCCCCCATGGGCCAATATATTTTTTTATTTTTCGAAAAAACATTTTTTTATATCATGTTAAACAATTTGTGTTGAGGGAAAAAGTAGGACAAAGGAAACCCGGAAAAATTGTCCGTTTTTGGATAGAAATAGAAATATATTTTTTGATAGGCGAACTGAACGGTACCAAACCTAAACCTAAAAACAGAAGGGAACGAAATAATTATGAAAATGCATTATACAGAGCGGTCCAAAAGTCACCCCCCCCACCCTTCTTAACTTTTGAACGAGTTTAGATATCGACTTCAAATTTAGAACTCTTAAATAAGACAACTTGAACTATCTTTAAGCATATATTTGATACTTTTAAAATGTGGGCAGGGGGCATGGGGCGACATTTTTTTTAATAGAAAGGTGGGTTGTGTGATACATCATTTTAAAGCTTATAAAATTCTCCATTTAACTGTATATTTTTTATTTTTTTTAAACATTTTTTTTGGGTTTAAAATAGGGTTGAAAATGGGTATTTTTGTCAAAATTTCTCTAAAAAATCCAATTTTTTTTTAAAAAATGACTAAATTCATAATGAAAAAAAGTAAATTAAACTTTTAAACTAATTTTAGTTGACATAAATAAAAATTAACAAAAAAAAACTTAAAAATTAATTTTTTAGCACAAAAAACTGAAAAATCCAAACCTTAAGAAACATGTTTAATTTTTTTAAAAATGTATGGTTATATAGAGAATTTTAAAGGCTTTAAAATGATGTATCACACGACCCCCCTTTCCATTTAAAAAAAATTCCCCCCATGCCCCCCTGCTCACATTTTAAGAGATAAAAGTATTAAATATATGCTTAAAGATAGTTTAAGTTGTCTTATTTAAGAGTTCTAAAGTTGAAATCGATATTTCAATTCGTTCAAAAGTTAAGAGGGGGGGGGTGACTTTTGGACCGCACTGTATATCAGTCTTATAGAGAATTTCAAGAGCTACAAGTTTGCTTATAACCACTTTTATACTACGATTAATAGTTTGACTGAAAAATTGATTGATTATCCCCAACATAGCCATTTTTGAATATTTATAATTTGATTGGTATTGTTAGTTTTGCGTCTGTTTGGTGTTTTTTATTTAAAATATATTACTAATAATATTTTTGTCCAAATAAATATTAAAATGGCGGGCAAAGAAAAAATTTGTGCATATCCGCAAAGAACGATTGCCATTTTTGGATTCAGGGGGGGGGGGCTCAAATAACTAGAATATACTTCACTTCTAACGAAAACAGATATCCATAACGTTTTTTTGCTAAAACAAAAAATATGTAAAAAATCGCTATAGAAAAAAAAAACGGTACATTTCCGCAAAGAACGATTACCATTTTCGGATTCAGGGGGGTGCATAGGGGCATTTTTTTTTGATATGTAGCTGATTTCTGCGAAAGAAAGTTGACCCATTTTTTTTATTTTTAATTATTGAACAATTCTGAAAAATGTTTAAAGTTTTTATTTTTTATAAAAAAAAATCTTTTTTAAAAAAGACCAAAAAAAGTCTCCAGATGAGTTTTAGAATGGAAAAACTCTCCAAAACTTCCCTTATGTCCGTTCCTGCTTAAAAACTTGGAAATACCGACACTTCAACAATATAAAAAAATTGCCCAGAAATCGGCCGGCCGTACCGGCATTGTTTGCTGGACTCTTAAGCAAATGTTGTAGAAACAATTAGTACGTAATATTTATTACTTAATTACAATCAGATATTTCGGCCCTGACAACACGGTGGTCATCATCAGTAATCGGCATAAACTCAGTTATGACTCATCAACGTTGAAAATAAACACAGAAACATAGGCTTACGGAATAATTTTGCCGAATTATGAGGGAAATTTTTATAAAGGTCACTAAATCGAAACATTTGACGACTAATTTGTTACACACAACAATACTGACTATACATATTAACTATAAATATGTATATGTGTGTTTTTCTAAGAAAAAACCGATTTTCGATTTTTATCTTTTAAGAATACGAAAGTTTTTAATTTTAATTTATCGATAACTTTTTTTCCCACCTAACTCATTTAAATGGAATCATTAAAAAAAATCAAAATAAAAAGAAATAAAAATGTAAATATTTAAAAACTCGCGTCAACGCTAGAATCGACGCGGCGCCTATGCGAGCACTGGAAATTCGCCGATGACTGGTCATCATTGCAAAAGAAAATTGCAACAATCTGATCCAGTCTAATGTCACTAATAAATTGTTTTCCGAATTTATACGTTGTTCTTTAAATATCGCCTTCGTACCTTTCCGATCGCGTTTCGACTATTTCCGGCTCGACGCTGAAGACGCTTAGCGTCGGAAATATATATTTCGTACTAGTGACTTAAGCACAGCGCCAGACGCGTTCTGAAATAATTCAGTTTGTATGTTTTAAAAATACCGATGTGAGATTATTATTAGTTTATAAAATGTATATGTGTGATTCTATGAAAAAGTGACAAATACATGCCGATTTATATTATCTATATAAGCAATGTATGTAGATAATTTGATTTCATAATTTATTTAAGCAAGTACGAGGTCAAGTTCAATTATTTGGCACAAAATCTATGTAATCATGTATGTACGTAATGCATCCTATTTGAAATAAAAAAAATCTCATACTATACGTTGGAAAAATAAATAAAAGACCCACGTTATATATATTTTTTCTTAAAGTGACACTTAAACGCTTTGATATGTCACTACACTGAAAAACAATTTAAATTATTTATTTAAGTACTGATTGCATGTTTTTTGCACTACTAATACTAAGGGCGTCAAAAACTAAGGTTGGCTATTTCACAAACAATATATAGGCCAATCAAAACCTTGCATTTTTAGTTTCTTGACCAATCAGATCAAAATTAATCTGAAAATTTTTGAACAAGTGCAATTATCACTTGGTTATTATGGAAACAAGAAACTGACAGTTACTGACATCTTAATAAATGTTATATCTTTACAAAATGTGTTTTTAATTTGTGAAGCTTACCTTTAGTTGATTTATTTTTATTGATAAGCAATGGAAATGCTTATTTTATTACCAAAACATCCTAGGTATAAACCCTAATTAATTTCAGATAATATATTATATTTTATGCACTTTCCATCTTAAACGCGTTAAATAACTGATATTCATAAATTTTAATTTATTTAATTTAATCTTGGTATTAAAAACAGGCCATTCAAAACTAATTTAAACACTTATTTATTAAAATATATTTACATTAAATAAAGTAAATAATTTACTTCTTTTAAATGACAGAAATCAAAACATCAAATGACTGCGCTGGTACCAGTACAGCGTAGCCAAACATTATTAGAAACCGATCGCAAATTATTTTTTTACGGGTGGAAACACCCGTTATTTTATTTATTTTCAGTTGAAAACCAAACTTTTTAAAGAAAAAAGCAATGATCTTTATTTAAATGCTAAAATATATGATAACTATTTTATTAGAATAATCTCAAGCATAAAATATTCCTCAAGCAAAGTTTAGACTTGACATTCGCGAACAAGTGGACATCGTGGTTTTAAAAAGCGAGGCAAATTTGAGATTTAAATTTTTAATTATAGTTGTAAAGTAATATTGTTGTTTAGTTCTTAAATTTTTAATTTAAATATGAAACAACATTAAACATGGTAAAATTATATACTTCCTTATTTTGTTTGTGAAATAGTCTTTCAAAATACCATTCGTGCGTGTTAAATTATACATAATTTTTTTACTGTATATAAAAAAAACATTTTGCTTAAGGAAATTGTTTTCGTGCATTTTTCGTGTTACAAAATTCCGAGACCGCAGGTCGAGCTTAAACATTTGACAAGCAAAATATTTTTTTAATACAGTAAAAAAAATATCGATAATTCAACATGCACTTATGATATTACTACTGACAATATTTTTATATTCTGGGAAGATTTAGTATGGTCCTTGGCGAGGAATAATTTTTCTTATAAATCATATCTAGATCTCTCGAAAAAGTTCTAGGGTGGGATGGTTTTTCGTAAGAATCGGGTTTGGGGTAAAAGGGGTAAAAACAAGTTTTTTCAGAAACATTTATTTTTATTTTTTTTTTTTGAAAAACTTAAAAAGAAATTATTTTTTTTTTCAAATTTGTTTCGTCTTCCAAAAAAGTTATTTTCTGAACTAAGACGTACAGGGGAAAGTATTATTTTGTTATTCGTGAGACGTGAAGGCCCATAGGTTACCAAATAACAATTGTCAAAAGTTATATTAATATAGTAATCGCAAAGTTTTTAGCGTTATGTGGCATAAAATATATAAAATATCGCTCTTTACATAATACAACTATTTAAAGTATGTAAATTAGTTTTTGGTGTCTTGCGATAGCTGCAATGGCGTAATTACTAATGGAGCTCTCTACAACTAGAATTATGAAACAAAAGATATCTACCCTATCTCTATCTCATTTGTGCTACACTTTCCAGCCAACCAAATAAATACTGTATTTGTTTTTCATACAACAAATACAGTATTTATTTGGTTGGCAGGAAAGTGTAGCACTGAGCGGCACGAACGAACATAGCTAATGTGAATCTGTAGAATAAGATAATTCTACTAAAATTTAGATGGCGCCAGTAATTTCTTTTTTAAAAATAATATACTTACACTTTTCGCCCGGCTAAGTAAATATTGTATTTGTTCAACAAAGGACAAATACAGAATTTGTTTGGTTGGGTGGAAGTGGGAGTGTCTTGTCTTCTATCCTTTTTGGGTAGAACTTTTGTCCCTGTCTAATCTAACGGGAGAAATCTCCATTGGCGTCCCGTGCCGAAAAATAGCTTGGCGTCCTTAAAAAAAATTACTTTTTGAAGGGGAGGATGCGATTTATCGAGTCCCATTATACCGTGATCGAGCTCCCCGCAGAACGTCGAAGTTCTGTCTTATACATATATTTGTGTAATTGTCACTATTTTATAAGAAATTAAGTTTTAAGTAGATATTTACTACACCTTTTCAAGTTGTAAATAGAAAAGGGTAAATTGATATTCAGAATTTCAAGTTAAATTTCAGAAAGTATAAATTGTAATTCAGATTTGCAAGTTATATTTCAGAAAGTGTAAATTGTAATTCAGATTTTCAACTTATATTTCAGAAAATGTAAATTGTAATTCAGATTTGCAAATAAATTTCAGAAAGTGTAAATTATATTTCATAAAGCGTAAGTTGAAATTCAGAAAGTGTAAATTATATTTCAGAAATTATAACTTTATATTATTATTACAGAGTAAATTGTATTTCAAAAGTGTAAATTGTATTTCAGAAAGTGTAAATTAAATTTCAGAACTATTTATATATTGTTAATTTATAATTTATCCGTATGCAATATAATGAAGTAACCTAGCCATTTAAAAATTAATTTTGTTAAATGTTTAATTTTATGTAAAAAATATATATATTTTTTAATTTTAATTTATTGCTGTTTAATATTTAATACCGAATATATGTATAATACATAACTGCTACTTTTTTAAAATTTTGTTGAATAAAATAATACTTTCCGAAATAAAAATTATGATTTCTGATTTACAAATTAACGTTTTCTAAAATTAATTTACACTTTCTGAAATTGAATTTACAGATCCAAATTTAAATAAAATAACACATTCTGAAAATTAATCTGATTAGATTATCTGATTACTACACCTTTTCAAGTTGTAAATCAGAAAGTGTGATATTAATTTCAGACAGTGTAATTTGTTATTCAGATTTTTAAAATAAATTTCAGAAAGTATAAATTGTAATTCAGATTTTTAAATTATATTTCAGAAAGTGTAAATTGTAATTCAGATTTGCAAGTTATATTTCAGAAAGTATAAATTGAAATTCAGATTTGTAATATATATTTCAGAAAGCGTAAGTTGAAATTCAGAAAGGGTAAATTATATTTCAGAAAGTGGAAATTAATTTTCAGAATGTGTTATTTTATTTAAATTTGGATCTGTGAATTCAATTTCAGAAAGTGTAAATTAATTTTAGGAACGGTAATTTGTAAATCAGAAATCATAATTTTTATTTCGGAATGTATTATTTTATTCAACAAAATTAAAAAAAAGTAGCAGTTATGTATTATACATATATTCGGTATTAAATATTGAACAGCAATAAATAAAAATTTAAAAAAAAATGTATTTTTACATTGTTAGGTTGGTAAGTTTTGTTTTATTTTGAAGTTTATCGATAGATAAATATTTCTGAAATTTATTTACACTTTCTGAAATACAATTTACACTTTCTGAAATACAATTTACTCTGTAATAATAATATAAAGTTATAATTTCTGAAATATAATTTACATTTTCTGAATTTCAACTTACGCTTTCTGAAATATAATTTACACTTTCTGAAATTTAATTTATACTTTCTGAAATATAAATTGCAAATCTGAATTAAAATTTACACTTTCTGAAATATAAGTTGAAAATCTGAATTACAATTTACACTTTCTGAAATATAACTTGCAAATCTGAATTACAATTTATACTTTCTGAAATTTAACTTAAAATTCTGAATATCAATTTACACTTTCCTATTTACAACTTGAAAAGGTGTAGTCGTTTTTAGAAATCATTTCTCTCTGTATAGGGTAACTCGATCAGTTGTTACTTTGCCTAGTGTTTTTGGTTGTTAGCCGGTTGGATTTTGAAACTTCTCGTCAGACTCCCAAACCGACCAACCACCAGAACACAGTAACACACCAAGCTGGTGTCACCTGCTAAACAAAGCAATATAATTCCATTCTGATGCTTGTAAAATGTTACTTATGTACGGGGAAAAATATTTCTAGCTGGTAAATAAACATATAAAGTCCTCAAAAACCTAAATCATTCAGATAAACAGGAAACAAAAACAAATATTATTTTGACACAGGCTATTTATGCCAAATGACCAATTAGTAGTGGTCGGATCAAAGTATTCAATCACCAGGGGCTCGCAAAAGTAAAAATAAAAAAAAAAAACACTTTTTCAAAAATGAATATTAATTTTTCGAGGGGAAACAGCTACAAAATACAGGGACTTTTTGGTATGACATCCGAGATTTTAGACAGATATTATTTTGAGATTTTTGAAAGATTTCCGAAAATTTGTTTATACGCAGTTACTATGATACATTGTTTTTTTTTTATTCTATTTTTTCTATTTTGCGACTCTTATAAGCTCATAATCACACTCATTTTGCGTGTTCTTATAGGCCCATAAGAGGTCTCAATTTTTTTTTCTTTTGGGTTGGCAACGCTTGAAGTTTTCTGTGTAAATGTCAAGGTCACTTTAAAGTTTAATTTTCTACAAAATTTTGTGTTTAGGTTATTTTTACCGTGTTGAAATTGTGTCTTGGTTAATTGTAGTGAAAAAGAGAAAAGATGACTATAAAAATATCAAAATATAATTTGTTCTTGGAATTTTAAACATGGTATAAACTGTAATGCCAACCCGAAACAAAAATCCCTAAATCAGTCATCAATTTAAATGTATGTTTTTTAAAATTTTAGAGCAAAATAGAAAAAATTGTATAAAGCACTCGTTTCATAACACGTTTTTAGCTCACTAGTACTTTAGAAAACTCACCGCAAGCGGCTCGTTTTCTAAACTTGTACTCGTGAGCTAAAAACGTATGTTATGAAACTAGTACTTTAATATACTATTATTTTAAACTCCCGGTAAATGAATACCTCGATTCGAGCTCTGTTTATTATTACAATTTTATATTTTTATTATTTGTTCAGATACTATATCGCCGTGTTACTTTCTCTACCTTGTATCTGAAAATAATCGATTTTTGGTTCCTTGCTCTAACCAACTATGTACATGATGACTGATAATTATCAGTATATATTATACACAGCGTGTCAAAAGTCCGCCTCCCCCTTTAACTTTTTGAACGGCTTAAGATATCAACTTGAAATTTGGAACACATAAATAACCCAAGTAAATTTTTGGTATATATTTTGTGTGCTTAGGGGGCATGATGGAGACAGGGGGCAAGGGGATTTTTTTTAATAGAAAGGGGGGTCGTATGACACATCATTTTAAAGCTTATAAAATTCTCTATTTGCCTGTATATTTTTTTTTATTTTTTTTGGGTAATTTTTGAGGTTATTTTAAACCCCCAAAAATGGGAATTTTCGTCATAATTTCTTTAAAAAAATAAACCAATTTTTGAAAAATGGCTTATTTCATGATGCAAATACATCTAATTTTGATCGATATAAATTAAATTTTACAAAAAAAATCCTAAAATATCGCATTTTTTAGCAAAAAAATTTGCAAAATGAAAACCTTGAAAAAAGGTTTAAAAAATTAAAAATTATATAGACGACTCTCCTTCCCGTTAAAAAAAATGTCCCCCCTTATCCCTCTGTCTCCATTGTGTCCACTAAGCATATAAAATATATACTAAAAAATTATTTGGCTTATGCCATTTAAGTGTTTTAAATTTCAAGTTGATATATTAAGCTGTTCAAAAGTTAGAGTGGGGGGGGGGCGGACTTTTGACACGCTCTGTATACAAAGTCCAATTAAGTATTAAAATTAGTTTATAAGTTACTGTGTATTAGAGTAATAAATTTGAGTTTATATAAGTTACCAGTCATCATGTACAGAGTTGTTTAGTTCAAGGAACCTAAAGTCAGATGTTTGGTGTTACGAGGTTGAAAAAAGTAACACGACGATATTGTAAATACATACATAGGCGCCAAATTTTCAAAATTCCAGGGAAGCCCAAATTTTTTTGAAGTAAAAAAAATTACAAAATTTTTTAAATATATCTTTATGAAAAAAATAATAAACATATATTTAAAAATTGAGGATCTTTTATATTTAAAATTATATGACATATAATTGTAACATAATATTTTATGTGTCTAGAGGGGGCCATGGCTCCCGGCCCCTCCCTGGAGTCGGCGCCTATGAATATATCTAAAGGAACTCTTTTAGCATTACGGTACAAGCTTTAAAATAATTTTTTGCACGACCAAGACTAAAACCTAATTTTACGCTTTCATTTTCGGGACTAAACTTGCCGTTTGGTCCCAAGGGAATAAAAATCACGGCAACCTTGATAATATTAAAATATTATACTTACTATACACTTTGCTGGTTCAAAAATTAGGTTTGTTAATGTTTTGTAATAAATTAGCGATTCAAACCAATTTATTTGATTTTAAAAAACAAAACCTTTAAAAATAACATTGTTATAACAATTTATACATTACTTAAAATTTATCATCTTCGTCCATTTTTTTTTGACGTTTGTATCAACCATATTAAAAAACAATTGAAATCGCGATAGCCGTGAAACTGACTTTTCGCAATTTACAGGCATCTTGATTAAATCACGAAAATAAAACAACCGATTTTAGACGCATGGTTTTTAATTATAATTTTATCTACTTACCTAAATTTGGTCCTGCAGAAAATAGTGTATATACCTCAGGACTAAACGTGGCTGTTTTAGTCCCTTGCATTTCTGTTTCCCTCGCTCGCTACGCTCGCTCAGGAAACACTCATGCAGCGGGACTAAAACTGCCAGTTTAGTCCCTTGGTATATAAATAACTATTAAAATAAACTTCCTAATTTTTTACGTGTTTATTAGGATTTTTGGCCAGACAATGGTCAGACCTTAAATCCTTTAATTTACAGTGCGGTTCCCTATATTCAGGGTGCCCACAGATCAGGGAAAGTCAGGGAATTTAATAAACTGTAAAAATCAGGGAAATTGAAAAAAGCCCTGGTCTACATAATAAATTATTTGTAAAACAAGTATTTATTCATAAAGTTCAACTAATCCATAAACCCGTTTAAAAAAAGTAAAAAAAAATAAAAATCGTAACTCAAAAACAAAACAGCATGTTTCAAATTTTTGCGCATATTGGTTTTAAAAACTTTTGTGTGTGTTTTTAAATGAGGAAAAATTTTAAATTTTGACCAAGGAAATCAGGGAAAAATTAGAGAAATATCAGGGAAAAATCAGGCAATCTTGAGTTGTAAAACCTGTGGACACCCTGTATATTTTGAATATCTCATCTTACTCTTCATACCGATTAGCCCAGTTTTTAAAACAGAATGTCACGTTTAGTAGTACTTATAGTTCTTTTAAAAATCATGTGTATAGGTACTCTGGACGATAAAATGTAATACCTAATACATTTTTTAATCTTTTTATAGGTGCTTTTAATGTGTTAGTGCGTGTGTGTCACAAACTTATGGTGTAGGTGAAGTGGTACTCTATAATGTGTAATTAGAACAGTTTGTTAGTTTGATACTAATAATGAGCGGCTACCGAAATTATGTAAGTACCATTTTAATTTCTTTTGTTCGATTAGGCGCCCACCTTGGCCCTTGCCGCCCCTAGCCCCTACCAAAACAAAAACCAACACCCTCAGAAAAACAAGCTTTGTCCCTGAGCGTTATTACAAAACTAAAAAATTTTGGCGACCAACTTGGCGCCCCTACCAAAAGTAAAAACACCCTCCGGTAAAAAAGCTTTATTTCTGAGCGTTTCTACAGAATTTGGCGCCCTCCTTGGCGCCCCTACCAAAAGAAAAAACAGCCTCTGAAAAAAAAAGCTTGGTCCCTGAGCGTTTCAAAATTTGGCGCCCACCTTGGCGCCTTGGTGCCCCTACCCAAACAAAAAAAACACCCGCTATTATTTTAATTTTTGATTCTTGGGAGAGGGTAAATACCCTCTCTACCCCCCCATATCTACGCGCCTGAACCTGAAGGAACTGAATAACTAGTCCCGCAAGACAAAGACCAAAACCAAGAAACTAAACCGATGGAATTGACAAGTTTTCATGCTTTTAACCTAATATTTGTCCTTGAAGGAAAAAAAGAACAAACCCTAAACTACGAAGACCAAGACGTGACCATGTTGGCCTTGGCCTTTTTTTTGTTCTTCTAAATTTTTAGATGTGTTTGCTCAAGATTGTAGAAAAAAAAAGAACAAACAAAAAATTACTTTAATAACACAGGCCAAAAAAGTCCAAAAAGTTTTGAAAGTTAATAATAATAATAAAGTTGGACCTGAAAGCTGATTTTGGGTAATTTAGCTATGTTTATTTCGAATATAACTTTTGTTTTTGTCCATCACGTAAGGGTTTTGATCAACCGCACAGTGGGTGGGAAAAAAAAACAGGGACAAAATTCTGAATTTTTGCATACGACTATTTTTGATACCGCTTATTTCGGATAAAATAACGAAATAATTCAAAAACAAATTTCCGCGCCATTAGGCCACCCTATAGAGTAGTCCAAAATTTTATTTTTGTTTCGATTTTTATATAAAATGTGTCAAATGGCTTCTTTTGATTATGTTGATGTAAACCAATGCCTATAACTTAAAAATTCTACACTTCATGTTAAAGAATTACATTTTTGGCATAGCTTATAGCGGAATATAATTATACGTGATGAAAACAAAAAAATACTTGTTTGGCAGTCAGTGGGTCTCAACTAGGCTAGAAAAAAAAACATCCGATCACAAAATCCTTGTTGACCTGTGTAATTAATACTAAAATAAAATTTAATTTTATTGAATTTTTGGTAACGAGTTAAATGTAATACTATAGCGAAACCCAAACTAATAAATACCTTGTTTTGACTAATCATAATAATTATTTTTAATTAACACAATTTATGAATGAATAGTTAAATTAGCAAATGCATAATTATTAGATACAGGGTGTTCCAGAACTCGCGTACCGAAATTTAAGAGGTGATTCTACATCCAAAAATATGAAAAAAAGTTTCTATAAAGGTTGGTCCGGAAATGAGCCCTAAGGGATCTAGGGCCCTTTAAAATTGTAATAAAAATAAGGTTTTTTATTAATAACTCGGGTACCGTTTAAGCTAGAGCGGCGAGCTTTTGCATGTATACTAGTATTAATAAGGGCAATAAGTTTATGTTAATTTATTTTTTTAATTTATCCAGAGGCGTGCCCAGACGGACAAAATATATGAGGCTTAAAACATTTTTGCCCCAAACTTTTCTATGTGTATGTTTTTTGGATTTGTTGTAAAAAATATAGATTTCTAGAGTAAAAATACATATAAAATATCATATAGTGTAACACTGTAGGAGCAACCGTTATCAAAAAAAAATGCAATTAAGAGGAAGTAACATTTTGTGCCACCAAAAACGTTACCTTTTAAAAGGCTATTACTCCTTTAATATTAAATTTAGGTGTTTTGGTGTATAATACTTTTTTGCTCAGTTTTAAATGAAGAATCACCCTGCAGCATTAAAATTTTATTGGTGCTTTTTTTTGTTCCCCATTCAATACGTCATCTTCGAAGGGCCGTAGCTCCCTTAGGGCTCATTTCCGGACCAACCTTTATAGAAACTTTTTTTCATATTTTTGGATGTAGAATCACCTCTTAAATTTCGGTACGCGAGTTCTGGAACACCCTGTTTATCTGTGGAAACCTACACCTGTGTGTTATATTAATAGTCTTGTTCAGGTTAATTCATTATGCGGGAATAAAAATAAATTGTGACACAAAATTTATCTAGATTTCTGAAAGCTTTCGGCAATTTAACTAAAATATGAAATGTTAATATAGTTCTCCGCATGAAAGAAAGTTCCGACGTAAAGGGGAGGAATCATTCGCGCTCTCTTCTTTCCGTCAAGAGCGTTATAAAGCGTGCGTGCCTACATCGGGCCTCCCACTTGCACACACATTCCAAACATTTCTCGTAAGCGCAGATCCGTGTGTCAAACTATACCTATTTCTATGCCCAAAAATAATAGTTTCATCCTTTCTTTCCTTCAACAGATTTTGCTGAAATACACACCCAGTAATTGGCCAATACACCAAATTGTGTCTCTAGCTTTATAAGTTCTAGAGTTATCTTGTGCAAAGCCGGTAGAAATACATTTGCCTTATAACTCTTTAAATGTCAAAATTCTTTCAGAATAGTATATTCTATAACTAGTATGGAATAGAAAATATTCCGCGCGAGCGGAAAGTTTGTCATAAGAGCCGGTAGGCGAGTATGACGGTTCCGCGAGCGAGGAATGACTATTGCATACGTGTTGTAGACTATACTTTTTCTTTAACTGCAAATATGAAACACTGTATGGCTTTAAACTGCGGACAAGGTTAAAAACAATGTTTTTTGTGACTCGACATTGTAAATGCAACAAAACACATATTTTTAAATAAAGCAATTAATGTTATTTAATAATTTTATCAAATCAGTGCTTAAAAAATATTTTTATTTAATTTTAGCACATATTTACAAATTACAATGCAAAAATTGAAGGTTATGTCAGATTGTTGTGACATATATCAGGTTTAAATATTTAACAATAGATGGAGCAGTTTTAATTTTTTGAACTAAATTGATAAAAAACTGGTCAAATATTAAGAAAAACTAATAAACTTTATGTAATTTTAACGCAAAACTTAAAATTGCATTAAATTATTCAATATTTCATGGTAAAATATATATATTTTTGCTAATTTTGCTACAGTTTCCTTACTTTTATAAACAAGAGATGGCACTACATGTGCTCATTGTAACACTTGATACGGAATATTCATACTGCATCTAGAGCTAGAATGGATTCATTCTGTGTATGAAAAGTGTGTGTATTTGCTTACATTCTAAAGCAGTCGTAGAAAAAACATTTTTTAACAAACCGAAAAACATTTTTATGAAGTTGCCTCAAAAGTATTAAAACGTCAAGGAACATTTAGAAAAGTGTAAAAAAACATATTTATATTTCAATACTTTAATATTTAAAATATTTTATAACGGTTAAAATTAAAAAGGTAAAATTGACAAGCTTTATATCAAAATAATAATAAATAATTGGTTGTCAAATTGAAAAATATATTGTCAAATATAGAGTTTTATTATAGTCTGTTTCATCAGGCAAGACAGTAAATTAAAAATCGCACAGTGAATATTTTCAAAACAGATTCGAATATTGGATGTGCGAACATACTGCGTAGTTTATTTTATAAAACATAACTATATTCTATACACAAACATATACTATTCAAACCTGTTGTAAAAGTATTTACTGTGCGATTTTTAATTTACTCTCTTGCTTGATGAAACAGACCATAGTTTTAAAATAATGGGTCACATGACCCCTATTTCCGTAAAAAAAATTCTTATGCCCCTGCCCATAATTTAGGCTGAAGCTGAAAATATCAAATATATGCAAAAAGATAGTTTAAGTTGTCTTGTTTTCGAGTTTCAAATATCAAGTGTATATCTCATCTAGTTCAAAAGTTACCGCACGGTATATTAAACCACCTAAAGGTATCGACGGGGATTGATTTTTTGCTATATCTAATTACAGAATTGTATAAAAGATATGAATCTTTGTTATGGAAGTCATACATTTCATATGTTTAACTTTTATTTAATAATATTTATAAATAATTATAATTATTCTTGGCATTTAAAAAATGTCTTAGGATGAAATTTTGTTTACAGTTTTTCTTGTGGGGAACCTGTCATAAAATCATCCTCAGTTACAATTGCTGGTAGAATTTGGATACCATACAAAGATGCTAAACCTGGCTTTATTGTCAATTAATTTGTCGAAACATAATACATACGTCGTAATAATTTGAGGGGCGTTTCACTGACCTATTTTTGTACATGTATTGTAAATAATGTACATTATTTACAATATTGTACGAATAATGTAAATAATGTAAGAAAAATGTAGTACTGTAAGGTAATGTCGAAATAATGTAAATAATGTCTAAAAATGTAGTACTGTAGAATACTGTCGAAATAATGTCGGTAATGTAAGTAATGTCCACTTAATGTAAAGTACTGTAGGGTAATGTACGAGGCAGACACGGACTGGCTTCTTACGGCACAGTCGGAAAAATATTAAAAAAAGGCCCCTAAACGGCTCAAAACCCATAAAAAATTGGAAAATCGAGGGCCCGGTATAGCCAAATGGCCGTGTGAGGGCCTGTTTAGTACTAAGGCCCGGTCGGCTTTTGACGACCCTGCCTTACGGCTAGTCCGCCACTGGTACGAGGTAATGTAGGATGTTAGGTTAAGATTAACATAAATTTAGGTTAATATATGTATAAAAATATATTAATAAACAAGCCGTGAAGATATGTAATGATACGCATTCCAGTATATGTCATTCACAGTATATGGTATAATTTTCTCAAATACTTAAAAAAAAATTTAAAACAAAAAAAAAATAATTTCTTTTTTTAAATAAAAAAAATTAAATTATTAACTTGAAATTTGTAACACGTAAAAAATACTGCTGCCAACAAATTATTATTTTCCCCTATAGGCCTGAAAAATTAATTTAAAAAATTATTATTTTGAAAAAAAATTACCCCATTTTACCCCCGTACCCCAACCCGAATTTTACCTAAAACAATTTCAGCCTAAAACTTTGGATATCACTAGTTTACGAATTTCAACTTTTTTTATGCCCAACTTTATTTACATGTTTTCTAACATAATTTTTGATAAGGAATCCAAATTCGTCAAGAAAAAAAAGCTTTTATAGGGGAAAATTATAGAAATCATATATTTTCGTTTAATATTAGTAAAAATTGGTATCTGTGGGTTTTTAGAGTCCCTAGAAACAAATTTTATATTTAAAAGTATCTAACCCTTAAGGGGGTGCAGCCCCCCTTTTTTATATTTTTTAAATAACCCAAAAAGAATTAGATCCTGGGGGTTTTCCGTCTCGCTCAAAATGAATTTATTCTTTATCTTTATCCATATAACCCATATGACCACCCATATTTACATTTTTTTAATTAACCTGATAAAATTTGTACACTGCGACTCGCTAAAACCAAATTTAATATTAAAAAAATCTGCCTGCAAGAAGTCCCAACACCTATGTACCAACTTCTATCAGCTAATTAAAAAAAATATCAATAGTGCTGTCAACAAAATAATACTTTTCCCTTTAGGCCTAGGTTTATTTAAACCAAAAAACTAAAAAAATATATAATATAATATACACCCCTTTTGAGATTATACAAGACAGAGAAAACAAAGACAGAACGATTAGATCAAGGCTGACGTGATTGTAGTGGGATGCGATGCGGTGTGTTTTATAAAAAAAAACACGTCAGCCTCAATCTTTGTTTTCTCCGTTTAGTATAATTTCAAACGGGCTGTATATTATATTTTTAAGTAATAAAATTTATATAATATATATATATATATATATATATATATATATATATATATATATATATATTTTAAATACACCATTACATACATACAATACATTACCCCATCTGATTTTTCCAAAAACAATCCCAGCCTAGAACTCTGATTAAGCATGCTTAGCTTGCTAGCAAACTGTGATCATAATATAAAACGTCAAGAAGCTTAAAAAAAGCAATACAAGGGTGGAGATAGATTTTTTTAAATATTAAATTGTTTTCCCAAAACCCGTATGTGCGAATTTTTATCACTACCCTGCTGAAAATGACGGGTCTGGGCGGGTATAAATGGTGCATAAACCGGACTTGAGCATAAACACGACAGAGATAGAATTTTTTTTGACGGAAATCATATTTTTTGGATATAAAACGTCCAGGTTTTTGTAGGTTTTATTTTTTTTAATTTATTTACTAAAAAATGCGATTTTTTGTTTTTTTTGCAACATTTTATTAATATTATTTAAAATTAGTATAATTGACATAAAATAAACCAGTTTTCAAAAATTGTTTAATTTTTTTAAAGAAATTTTAACAAAATTTCCCATTTTTAAACCTATTTTAAAACCACAAAAATTGCTCCCAAAAAATAAAAAAATATTTGGTTAAATAGAGAATTTTATAAGCTTTAAAATGATATATCACACAAACCCCCTTTCTATTTTAAAAAAATATCCCCCCTTGCCCCCCTGTCACCATATAAAATATGTACCAAAAAGTTATTTGGGTTATGTTATTTAGGTGTTTTTCAAGTTGATACCTTAATTCGTTTAAAACTTAATGGAGGGGGCGGACTTTGGACATGCACTGTATAATGTTAAAAGTTAATGGGTTCGGGGATCGACAAACAGGTCAGGGGAGCTCAACAAAGATTCCAGGGGACCTATTCTTCAAAACCGGGGAGTAGAACGACTGATAGAACGAGCCTGAGGTTCGTTCTACTCCCCGGTTTTGAAGAATTCGTCTCCAGGGGGCTTAAACCAAGGCTAGAGAGGCATTGACAAGTACTATTTTAATCTAAAAATGAAACTCTTGGAATTCGACAAAAAAAAAACTAAAAAAAAAAATACATTTTTGTTTTCTTACATGACAGACATTTGAAAACTACTACATAATAATAAATTCCGTACTTTTCATTACACATTATAGGTACATCAGGTACACAAAAATGATTAAAAATAATATTAAAACCACCAGAAGTAAACAACACTGCCGAAATTTTATAGGTGTCACGTGGTTTTTGAGCGATCTGAGTAGACGAAATAATGTAAATACTGTAGGAGAGCATGCGCATTAAAAAAAATAATGTAAATAATGTAGGTACTGTCGTAATGTGAATTAATGTCAGGTACTGTAGAATAATGTAAGTAATGTAACGTAATGTACGGTAATGTACAGTATTGTAAGTAATGTAAGGTAATGTCAATGTAATGTAAAGTACTGTCGATGAAAACGTACATGTATTGTAAAGGTGAAACGCCCCTCGTAATAATTATTTTGAACACAGATCGAACGTGCACAGTGCAATAAAACTGCATTCAACTTGTGTGTCTCGACTAGGCTATTAAGAATAGTGTATTTTCAGAATAGTGAAAAGACTAAGTTTTATAATTTTTTATTTCTATAAGCATTAAACAAATACATTTTATATTAGGCCAATCTATACCGTTTGGCTTTTTTTAAAGGTTTTGAATATATCGAGAACAAAGAAAAATATTAAAATTTTGATAAAGAGGTAAATTTGATTTATTGAGGGGAAAGATTTTTTTTCAGAATTTTGATTTCTTTGTTCTAAAGGTATTCAGGAGGGCTCCTACTAAAAAAGCCATTAGTATATTGTTCTTGGAAATCAGGCTGGATTTATTTCAGTGCTCTAAAGGAACTACCTTTAATTATAAACGAATATTGTATCATTCAATTTGTATTTATAACCTATTAAATATTAGGTGAATCGCGTTATCAATTTTATAACAAAAAAGCTCTGTTTGAGCTTTTTAATATTTTTTTGCAAAACTGTAAGCCATTTGGTTTGGTTTGGATGCCTTTCCGACATTAAACCAAATAAAAAATAAATAAAAAGTACGCATTGCTTTTTAAAACATGCTCGGAAGTTTCGAGTCGAAACGACCCATATCGATTGGCCTAAATGTTTATAACTTCTAAAAAGCTATATTTTATTAACGATAAAGATATTCTACAAAGAAATATGATTATTGGACAAAACTAAACATTTTGTTTTTGTTTTTTGGGGAATAGGGCTTCAAATCGGACTAAAGTTGATTTTCTAATTTACTGTGACGTTTCGGCTATGGATTTTCGCGTTTTCAAACAGATAATTAAAGCCAAATATTAGTTATCGTCTTAAAAATAAACACAAAGAAAATATTTCAATAAATAAATAAATAAATAGTTAAAAACAAATAAAAACACAGTGTACTATTGTATACGCAGCAACCAACAGTTGAGAATTATAGCCGATATAGAATAATAATAATAATAATAATAATAATAACAACGATCACTAATACATACATATTTGGCTTTAATTCTCTGTTTGAAAACAACGAAAATCCATCGTCGAAACGTCACAGGAAATTAGAAAATCAACTTTACTCAGATTTGCTGCCCTATTCCTCAAAAAAAAAAAAAACAAAATATTACAAATCGGGCAAAAACGTACACTACAACAAAACTAAACATTTAAAAAAACTGAAAAAATGTTCAAAAACGTAATACATAAAAAAATGTGAACAGTTTGGGAATATTGCGAATTGATAGATTTATGCTAATTGGATTGTGTTATGAAGTATGTAATCCCATATTGTGGATTCCCTTAATATCTTTTAAACATTTTAACTCAAAACACTTTAAATTAAGCATTTGTTTCAATTGTAATTGCCAGCAATTTTTTTCTTCGATTTTTGATCGGACTAGGATTTCTTCCACGTCATTTGTTGGGAATATTCACCATTTTTAATTCCAACTGAAATTTGGCAACAGGGCGCGATTTTAAAGTTTTTAAAATAGGATCTTTAATAAGCTATAGCTCCCTTTAGAGATAATATACTACCCATATCAATATGAACTCTCTTTATTCTATCATATTTCATTTTCAGTTTTATAATTTAGAATAAAAAGATTTTTGATTGTCAAATGTTTAAAAAATAAACAAGAATAAAAAAAATCGATTAAAATCGGTAAAACCTCTAAAAATAATAAAAAATATTTAAAGATTTCCTTCAGATTACCTCGTAAGCCACAAAGATTTCCTCCAGTTTATTTCCAATTTGTAGAACCTGAATTCCTCTGCGGTTAACCCTTCGCTGGAACCCTATTTTGCATGTACAAAATTTGTTTAATTGAATTCGTTTAAAGATATTAGGTAAAATCATCAACAACCTATTATTTATTGGATTTCTGAGTATAAAATTAAGGTTTGTAAGTATAAAATCGAGGGGCGTTTCACTGACCTATTTTTGTACATGTATTGTAAATAATGTACATTATTTACAATATTGTACGAATAATGTAAATACTGTAATAAAAATGTAGTACTGTAAGGTAATGTCGAAATAATGTAAATAATGTCTAAAAATGTAGTACTGTAGAATACTGTTGAAATAATGTCGGTAACGCGGACTGGCTTCTTACGGCACAGTCGGAAAAATATTAAAAAAGGCCCCTAAACGGCTCAAAACCCATAAAAAATTGGAAAATCGAGGGCCCGGTATAGCCAAAATAGACCAAATGGCCGTGTGAGGGCCTGTTTAGTACTGGGGCCCGGTCGGCTTTTGACGACCATGCCTTACGGCCAGTCCGCCACTGGTACGAGGTAATGTAGGATGTTAGGTTAAGATTAACATAAATTTAGGTTAATATATGTATAAAAATATATTAATAAACAAGCCTTCTTTTGAAAAACGAAAAATAAAAAAAATTAAATTATTAACTTGAAATTTGTAACACGTAAAAAATACTGCTGCCAACAAAATATTACTTTCCCCTATAGGCCTGAAAAATTAATTTAAAAAATTATTATTTTGAAAAAAAAAATTACCCCATTTTACCCCCGTACCCCAACCCGAATTTTACCTAAAACTTTGGATATCACTAGTTTACAAATTTCAACTTTTTTTATGCCCAACTTTATTTACATGTTTTCTAACATAATGTTTGATGCGGAATCCAAATTCGTCAAGAAAAAAAAAGTTTTTGTAGGGGAAAATTATAGAAATCATATATTTTCTTTTAATATTAGTAAAAATTGGTATCTGACTCCCTAGAAACAAATTTTATATTTAAAAGTATCTAACCCTTAAGGGGGTGCAGCCCCCCTTTTTTATATTTTTTAAATAACCCGATGAGAATTAGATCCTGGGGTTTTCCGTCTCGCTCAAAATGAATTTATTCTTTTTTAAATTCTGTCTATCCATATAACCCATAGGACCACCCATATTTACATTTTTTTAATTAACCTGATAAAATTTGGTACACTGCGACTCGCTAAAACCAAATTTAATATTAAAAAAATCTGCCTGCAAGAAGTCCCAACACCTATGTACCAACTTTTATCAGCTAATTAAAAAAATATCAATAGTGCTGTCAACAAAATATTACTTTTCCCTTTAGGCCTAGGTTTATTTAAACCAAAAAACTAAAAAAATATATAATATAATATACACCCCTTTTGAGAGACAGAGAAAACAAAGACAGAACGATTAGATCAAGGCTGACGTGATTGTAGTGGGATGCGATGCGCTGTGTTTTATAAAAAAAAACACGTCAGCCTCGATCTTCGTTTTCTCCGTTTAGTATAATTTCAAACGGGCTGTATATTATATTTTTAAATAATAAAGTATATATAATATTTTTTTTTTTAAATATCCCATTACATACATACAATACATTACCCCATCTGATTTTTTCAAAAACAATCCCAGCCTAGAACTCTGATTAAGCATGCTTAGCTTGCTAGCAAACTGTGATCAAAATATAAAACGTTAGGAAGCTTAAAAAAAGCTATACAAGGGTGGAGATAGATTTTTTTAAATATTAAATTGTTTTCTATGAGCCCCAAAACCCCTATGTGCGAATTTTTATTACTTCCCTGCTGAAAATGACGGGTCTGGACGGGTATAAATGGTGCATAAACCGGACTTGAGCATACACACGACTGAGAGACAGAATTTTTTTTGACGGAAATCATATTTTTTGGATATAAAACGTCCAGGTTTTTGTAGGTTTTATTTTTTTAAATATATTTACTAAAAATGCGATTTTTTTTTGCAACATTTTATTAATATCATTTAAAATTAGTTTAAAAGTATAATTGACATAAAATAAACCAGTTTTCAAAAATTGTTTAATTTTTTTAAAGAAATTTTAACAAAATTTCCCATTTTTAAACCTATTTTAAAACCACAAAAATTGCTCCCAAAAAATAAAAAAATATTTGGTTAAATAGAGAATTTTATAAGCTTTAAAATGACATATCGCACAAACCCCCTTTCTATTTTAAAAAATATCCCCCCTTGCCCCCCTGTCACCATTGTGCCATATAAAATATGTACCAAAAAGTTATTTGGGTTATGTTATTTAGGTGTTTTTCAAGTTGATATCTTAATTCGTTTAAAAGTTAATGGAGGGGGCGGACTTTAGACATGCACTGTATAATGTTAAAAGTTAATGGGTTCGGGGATCGACGAACAGGTCAGGAGAGCTCAACAAAGATTTCAGGGGACCTATTCTTCAAAACCGGGGAGTAGAACGACTGATAGAACGAGTCTGAGGTTCGTTCTACTCCCCGGTTTTGAAGAATACGTCTCCAGGAGGCTTAAACCAAGGCTAGGGAGGCCTTGACAAGTACTATTTTAATGTAAGAATAAAACTCTTGGAACTCGGCAAAAAAAAAACTAAAAAAAAATACATTTTTGTTTTCTTACATGACAGACATTTGAAAACTACTACATAATATTAAATTCCGTACTTTTCATTACACATTATACATCAGGTACACAAAAATGATTAAAAATAATATTAAAACCACCAGAAGTAAACAACACTGCCGAAATTTTATAGGTGTCAAGTGGTTTTGGAGCGATCTGAGTAGACGAAATAATGTAAATACTGTAGGAGAGCATGCGCATTAATAAAAATAATGTAAATAATGTAGGTACTGTCGTAATGTCAATTAATGTCAGGTACTGTAGAATAATGTAAGTAATGTAACGTAATGTACGGTAATGTACAGTATTGTAAGTAATGTAAGGTAATGTCAATGTAATGTAAAGTACTGTCGATGAAAACGTACATGTATTGTAAAGGTGAAACGCCCCTCGTATAAAATTAAGTAGAATCTATAATTTATTTGAGCCGTATATATATTTATAGTATTATTAATTTGAGCCATTTCGCCTCAATGATTATTTATATTAAAAAAATCTAAAACAGAAAATAAAATTAAAATTTTTTTATCAGGCGCATCTATTTCTAAATCCGCTGGTAAGGTATTGCGTTTAAACTTTTCTGCTATATCTTCTTTACCTAAAAAATATTATTAGTCAGTACCTTACCAAAGTTTAAAAATTTCGCCTAAATAAAGAATTTTTAATAAAATTCTTGATAAATCGTTAAAATAATTAAAAAAGAATAAAAACTGAGTAAAAGTTAACTTATAACGTTTCGGGATGTAATCTGATCCCGTTTTCAAAGAAAATTATTAGTTTTTAAAATAATTTGTGCAATATTTGGTTTTATCAATCAATATTTTGATTAATAAAATCTTAAGATCGGTGCCTCCTAGGACAAAAAACGTCTATATGAAAATAAAGAGGTTCTATTTTCCGAGCCAAGAGAGATGGACTTTTTGTTCGAATTTGGGGATAAAAAGCAACCAATTTTTAAAATCCAGTGCGCGCATTATTATAATGGCCTATAACAGGCCAGGCTGTATTATTAAAAAATTAAACAAATAAAATAAACTTAAAGTAAGGTGCCTATTAGGCACTGCCTATCAAAAAATTCAACAATAATATATATATTTTTTAAATATAATTAGATATTTAAGTTGATTATAATTATAATTAAACCGTATTGTAAAGGAAATTAATTTGATTGTCTAAATATTATTTTTCTGGTTTAAAAACAATTTTGGCAGTAGTTCAAGCTTATAAATCAATATTAATTTTACAAATATAAACTTATAGCTTACATAAATAAATAAATATAAAAATGTATGTAATAAATTATAATTTAATATTATTGTCTTTTAAACGCTCAAAATAATAAGATTTTGCACACTAGATTAGATATAGAAATACATACATACATACATACTGAGGTGAAAAATGTTTTATTAGCTGAGGGAAAGTTAGCTGGGGGCGTCAGCCCCGCGGTCAGCTTATTCCCGAAGGAAAAATGAAATTTTCCGCCGAGGTTTGTATACTATTTTATTCACAATTTTTACCTATTTTATTAACAATTGTATATTTTATTTTACACGAAAAAGACCGACACTATCTTTAAATTTATAAACACTGGTGAAGTTTTTGCTTTATCATTGCATGTATAGATGGCGATCTCTACGAAAATAAAATATAAACTAACTTTTATTTAATATTAACAATTTTAAAACATAGAAATATATTAAATATAAATATTCATTCGAGAAAAATAATAAATATTTGTCTAAAAAAGTATAAAAATAACGTTATGTATTTACTTCGTTAAATTACCGGCGGTGGCAGCACTTATCAGTGATCTTTTAGAAATTACAGTTAAATTGGTTGTAAATTTCATATATTTTAGAAATACGAAAGTATTGCAATTTAAATGTGTATCTGATATGATATCATACAGTGATATTCGATCATCATAATGTTATTTTAAATATATAGTAGTAAGTACTCGAAACTATTTTTTCCATTAAAATCGGAAGTTATGAATTTTAGGTTTATGATATAGCTAAATTTGTTTTTTATCGTAACCTTCGATTTTAAAAATTAAAAAAGCAAACTAAAGATCATTTAATGCTCTTTAATTTTTGTAATAAGAATTTTTTGGAAAATATTAATCGTTACGCCAAAATTGTCAAAAGTAATTAAAAAACACGATTTTTTGGCATTACGCCCTTTTTTGGGGTGTTAATAAAGCGGAATTTTGTTGATTTTTATATCACAACTTAAATATTATATAAAGACTATATTCTGATAATTTCAAGTCATTTAATTTTTTGCTTCATAATTTCAAGTTTTTCCGGTTATTTCCCCATTGGGGTCAAGCGCTTATTTTTATTTTTGAATTTTTTACTAACATTTGATCCGCAAATACGGATTTTTAAGGTAGCGAGTATTTTAGTTAAAATCACTTCGAACCCACCGTTGCTAAGGTGCCAAAACTTGAGGCAGTAGTAAATACAGGGTGTCCCAAAAGTAGACTATCTAACGAAAGGGGATGGTGGAGGAGGTCATTTCCAATCTAAATAACCCTATATGTTTTTATCCAATTGTTGATGGTTTAAAAGTTATTTCAGTTTTTATATTTTTCCTTAAAATCGCCTAGTTTGCTCACTAAAATAAAAATAATAAAAAATATGACTTCTTTGGTAATAATTTTTTTTATATATTATACTCAAAAGTGAACCCTTCCAACAAAATAATTTTCTTGAAATGTGTTAGCTTCTGTCTCTTTAAAAGAATATTTTCTGAGCACTATTTGTTCACAAAAAAAATGTTAGTTGATTTTTAAATAGCTCTGACAGAAAAAGAGGTGCTACAGAAAGTTGACCAACAATCAGAAATAGTTGTTCATCTAATGTATATTCTAACAAGATATAATACACAGGATTGTTTTTAAACAATTTTTTTAATATCCATTTTTTTGTCAACTAAGTCGTGTTTGAGGGAAATTGATGTGATGTCCATTTGCCGACTAAAATTTAAAATTTGTCAAAAACTTTACCATTAATAGTTTCTTTTTGCTAAAACTACTGAACTAAAATTGCTAAGTTAAAAATTTTCAATTTTCCAACTCTTTAAATACATTTTTAATGTTAACTTCCGTACACATAGTTTTGCAAACTGAAAGTATAAATTGTTTTTCCTAAATATTGGGATATTTTTTATTTTTTAACCCCCTAAAAGGGTAAAATATTTAAAAAACACATTTTTCTGTAATATAAAACATAAAAAACTCGTAAAGGGGTACCACCCTTGGATTTGATGAAAATCCACCCCCACAAAGAGGGTTAAACTATCCACCAAGCAACAAAAAAAGTAGTAAATCATAAAGTATCTCAAGAAAAATCGAGTTAAAGGGATCCAATCAGTTATGTTTAATAAAATGTGAGAAAGTTTGGTATAAAATTCAATTCAAGTACCCCTAGTTAACCCTTTGTTTAAGGGGATGTTTAGCTTCTAGAACAATAAATCTTGCTTTTTGCACAAGTTCATGACCAGACAAAAAATTTGAGCACTTTATATTATCAATTCCAATCGAAGTTACAGATGATTGAAAAAGAGGCTAATTTTGCGGTCTTGCGGATTAACCTGCCTAAAATCTATACAGGGTTATTCAAAAATAAGTTCAAGAAATTTAAGAGTTGACTCTACATTAAAAAATATGAAAAAAAGTTCCTATAAAGGTTGGTCCGGAAATGAGCCCTAAGGGAGCTACCATATTCCTAAAAGTAGTTTTTATCGAGGTTTTTATTTAATATTTCTAGAACTCTACAAACCACAGTAGTGAATTTTTGCAAAAATCTTAACATTGATAAAGGCTATCATTTCATGTAATTTTTATTGGGTAATTTTATCCAGGGACAAGCGAAATGGGAAGGCGATCTCACTTTTTTTGGACATGTTCTCAATAAAATATTATTCTTTAATTAAAAATACATAAAAAGGCACTCTTTATGAACCACAGTAACGAATTTTTGCACATGCCTTAACATTCATGTTTTTGGTAATTGGTAATTTTAACCAGGGACGTGCAAAATGGGGGGGCGATGTCACTTTTTTGCCCCAAACCTTTTTATCCGTAAGTTTTTTGACATTTTCTCAATAAAATATTAATCTTCAATTAAAAATACATAGAAAAGGTACTCTTTATGTAACACCGTACGGCCAACCGTTTTCAAGAAAATTGCAATTAAAAAGGCAATTTCACGTTCTTGGCATCAAAAATAAGAACTAAAAATGCAATAATAAACATTTCAATACTGCAGAGAGATTATATATTGAAAACTACAAAAAAACTGCCATTCACAAATATCCACAAATCGCTTTAAAGGGGGCTACGGTCCCTTAAAAAGTGTTACTCTTTAAGAGGCCGTAGTACTCTCAAAACTGATTTCCGAACCTAGATGTATACGAGCTTTTTTTCACAGTTTTTAATATTGAATCGCCCTGCAGTATTAACATTTTTATTGATGTATTTTTTAGTTCCTATTTTTGATTCTCAGAACGTGAAATTGCCCTTTAATTGCAATTTTCTTGAAAACGGTTGGCCGTACGGTGTTACATAAAGAGTACCTTTTCTATGTATTTTTAATTGAAGATTAATATTTTATTGAGAAAATGTCAAAAAACTTACGGATAAAAAGGTTTGGGGCAAAAAAGTGACATCACCCCCCCCCATTTTGCACGTCCCTGGTTAAAATTACAAATTACCAAAAACATGAAATGATAGCCTTTATCAATGTTAAGGCATGTGCAAAAATTCGTTACTGTGGTTCAAAGGCGTCCTTCACTTCCAGGCCGCGCTACTGGACCATCTAGTTGCCTTTGATATGGCCCACTAAGGTCTGACAACGCTGGTACGCCAACATAAAGAAAAAATTACTAAAAATAATACTAAGAATTTGTTATTGTCACTTTGACAGTTTTATATTTTGAAGCTTAAAATTTGATTATAAAGGGAACGATCAAGTATTACGTAACGCAAAATGTACCAAAATTCATACACTTCATATCTCGGTTCTCGCGTTATTCAAGGCTGTAGAGATTTTATATTTTGGCTACCCCCCTAACACATCCCCTATTAGGGGGGGGGGGGGGGTAGCCAAAATATGAAATCTCTATAATCTATAATAACGCGAGAAACGGGGTATGAAGTGTATGAATTTTGGTACAATTTGCGTTACGTAATACTTGAACCTTCCCAAAGTGGTGGAATGTTTAAAAAATGTTGATGCAGTTATAAAAATGTTATTGTTTCAGTTTTGCCTTTAAATATCCTAGTGCTAAATATAACATTTCTTAAAACAAAAATACGAAACTACTCAAAAAAATTAAATTAATTTTAGTATGTGAGAATTTCGAGCCATTTACTAAAATAAAGTGTAAAATTTAGCTGCGTGAAGGCCTATCCATAAGCTTGCATAAGAAAATAAAACATAAGAATACGGTGCCGTAAATGGCTTACAAGATACATGGCGGCACATCAAGCCAATCACGGCATCGCATTTTTAGGTATTACGCTCTTATGCGAGCCTGTGGATATACCCTGAATCAAAAAAGAGACTGTAGTTTCATGTAGGCAATAAACTAATAAATTAAGTTAGAATTTGTATATTTATTATAAGGTTTTTACTTACAAATGTCAGGAAATAAAAATACAATATTTTGTATGTCTAGGTAAATTTTTTTATAATGTAATGAAAATAAAACTATGTAATTTTACTAATTATTAAAAAAACAACACTAAAAATTGCTAATAATCTTCACATTTAATAACAATTAAAATATAGTTTAATGAATAGCTGATTCTGCAGTAAAATTCTTCGCTTCACCTGTTTTATTTATTTTTCACCTATTCACTATTCCATCACATATTCCGAACTTTAGTATTAGTTTTATTATATTTGCTGTTTTTGTGAAGGCGGTCTTGGAGATAATCTTACCTATTATAATATAATAGTGTTATATAAATGCCGATATGACAAATTAAAATATTTGCGGTAGTGCATTTCACAGTAAATTTTGCTAAATGATCGGAATGTTGTAAAATCAAGATTTCTGTCTGGTAATTCTTCTGAATTTGGAGGCCATTTGGTGGTAAATTATCTAAAATAAACATCAAGGTTGAAACTAATTACCCTTGTTGAGGAATTTTAGCTTTGAACCCCTTGAGCGTTCCGAATTAAGAGAGGAAGTGCATTTTATTCCTCATTTTTGCATAGACTGAATTATGAACGCAGACTTCCAGCAAACGTAAACACTCGAGTACGTAAATATAGTAGAGAAAAAGATATTTATTCAATACATATAGATAATGAGACAATTACCAGCTTTATTTTAAATATATAAACTCAATAATAACCCCCGCGTGGCTTTTACTTTATTGAGTGGATAATTATTTATTTTACCCACTCAACTGTCACTTGTCAAATTATTTTCTTGTAAATGTCATTAAAATTTTTAATAAAAATATAAATTTCTAAGCTATTTATTGGATAAAACCTTGTATGGCACTCATAAGTAAACCGATATTGCCCTCTCGAAAATTAACCTGCTTGGCTGACGCCTCGTTAATTTTTTCGTTTGGATTATTATTTTATTTTAGTTTTTTTTTAGTTTTTTGGCAAACATTGAAAAATTAGCACGTTGACCCCGGGTGACATTAATGTGATGCCATGCAACAAAAAATGTCTACTGACAAGCGCCTAATTGTAGCTCTATGCAGGAGTTTGTTTTGGTTTTTTCTTGTTTGGTCTTTTTTTATGAGGGGGCCTTGGTTTACGTTAACGTTGGTTTGGCATTTGTTTGGTGTTTTTTTTTTGTAAAAAAGTGTTTTTTATTTAAAATAACATATTGAAAAAAGTTCAGCGCATGCGCGAGCGCATGCGCAGTTTATCAAAAGGCTGCATAAAGCTGCACATAGGCGCTCCTGTCTACTGGGCCAGGTCGTATCAACCTCATGCCACGCAGTAAATAATAGTATATTTTGTAACAAGTGTAGAATGATGCGTATGCCGTTACAGCGGCGAGGGGGACGGTCCACGACTGAGGAATAGCCATTCTCCACGTGTTCTAGACTATACTTTTTCTACGACTTAAATTGTTTATATTTATATTTTTATATAAATTATATAACAACATAAAGGTTTAATAAAAAACAATAATTTAAGTTATATCCAATAGTTTAATATTTTGTAGTACTTTTTGGATTATTTCAGTGATTTAGCTAAAAATAAAACCCTTACGGTATATAAAACCTATTACGGAATGTGCCATATACCGTAATAGGTTTCATATACCGTATTAGTTTTTATCCACTTACGGAATGTTCTATATACCGTAAGAGTTTTCTGTACAATTTGACTAACAGTCGTAGAAAATATTATATTCTGAAACAAGTATAGAATGATGCATATTCCGAATGAGTGGATGTTTGTCACTCGACGGGGCCGTCCAGGAGTGAGGAATAGCCATTCTACACGTGTTGCAAACTATAGTTTTACTGCGACTGAAGATTTATACATATTCATATTTTTATATAAATTACATAATAACCAAAAGTTTTTATAAAAAACAATAATTAACATCCAATAATTTAATTTTCATTTAATAATTTAATATTTTATAGTAAACTGTGTAGTATTTCGTTGAAAATAAAACCTTTACGGTATGTATCATTTACCGTCATCCGCTTACGGAATGTGCTATATACCGTAAGAGTTTTTGTGCGATTTGACTAAAATTCTAAGACAGTGGTAGAAAAAAATATATCTGTTCTGTTTTAGTAGTGTTTTTTTGTAAAGTGAAAAAAAAAACACTTTAGTTTTTTGTTCGAATTTCGCTCTAATTTCGAGTCAATTTATAATCGGTTCATGAACCTTTTATACACCCCGTATAGTTCGTTTTATGCAATATGCCTGGGTATCTATTCTTGGGCTCGAGAGAACGTGAAAAATTTTCTTAGGAAGGGAACTGATCACATCATATCAAAGTTCCCCAAAGTTAAAAAATGCTATTCTTGAAGAGCAGGGAGCGTGATGGGATCTCTGCAGCCGGCTGCAGCGTTGCCAAGTATTTTAGCGGATTTTAACCAATCAGATTTTGCGACACGAGTTTGCGTGCACAAGCAGCTTGTGACAAGCTGTCATTAATTTCCTTTTTTTGGAAACAAGTGCTGAGGTTTAAATATTTTTTTAATTAATATATAGTATAGTATAATATATTATTAGTAAGAAATGACTGAAAATAAAACCAGAAAAAGATCTGCGCCAACTAGCAGTCAGCAAAAAAAAATCCTTCTAAATTTTATTCAAGACAACCCGCTTGTGAATAGTGGACTAGTCCACTATTCCACTAGTCCACACTAAATAGCTCTTTAGTCCTGTTTTCACGAAACAGGACGCAAGAAAGGCGTGGCAAGATCTTGCAGATCTCCCAAAAGGGCAACAGCCCCCACAATTTCCAAATCATCCATCGTTATATTATTATTATCATAATATGTATAATAATTTATAAATATAAAAAATATTTTATTAATTACGATTAACTATTATAAAACAAAACGGTATTCAAATTAAAAACACAAAACCAAAGCAAAAATAGGGTTATGTTCGAATGCGCGCGACTAACTTATATGTCAAAATTTCCGTGAACGACCGCTTCTCACGATCCCGAGTAGTAGAAGTAAAGTTCCTCAATTTTCGTGCGAAGTGAAGTTCAAGAATAAGTAGTTTTGCGTTTCGAGAGAAAGAATATGCAACCCACACTACCTTTCTCCCGGGAATGCGTTCTCCCGAGTCCAAGAATACATACCCTGTTGTATTTATAGTCTGCATCCAATGAGGTGCGTTTAATTGTTAGATATGCAGTAAAATTTAAAAAATATATAAAATATGTATAATACGAAAATATTGTATAGAGACTTGTATAAACACAAATATTTATAACTTATAAGTACCTAATATAATTTATATATTTATAAGATATTGGAAGTATCTGATTTAACAGTTCCTAAAACGACAATGTCATACATTACCATTACCAAGTATACGTTTCGTGTGTAATTATAATTAATTAGTCCAATGTGTAAAACTTACTATTTTTAGTGGAATCTTATAAAACCGTCATCATAGGTTTACATTTTTTACTAATCCATGCGTTCAAGTTATTTTTAAAATTCCAAGAAAACTACTATTACTGAGTCGCGGCTCTTTGACTATAAGGGGTTAGGCAGCATACCAAAGAAAAACATGCATGTAACCAAGGGAGCTAAAAGGGACTGAGTGCCCCTTGTTACAGTTTGAGCCCACCTGGAACAAAAAAAATATAAAAACTTTTCGCAAAAAAAATTAACCGACTAAAAAGTAAAAAAAAAAATACTTAAATCAGTGCCAATTTCACAATTCCTTAAATTTATTACTAAAAATTGTTTTTTCATTATTTTATTATTGTTTGCTGTGAAATTGGCACCGACTTAAGTATTTTTTATTTTTTACTTTTTAAAGACACAGAAGTCGGTACATTTTTTTTGCGAAAAGTTTTTATTTTTTACTTTTTAGAGATACAGAACTTGCAGATTTGTAACGTCATCTAAGCTAAATTATAATTGTTCTTCCATCTCGGCAAGCTGCTGACGTCACAACGCACTGTTAGTGCGTTGTGACGTCATTATCCTAAAGATAAATTTCCAAACTATAAAACTAATATTTTTATTTCAGCGTCCAACAGTCCAACCAACCTTATTTTAAACGAAATACTAAAGAAAATCCTGTTAAAGTTTAAGCGTTAAGTAATAATTAAATAACGCCTTATGGTAAAATCACAAAATTTATCATTTTCTGTTGGTATTTAATATTACAGGTCCAAAGAATTAAGTTTAGCGGCATTTAAAAGATTTTCAGTGTGCCGCAAGTTATCCGGCTTATCCGAGTTATCCGATATTTCTCTAAGAATTTGGTTGGTAGTAGAACCAAATTAAGCCGTTTTTAAGTGAAATTGCGTTAAAATTATTTGATTTATCATAATTATTCGGCTTATCCGGCTTACTCCTCCTGGGAGTCGGTTAAAAATAGTAATTATTCAGATTAATTTTATAAAACTGCAAAAAATAAAATTGGACGAGCTAGCTCAAGATCTTAAAAGTTATGTAGCACCTAAACCAAGGGCGTAGATGAGGGGGGGCAATTTTGTTTGCAGGGCGCCGAGTTTGGTAGAAACCGCCAGGGACACAGTTTTTTTTGTTGTTGGTATTTTTTTGGGCGCCAAGTTTGGTAGAAACCGTCAGGGACAAAGCTTTTTTCTTGATGGCATTTTTTAGGGGGCAATTTTTTTTGTAGGCTTACAAAGCTTTATTTTAGGGTGTTTTTTCTTTTGCTAGGGGCGCCAAATTTGAGGCTTGAAAGGCCGGCCCTGGGTATTACCCCCCCTTAGAAGAAAAAGATCTACGCCCTTGACCTAAACTATTACACTTTGGGAGATGTACCCGAAAACACTTTTGATTAAAATATCGAAAACTATAACATTTACAAAATTCAGCAAAATCCATAAGACAGGCATCGCGGTGCTAGAGATTTCAAGTGCTCTAGAACCTAAGCTAATGATTTTTACTTTTATATTTTCAATATAAAAGTATAGGAATACACATTTTTAAGAGTTGTGCCTGCGAAAACTGATCAAAATGTCAAGAGCCAACCACAGTGCGATCCTGTTATGTTTAGGTTTTTTAGTTGTTGATAGTAGACTACCCGCTCATTACATACCACTATAGGTATCCATTTCTGTAAAAAGTGCCTTTTACTCAAAGTGCCTTTTTTAAACTGAAAAGGCCCGTTTGCACTTAAAAGACAGTCCCTTTTGCACTGAAAAAAACCTTTTGCACTCAAACGGCCCTTTTGCACTGAAAATGCCCTTTTGCATTCAAAAGGCAGTCCCTTTTGCACTGAAAACGCCCTTTTTTACTGTAAAAGACATTTTTTACACTCCGATTTGTTAGGCCTGCGTATCTATTTGGATACCTAATATCATAGACAAAGAACATAGATGAGCTGTCATCTCAAGGTTATATACAAATTTACGAGTCCTCCATTTTGATCGGAAGTTACGTCAGAAATCAGCCGGGAAATTTAAATTAGTGGGTAAAATGTAAATAAATAAACGACATAACCTTAGTTTTTAATGTTTTCTTATGTTATATTAAAAAAAAATCAAACTTACCTAAAAAATATGATACTGCAGTCTGCAGGTAGCAGTCGTTTTATGTTTCTAAAACTTTTTATAAAACACGTCATTGCAAAGACTTTACTAGTTCTTTGAAAAAGCACTATAAAATATACAAAAAACACAGAAAGACTTTAAAAGTTCAAAAACGCTATTATATAGTCTATAATAAAATAAAATGTTCACCCTTCTAGCACAAAACACCAAACGCGTAGAAAAAATAACAGAAAAACCTAGAAAACAAACTCAAAACATACATAAATTAGGTTATTTTAACCTGTTGCACGAATATGTTAGAGGTATGTGAATTATATTTTTATATTTAAATTACTGGTAAAAATAAATAAATATCAGTGTAGTATAACATATTGATTTAGTTATTACATATATAACAAACTGTTGCAACAAAACAATGACAAAAAGAAACTTTACTGACTACTGAAGTGAAATGAAAAGACACATCTCTAACAAAGAAAATATTCCTATCTAACGCAACACAGTGTTACCAACATAAAATATATATTTTTTTACTTTATGTTGGACAATTGGAATCAAAATGGAGGACGCATTTAGTCGGGACGCAGAAGTATGCGCAGACGGTCAAAAATCAATCTATTTGTTTATTTTGTCTATGCCTAATATATATGTTAAAAAACGCTATGGGAACGTTCAAGTATTACGTAAATCCCAGGAAGGGGGGTCATTTTGGAGTGTTACGCCCATGTTAATGGTATAAGAAAATAGCGTTACAGGGAGGGGGGTTACGTAATACTTGAACGTTCCCTATGCTCAGTTTTACATGACGTGGTGGATATTTCCCTTAATGTTTGTTGATACCTTAAGGTAAACATACATTTATATGATGACGGTGTGAAAAATGCTCTAATGAGAAAACTTTTAAATTTTTAAATAGCTTTCCAGGCAGCACATAATAACTATTAGATATCCAGGGGATATACTTTCTGGATATAAAGTATATCCACCGGATAGCCTGGATAGCCATTAGATATCCCATGGACATCCAAATGTCCGCCTATATCCAGGATATCCACTAGATATCTAGATATCCATTAGATGTCCATCCATGGATATCCTGGATATCTATGATGGATGTCTAATAGATATCCAGTGGATATATTTTAGGGAGGTCAAAAAAAAGTCCATTGGATATCCAGTGGATATTCTGGATATAGGCGGACATTTGGATGTCCATGGGATAACTAATGGCTATCCAGGCTATATCCAAAAAGTATAACCCCTGGATATCTAAGAATTATTATGTGCTGTCTGGGTTAGCGTGTTTTACCCAGTTTAATTTTAAGTTTTAATTTTTTAGGTAATTAAGTTACATACACAGATTTAATATTTTAATAGTTTAATGAACGAGAAAGGAATCCAGGACCTTGCTTAAAAATGTAATTGAGAAGGTGCATATTTCAAAAATAAAATTGCAAAAAATTTACACAGAAAAAAGTTTGGGGCAAAAAACTGATAAGCCCCCCCCCCCCGTTTCGCACACCCCTGGTTGAAATAAGTACATGAAAATAACACACACAAACGGGCCTGGATAGGATTAGTTGACGTGCAAAACCTCGTTGATATATCTCAAAGGGTTCCTGAGTTATTAAATAAAAACCGATTTTTTAGCCACTTTCAAAGTGACGCATTTTTAGACATATATTAATAGGAACTTTTTGTCAAAAGATCAAGGTACGTAAAATGATATAATATTCGCTAATAAACCTTTTTTTTTCCTCATTTTTTCATAAATTTATAAGATACGTCAAATACCCTTAGTGTTACAAGTTAAAAATAATACATTTTAAAGTGGTAACTATAAAAAATTCTATTTTACCGAGTATTTTACTATTTATTTATCCAATATTAAATTTAATTAAAAGCTACCTATTACGCTTTTTGTCAGTCCCTTATAGATTATGGATTAGTTGTTTGGGGTGCGTCTGCAAAAACGGTTATTTTTAATATTGAAGTTATTCAAAAAAAAAATATTAAAATTTGTTTAAACAAACCACGGCGGTATTCTTCTGAACAGCTATATACTGATTTCAGTGTGATGAACATAAAGGAATTATATTGGTTATCCTTGCTTAAATATTATTTTAAAAATAAAAATGTGTAAAACTTATATCTCATTCTTATGAAACAAGACAAAAAAAAACTTAATTCTAAAATAAATAAGGTAAACAAAAGTGTTGGGTTAAAAACTTTTTATTGCATGTTCAAAAAATTTACAATATTTTGCCATTAGAACTCAAAACGCATACAAATACTTATAAATCTTTTATAAAAAAAATTAAAATTTGGATCATGCAAAATAAAGATATAATTAAAGATATTTTAAAATAAAAAATTAATAATTAAAGTACTTTCACTAAATTCATGTAAAAAAAGTCATTATATTTTACTCTCCAATAAATAAAAAAATAACAATATTTTTTTTTACTATATACGTATATCACCCACAAGCTATTTATAGCTTTTGTGATATACTAAAAAATTAAATTAAAATTAAAAAAAAAACTAATAATAACATAAAATATCTTCTACACACCAAGTCTAACTTTACTAAATATTGTAACAAAAATGATTATAAATAGTTGTAGATAAAAAATAATTTAATTTAATTGTAACTCTACATTATATATGTATGCTGTGTATAAATAAATAAATAAATAAGTAAAAAAATAAATAAAATAATTAACAACTAATATAACCTTTTTATCTTTCTGATTCAAATCAAATTTGAATTTTTTTTGACTTGGAATATAATTTTTAGTGCCTGAGAACTGTTAATATCTCGAAATGGCCAAAATAGTTACCACTTCCTTGTTTAGCACGGCAGTTTAATAAAAGTATTTTTTCCTAGGAAAAATAAGTCAATCCGAGTTTTCCTTCAGCTTTTTCAATTTTTTTTTAAGTTTTTAAAAGTTTTTTTATTTTTGATGGGCTTATTTTCAAAAACGTCTTCCTTTCATAGAACTTGATTATTCCTGAAAATTTTGAATAAATTTTTTAGATAGTTACCTATTTTGTTCTCGACAGAGTTTATAAAACTCGCTTATAATTCTTTATGTAGGTATAATATAAAATTAATTTTTCAGCTTCAATCTAGGCTTCAATGTAATTAAACATATTAAGTAAAAAGTGTCATATCTGTTTGTACAACTAATAAAACAAGTTAATCCAATTATAATAACGTAATTATAGGTGTGAACCTATTCATAGAGACGTCCCGAGATAAAATTTCAGACCGGAAACACAAATAAAACTGCATGAGCCGGAAATACCTGAAAGAATAACGTCTACTTCTACGTCCATAGGCGCCGACTCCTAGGGGGGCCCAGGGTTCATGGTCCCCCTTGACTTTTCACAGGGGGGGCGACCCCCCCCCTTGGAAAATTGTCTATACTCATAAATTCATAAAAATTTTCGTTTGGACTTTTTATACCTGAAAGAATAACGTCTACGTATAAGTTCATAGGCGCCGACTCCGAGGGGGGCCCGGGGTTCATGGTCCCCCTGGACTTTTCACAGGGGGGGCGACCCCCCCCCTTGGAAAATTATCTATACTCATAAATTCATAAAAATTTTCGCATGTGACAATAAAATTTTTGTAAAGTTCCAAATTATAAAACTGGGTACATGACCCTTCATATTCAAAAAAAAAATCGCCTGAGGCGCTACGGATTTCTTGCAATTTTGTGAAAGTTCAACTATTTTAAATTGTTACAATTTCTCACATTTTGGTGTGTTACGCCCATGTCAATGGTATAGGAAAACAGCGTTACAGGGGGGGTCCAAAATGATCAAAATTGGCGTTAAGTAATACTTGAACGTTCCCATAGGCGCGAAATGCCTCCTATACCTAGTTTTTTTTTATTATTTTTTTTCTTTTTGGCAGAAGGTTTATATAAAACTAAGTTTTTAAAAATGCATGAATACATTTAGAATTTAAAAATAAACACAATAATTATTATTATAATGGAACAAGAACTCAATTAGCCGAAAGCAAAATCTATTTCCGTATTATCTGACCTCCACCGGATTTTAAAGTTGCTATAATTTAGCTAACCAATAAACAAAACTAGCACATTCTAAAATAACGTGGTGCAAATAGGCCATATTATAGGCCATAGGCCATATTATAGGCCATAGGCCATATTATAGGCCATAGGCCATATTATAGGCCATAGGCCATATTATCCGTAACTATTTTTAACTACGTTCTACTTAGTATTAAGCACACATTTGGGTTTATTAATGTTCACATTAAAACACCAATGCCTTTTGAAGATATTATGAAACGCGAATGCTTTTGTTATTCCATTTTGACAGTAGAGGAAAGTCGCCTAATTTCGGATACCATTTACAATGTATTCAATATTTAATACTCGGTATTACTTTTTGATATTTTTTTTATATAACCAGATACAACTTATTATAGCGAACCATGATTTATTATAAAAGCAATTTTATTACAGTTTATTTTTTCCAAAAAACACGGTTAAAAAAAATCAGCGCATTTTTGTGCATTTGAAAAAGGGCTCCTAATTTCGGACATATCCGAAAAAAATTTTTCAAGAGTAGATCTGGATCCCATTGGTTATGTTTCTTGTTATTCCTTCACATTTAAGACGTAATTTAATCATTAAGCGATTTTCTACGAAATACTATAGGAACTATAATTTTAGATTCCCAATTTCGAATATCTTAGTATCTTAGGTAATTTTCGTTTTTTCAAAATTGTTTATCTTAGTTTGTTGTATCATTATAAAAAAAATAATTAATGGTTGGTTATCCTGAATAATAATTACCTTGCGGATATCCGAAATTGGGAATCAAATGCACAAAAATGGTCTATCCGAAATTAGGCAACTTTCTGCATTTTAGATTAGAAATTTGTAGAATATTTACGTTTTCAAATTGCTTAATTATGAATAGTGGATCAACTTAACTAACATCATAACTTACCCAAGACAGAATCTTAAACTTTTATAACGATTATTTATAAAATAAACAAGCATAATAATGCAACTGAGCACAAAACTGCCATTTGCAATATAAACGATTTGTGCTGCCATTTAAAGGGGAGAAGCTCTACCGTTATCATATTACAGGACGGATTTAGTTTGACTTTTGGCTTCACATAAAAGTAGGTTTTTGTTTACCTTTGCAGACAGTATCTTAAATACACTACTATCCGAAATTTGGAAACCATCCGAAATTAGGCGCATTTCCTCTACATTTTTCGGAAATAGTTATTTATGGTACTAACTGACGCCTCGCAGGTTAATTTTCGAGAGGGCAATATCGGTTTATCCATGAGTCATACAAGGTTTTATCCAATAAATATAATTAGCTTAGGAATTACTATTTTTATTAAAAATTTTAATGGCATTTAAAAGAAAATAATTTGACAAGTGACAGTTGAGTGGGTAAAATAAATAATTATCCACTCAATAAAGTAAAAGCCACGCGGGGGTTATTATTAAGTTTATCTATTTAAAATAAAGCTGGTAATTGTCTTATTATCTGTATGTATTGGATAAATTATTTTATCTATGTTCTATAGCCCAAAGCTTCAAAAACCCGAAAAAATTAAAAATTAAATTGACGGCTAGCCATTTACTTGACACTACTGGAAATAGTTTATGAAATTCGTTGTGACTGGCTTAATGCAATCGTTGTTGATAAAAAATTTTAATTTTTTTTTTGATTTTTTTTTATTTATTTATTATTTGGAAAAGTGGAATATACCATTCACTGTGAATAGTATATAAAGGAATGCGTAGCATTACATATCTTCACGGCTTGTTTTATTTTATTATTTATTTATTTTGGGGCAGTTATCCAAACACATGGAGAGTATAGGGTGGGGTAAAGAAATATATTTTGGAGCTAGGATTTTCATCTTAGGGAACGTTCAAATATTACGTAACGCAAATTTTGATCATTTGAGAAAGTGTGCTAAAAGGCTAGGATCATTCCAATTCGGGTGCGGTTGGCGTAAGTTCGTCTGAGGGGAATCCCATATACGATAGCAGCATAATACGTTTTAGGTACGAGTTACTGCAGTATATTTCAGGCACGGATAATAATTATGCCCATAACAATTTATGCACTTTATGGTGGTAGTCAGTATTTTTTTTTTAAATAAACAAATAAGGTACCGCAAGAATTGGAATTTAATTAAAAATAAACCAGTTGGGATAGCTGATAGCTAAGGGGTAGCAGTTATAACCCAATGAATAAAACTAAAATTATTTATTTTTAAATATTAAAAAAATTGTATTTTTTTTGAAATAAAATCATTCAATGTAATTATTTATTTTTTTAACCAGAATATAATTTTAAACTCTTTAAAATGACCTATCACAAGATGGGTATTTTACTTAAGATTTTATTGTTGGGATAGCTGGTGGTTAGGAGCGAGGGTTAAAATCCCCATAATTAAACACGGTGTATTTGAAATAGGGTCCGAAATTTTAAGGGGTGATTCTACATCAGAAATTATGATAAAAAGTTCCTATAAACATATGCCTTAAAATGCTTCGTAAGGGAGTTACGCACCTTTGAAAGTGGCTAAAAAAATTGGTTTTTATTTGATAACTCAGGAACCCTTTGAGATATAGCAACGAGGTTTTGCACGTGAACTAATGTTAATAAGTCAAAAATGAAAAACATCTGTAACATACAGCGCGCGTGAAAAGTACGAAACTCATTGAATGATAGGTAAGCTGAGTGGCCCAGAATATACGAAGCAAAATATTTGAAGGGGATAGGGGAATCTCAACGCCAGTGCATTAGTAGGAATAGGAATCGTTTCGGTGATCGTCGCGTCTGCCCTCTGAAAAACAAACCGTTGCTCATCTAATTTGAACACGGCCAATGAGGGGCACTGGCGTTGAGATTCCCCTATCCCCTTCAAACCTTTTACTCCGTTCACTTTTGGGGACTCAACTTAACTACGATCCAAAGTGTTCCTTACTTTTCACGCGCACTGTATATTATGATTCGTTGATGGGTCGGTAACTTTTGGTTATTTTCGTTTAAGGATCACTGTGTTATAGCTTCCAAATGTCCGGGGTACGATGTTCACCCTACAGGTTACACGAGGAGTATTCCTGACTTTTTTTTAAGTACCGTTTTGAGAAAATTGCATCTAAAAATTAAATAAAGTTTTGCCGTCCGTCTGTCTTTCTGTCACAGCCTGTAATTCTGGTTCGAATCCAAATACTTTTCTATTTAAAACCAAATTTCTGTTTGTCCGATACGCAACTAACAATTCTTCTCCTTAAAATGTAATATTTATTATTATTGGAATAAATTGGTTTATTTTATTCAAATATTTATAGCATAAATGTTATACAAATGCAACATTTGGGTAACCCTGAATAACAGATGCCTAGTTAAAATTGTTCGGCTAAATATTATGCAACTGCTTCCGCGTGAATAAATCGCATTTTTTATCGAAAGGCCATTATTTATTGAGTTTTTTATTAAAAGTATTGAAAATATTTTAGAATATTTAAAAATAGCTGTCTACTAGAATGATGATCTTAAAATAGCAAAAAGTGTAACAACCTGCATGTGTCTATTGCAGAGCAAAGGTTAGGCTGGACCAAAAATATTCATTACCTATCTAATGTAAAAATTTATTATACAGTGCGGTTCAAAAGTCATCCCCCCTTTTAACTTTTGAACGAGTTGAGATATCGACTTCAAATTTAGAACTCTTAAATAAGACAACTTAACCTACTTTTAGCATATATTTGATATTTTCAGCTCTTAAAATGTGGTCAGGGGGGCATGGGGGGACATTTTTTAAATGGAAAGGGGGGTCGTGTGCTACATCATTTTAAAGCTTATAAAATTCTCTATTTAAACTAACATTTTTAAATTTATTAAAAATGTTTTTTAAGGTTTTGATTTTTCAATTTTTTGTGCTAAAACATTCGATTTTTTAAGTTTTTTTTATAAATTTTTATTTATGTCAACTAAAATTAGTTTAAAAGTATAATTAACATTTTTTTATGATGAAATTAGGCATTTTTAAAAAATTATTTGTTTTTTTTGGAGGAATTTTGACATTAATACCCATTTTCAACCCCATTTTAAACCCAATTTTTTTTTTAATTTTAAATGGAGAATTTTATAAGCTTTAAAATAATGTATTACACGACCCCCTTTTCCATTTAAAAAAATGTGCCCCCATTCCCCCCTGCCCACATTTTAAGAGCTGAAAGTATTAAATATATGTTAAAAGATAGTTTAAATTGTCTATTTAAAAGTTCCAAATTTGAAGTCGATATCTCAACTGGTTCAAAAGTTAAGAGGGGGGGTGACTTTTGGACCGCTCTGTATACAGCGATAGGAACTTGGATGCTATTACAGGCCCGCACTATGAAAAACAAACATGTATTAATTAAAACGTAATTATTTAATGAAACGTATAACTGTGGGCAGATCATGTCGGTCATTGTTTTGTTTTATTTTAGTGCAACATTTTTTCATAGGTAAAAATTGTTACTTTTTGCTAAAAAAAAATCATAAACCTTTAAAATACATTACTACCATACATTACTTTTTAATAAATAATTTTCTATATGCAATGTATACTAGTCCGGTCAATTTAGACCAAAAAATGAGAGTGAAGTTACATAAAGTCCCAACAAGCTGAATTTCAGTGAAATTGTTCAAAATATAATTATAAACAATGTCTAGAAGTTCCCCATCATTAAGGAAAAAATTTAATTCAAGGTCAAAGGTCAAAAAAATGAGTTTTTCGCGATTTTCAGCAAAACGGTAAGTTTTATCATAAAAGTACCTCAGACAAAAATTGTAGATCATAAAATTATCTATAAAAAATGTATCAATACTTTTTTTCTTACGAGCCACCGTTTCTGAGATATAACGATTCAAAAAGTTATAAAAGTTGTTATCGTCATAATATGCATGAGTACGCCACGTATATACATCTAGAGTTGTAATATTTTATATAATATATATATGTATGTATATATATATATATATATATATATATATATATATATATATATATATATATATATATATATATATATTATATATTAAATGTTTAAATATTTTTCTATCGGTCATTGTAACTTATACTTACAATATAAAATATACCTAAGTTTTAACTACAAGAATATCAGGTAAAATGAAACCCAAGAGCCAGTTCAAACTTTACTTCCACCTGCGCCGGAAAAACTGCTGAACACTATTTTTTGCAACTGCAAAAAGGGATGCAGTGCTAAATGTGGTTGCAAAAAAGTCGGACTGTCTTGTTCTTTGGCATGCACAAATTGTCAAGGCCGGTCGTGCTCTAATATTGAATCACAAACAATGGAGGATTCGTTTGACTCCGACGAAGTATCATGCGATACATCGCTATTGACGCAATTTACTTGCATCCAAAATGAAGATGAAGAAGAAGCAGGAGAAGAAGAACAAGAAGAAGAACAAGAATTTGAAACTTACGAATAAGACGAATAAACTTCAACACTTTTTTTTCATTTACATCGCTTTTATCTTTTCCAATCTTTGAAAATTTCCGTTATTTTGCAATAGTTTTACATTAAACAGGATCACAACTGACCCGTGGAGTGGGCCTACTGGGGAAACCACGTTAAAAAAAACGCGCTAAGTACACTACCTCATAGGCGGCGTGGAAACGTGTGCATATTATGACGATAACAACTTTTATAACTTTTTGAATCGTTATATCTCAGAAACGGTGGCTCGTAAGAAAAAAAGTATTGATACATTTTTTATAGATAATTTTATGATCTACAATTTTTGTCTGAGGTACTTTTATGATAAAACTTACCGTTTTGCTGAAAATCGCGAAAAACTCATTTTTTTGACCTTTGACCTTGAATTAAATTTTTTCCTTATGGGGAATGATGGGGAACTTCTAGACATTGTTTATAATTATGTTTTGAACAACTTCACAGAAATTCAGCTTGTTGGGACTTTATGTAACTTCGAATGTCTAAATTGACCGGACTAATACCTAATGTTCTTATTTATTTACAATGTAAATACCTAAATAAGACCAATGTGAATTTTACATTGATAAATTATTTCATTTAATTATATAAAAATGGTTTTTCTGTAAAATTAAAAATCATATTTTAAAATATAGTTGAACAAAACAAAAACTGTATCGGTTTACACACGTAAACGACTTTTTCTATTGATTTTTAGATAAGCTAATAAATTCCGATACAAATTCCTAGGTAATTTATCCGCCAATAAAAGTAATAAAAGGAAATACATAAAACAGTGCTGTTTTTGATTCTTTTACTTTTTCTAGGAAAAGTCATGTCTAAGTAAAAAAAAAATATTTCGCAGAAAAAATATTTATCGGTCTGTCTGTCGGTCGCACGGTGGGTAATTTTTTAAATCTAGCAAGACAAAAATAGCAAAACCAACTTTTAAATAAACGAATTAAAATATTATTACCTGAAAATAAAAGTTTAATAAAATGACTGGGAAAAGTCCTTGGATATTACACGTTTATATTTTTATAGAGTTTTTAAGCTTAACTTTAAAAAGTTGGTATATATTAGCAAGAAAAAAATAATCTGTTGCCTGCATTGAGTGGTACAGTACAGATGTTCAATAGAATATTAAAGTACTAGTTTCATAACATACGTTTTTAGCGCACGAGTACAAGTTTAGAAAACGAGCCGCTTGCGGCTAGTTTTCTAAAGTACTAGTTCGCTAAAAACGTGTTATGAAACGAATGCTTTATACAATTTTTTCTATTTTGCTCTAAAATTTAAAAAAACTTACATTTAAATTAATGACTGATTTAGGGATTTTTGTTTTGGATTGGCATTACAGTTTACACCATGTTTAAAAGTCTAAGAACAAATGATACTTTGATATATTTTATAGTCATCTCTTCTCTTTTTTTCTGCAATTAACCAAGCCACAATTTTAACATGGTAAAAATAACCTAAACACAAAATTTTGTAGAAAATTCAACTTTAAAGCGACATTGACATTTGCACGGAAAACGTCAAGCGATAGGCCAGGTCTGTTGCCAACCCAAAAGAACAAAAAGTACAGAACTCTTATGGCCCTATAAGAACCCGCAAAATGCGTGTGATTATGAGCTTATAAGAGTCGCAAAATAGAAAAAAACGATATTAGGTTTTGTGCTCTATACATTATTAAGATCAAGGTATGTACTCGCTGCAGCGAGAGAAAAATAAAGCCAGCGCGGCTTTGTTTCGTTTGCGTTATTATTTTACCTTTGATATTAACTTTTATTTGACTTGACTTGATTTATCAAAATATTTTATATTGCTTGATCTACATATTGATTCCTGCTGATTTCGGTAATAAATTTTTAACCCTCGGAAAGCTTATTTACAACTCTATAAAACCATACTAAATTTTGCCGCATAAAGTTGCATAATATTTTTATAAGCTTTTATTATATGTGTGTGGTCGAAAAAAACGTATCTTAGCGTCAAAATGTAGATTTTAAAGTTATGCTTTCACATCTGCCCAAAATCGGTGTGTCGGGTTTTCAAATTACAAATTTTTGGTCAAAATTAAAAAATTCAAAATGGTGGCGTCAATATGGCGGACGACTTATGTCGTTTCTGGCCGATTCGAACCAAAATCGGAATCAGGGTGTTTTCGGGGTTGTAGATTACGAATATTTGGTAAAAATTTAAAAAATTTAATGGCGGAGCCAAGATGTCGGAAGGTTTGTGTCAATAATGGCCTGCCTATTCTAAGTAGCTATTTTTTTTAATTACTAATGTTAACTCCTTAAAAATAGACCCCTTTAAGCTTTAGATTTTTTAAACTATTTTTTTCGTTATCAACAAATTATTTAAAGTTAATACTGAAATTTTTAGAATTTTGTCCTCTAGAAATTCAATTTGCCCCACTGTGGGTCGGTCTGTCCGGGAAATTTTTTGACCACGATAACTTGAGAATGCTTTAAGTGAAAGTCTTCAAATTTGGTTCCTTATGCAAAGTTCTTAGCTGGGATAATTTTTGGTAAAAATCGGGGTGGGGTAAGGGGATTAATGGGTTAAAACTAGAGGTATGCGCCGACCAGTGTTTGATCGGCGGCGGCGTTTTGCCAAATTTTGGTCGGCGGGCGGCGCGCCGCGGCGTGGCGCTTTCATCGGCGGCGCGTCATTCATCGGCGGCGGCGTGACCGGCGCGCCGACCTATTAAAAAAAAAGTAATTTTCAAAATACAAAAATATGCAAATCACTATTATTTACATACAAAACAAAACAATTATAAAACTTAGTATTTTAAAAAGAAATCTTTCATGCCATCATTTTCAACTTCTTTAAAAGAGACTAGGTCTTTACAAAACTAAAGGGTTACGTCTCTAGCCATGACCCATTTTTTCATGGTAGTATTCTCATTACTATTTCTCTTAGCTTGAGGAGTAAAAAACTGGGTTAATTTCCTTTTTTTTGCTATATGCATGTCATTTTTAATTTTATGGACTTCTTCCAAATGCTTTATTAAGTTGCCAGTACTAACCTTTTTTGAAATTTTTTTGATAATTAAAATATTAAATGGATTTTTAGTCATTTTTAAATCTTCAAGGCATTGATTACAATACACTTTTTCTGGGTCTATGTTTTTTTTAATGCCTTCTGTGTATACGTATATAACGCACCAAAATAATTCCACGCATTACTCTTTGCTTGACCATTTTGTGTGACAGATTCCCCTTTTCGCGCAATGTGGTAGTTTTGGGAATTATCCATTTTCTATTAAAAAAATATATAAATAATATTTTATCCACGGCCGTGATTAATAGGTCTATTAATCACGGGTCTGTAAAAATAAACCGTTTAAATTTTAAAACGGACATGGATAAAGTATAGTATTCTACTCGCGTATAATAATAATTCACCCTCATTGATAATGTTACGCTGCGTTACATGGAGGGTGGGGGTCAAAAACAGTGGCGTAACTACAGAGGGTGCGGTGCGGAGGGGCAGCCTCTAGGCGGCCCTACGCCGTCGAATAAAAAAGCACTGTTAATGTTCAACACCACATGCCGGTGGTACATTTTTTTCTGAGGGGCCCCGTCTGAAATTCTGTGGAGGGGGAGGGGCAATTTGTAGTTACGCCACTGGTCAAAGATGACCAAATTTTGGGTTACGTAATACTTGAACGTTCCCATATAGGTAAAAAAAAATATATATTTTTTTTAATTTTCTTTTTGCGAAAAACAAAAATTAAAAAAAAAACTAAAAAAAATAATTTTCAGGAAAAAAATATTTAAAAATACATTTTTTTGAAGATCTTTTTTGAACAACAAAAAAAAATACAAAAAAAAAAATTCCAAAAAAAAAAAAAAATAAAAAAAAACTAGAAAGATATTCAATTTTTTTGTTCATCTTTGTACGAAAAACGAAAAAAAATAAATAAAAATGATATTTGTATTTTTTAAGTTTAACCCCCCTTAACTTTTTTGTTTTTGGGGGGATTAAGATTACTTTTAAAATTTGAGAATTGACACTTATAACAAAAGTAATTTTTTCTGAGAAACTTTTATTAATCGGAATTTTCTTTCAGCTTTTTTCGATCTTTTTAAAAGTTTAACCGTATAACTTTCCCCTCATGGAACTTGATTTTTCCTGAAAACTTCAAGTCGATCGGATTATTCGTTCTTGAGATATCGGGTGACACGATTCGTGTCTACAAAAATCGTGACATCGAACGGACAGACAGATAGACGGACGGACATTTTCAAAGTTTCTTATTTTTTCATGAAACATATTTGTATGATACAAATTTTATAAAATAATTATTTGTCTAGAACGTTTTTTGGCGATTTTGGGAAATTCGAAACTACCGTATTATACTATTCTAGCGCAAGCACTGTGAATAGTATACACCAAATATAGATGCAAGTCGCTTGCATAACAACTTTACACCACGATATTTCAAGAACGCTTTGACATAGAGACTTGAAATTTTAGACAAATATTTTCTACCACTTTGTTCTGCAAGCGACTTGCATCTATATTTGGTGTATATAATGTTTTGATGGTATTTTGTACAGTTACTAATAAATCTATAAAAAAACTTTATTGTAATATTATAATATAGTATCTACCCAGGTAGCAAAATAACATCACATTCATGTTAGCACCATGTTAATATGTGACTTGTGATGTTACAATACTTGTGGCATTAACATTGATGTGACATCGTATGGATGTCCTAAGTCCTACTTCATTAACATCACAGTGTGATGTCCCAAAAATAACGTGTTTGTGATAATATATTATTCACATCCCCTCGATGTTTTCATATATAATTGTATTATTCCGTAATATTCTTATTATTATTTAAGTAGGTATATCCAATAACTAATAATAATTAATTATTAAGCTTGAGAAAAACAATACATTTCGTAATAAATATCATGCAATAAAAAAAAATTATACAACAAATATTAGGTTAGTTTTGTCAAAACAGTTATTTCGACCACTTATACCTAGCTAATTATCAAATATAATTTGTTAATACTTACACCTAGTTGATCCATTTCACACAAAGACTTTATTGGTTATATATTGGATATTATTTCTTTGATTTCACACCTATTACTACTTTATAAAAACCAAAAACTCACGTCCTCTTCAGAGGCAATATGAACTTGTGATGAAACAACCAATAGGAATCGAGAATGTCCGCGTTGGTAAGTTTTAGTTCATTTGGGGACATCATTTAATATAACAAATTTCACATAGATTTAACATCAGTTTTTTCACATCGCATTAACGTGTTCACTTTAACATCAACTTTTTCACATTACAGGTAACGTGTACACATTAACATCAAAAAATTACTATAATGTGATGTTAAATTCTAGTAACATAACATCACACGCTACCTGGGTAATCTATTAAAAAAATATTAGTTACGTTTGGTTGAATTTCTTCCACCCTAATGCA